>VWYP01023129.1:256685-323306 GCA_013400435.1 Pycnonotus jocosus
GGGCGGGGCTCGGTAGCTGTCGCCTGGCAACCGGCAATGGTACCCCGGTACCCGGTACCCCGGACCGGACAGCCTACCCCGGTACCCCGGTACTCCGAGGCTTCCCGTGCCCCCGGCCCCGCCGCCAGTTCGCTCCTCCGTCCGCCGAGCCCCCGCCCGCCGCCCGGGACACGGCCGCTCCTGCCCATCTGCGCCCGGAATTCGGAGCCAGCGCAGAAAGCGGATTATTCCTTCGCTGCCAGCTGTTTCCAGCAGCACGGTCAACCTCGCCCCGCGGCACCTCCGAGGCCACTCGTCCCCTCCCCGCCCCAGCCGTGCCCCAAATCTCCCCAGAGGACAGGCAGCTGGGAGATCTTCTTCATCTGATATGTCGTCATGGCTTTGGTGGGATGATGGCTGGGCAGCAGTGCCCAGGCTGACTGTGGCTTCCGTCAGCCATGAGGGAGCAAACTCATCTCCCCCAGCTTCTCTCAGTGGTAGCCATCCAGCTGCTGGGCAGATGTGCTCTCACCTGGCACTGTTGCCAGCCCCATGCCTCTGTCCCATATGTCCTCAGCAACAGCCACTAGTTCCAGTTCTGCCCGGTGGGAATTCTCACCCCTGTGCTGTCATCCCTGGCCAAAGCTTTGCTCACTGAGGGGCTCTGGGCAGGGACTCTCTCATGGATCTGTTAAAGCTGGCAGCAGGCAGCTTGTTTGCATTCCAGGATAGGGATGGCAGAGAATGTGCCAGAGGCTGGGCACGATGCCATGTGCTGTGGGTACACACAGCAGGTAACAGAATATCGATTTGCCACGTGGAGCCTGTGGCATCATATCAGGATACACTGATGGGATGACCATGATCCAGGCTGAGCCTGCAGAGCACAGCTGGCTGTGGCAGGGACTGTGTCTGTGTCCCAGCCCACAGCCCTGGTGCACATCAGTCCTGGCCAGCTTCCTCCAGGCTGTCACCCAGCCAATGTCCCTCTGCAGGGCAGGTCCCTGGTCAGGGAGCCCTGGTCAACAGGACCTTTTTTCTGCAGGAGGAGCTCTGACCATGGCAGCTGTGCCAGACCAATCTCAGCACAACCATCCCGTGGCACAGAATCTAGACGCCCAGAGCAGGGATCCCACCTGCTGGGATACTGTTGGGAAACATTAGCCCTGGTGTTGTGGGGGCCGTGGGGACAGCGACTGCCTGAGGCTTGCAAGTCCCAGAGGGTGGCATACCTGGAGAGTGATGAGCACTAGCAAGGGGGCATCCCCCAAAATGAGGGGCCCAAGCCGGCAGGGATAGCACTGGTGACACATTAACCAGACAGAGGAGGCAGCCAGGGGTAGAGTCCAGACTGGTAGGGGGGAGCACCGAATTCTGGGTCAAGGTCCATGGGAACACTGGACACTGCTGGCACAGGCTATGCCATGCTAGCTCAGGCAGCCTCCACTGCTCCTCTCCCCTGGACTCAGCTCCTGGGGGCAGCCCGTCGTGCCATGGCCACCAGCCTGCTCCGCGTTTCCCCTCCGGAGGAGCTGCTCCGGCCCCTAGCGGTGCCGGAGAGGCTGCTGCTGGGGCCGGGGCCCAGCAATGTGCCCCGCCGCATCCAGGCTGCGGGCGGGCGCCAGATCCTGGGCCACATGCACCCTGAAATGCTGCAGGTGAGCCGCCCCAGCCCAGCTTTCCTTCCCTCCCCTCCTTTTGTTCACCCCCGGGAGGGGCCGGAACAGCTCTGCTGGGGCGAGAGGAGCAATAGCAGCGCTGGCCAGCGTCCTGGTGCCGCAGGTGATGGATGAGATCAAGGCAGGCATCCAGTACGCCTTCCAGACACGGAACAGGCTGACCCTGGCCATCAGCGGCAGCGGCCACTGTGCCATGGAGGCCGCCCTCTTCAACCTGCTGGAGCGAGGGGACACCGTGCTGGTGGCCATCAATGGCATCTGGGGACAACGTGCTGCTGACATTGCCAGGAGGCTGGGTATGCTGGGAACAGGCAGATGGTGGGGCAGGGCTGAGGGGACTGGGCTTGGAGGAAGGATGGCCTGATGTGCTGTCCCAGTCCTAGCAGTGCTCGGTGACACAGCTTACAAAATCAGAGAGCACTCCGCTAGAGAGCACTCCAGGTTTCTCCAAGAATGATGCCACTCCATTTGTGGTGCTTGATGGCTTTTCCACTGGGCAAATCTGCAGGAGGCCAGACCCTGGCAGGTGGCTCTGCTCCTGGTTTATGGGTGACCAGTTGCCCCATGGAGCAGGTAGGTGACTGCCCAGTGGGAAGCATGCCCAAACCTCTCTCTCCTCTTCCCAAATTCCTCCCAGGAGCCAATGTCTGTGAGCTGCTGAAGCCCCCGGGCAAGTACTTCACTCCACAAGACATTGAGCAAGTGAGTGCTGGCCACTGTGCAGAGGGCACAAGCTGACCTCCAGCGTGGTCACCTTCCCTCTGTGTCGTGCAGGGCCTGATGAAGCACAAACCTCTGGTGCTCTTCATCACCCACGGCGAGTCCTCCACGGGGGTGCTGCAGCCCCTGGAGGGGCTGGGGGAGCTCTGCCACCGGTCAGTGTGTGGTGGGCACCCCAAGGTCACCACTGGGGATTTGGGCCTGGGGATTTATGTGTGCTGGGCTTTTCTCTGGCTCTGTTGTGCTGGAAGCAGCCCCTGTGGGTTGCAGGATGCCAGGCCTGCAGGCAGAGATGTGGCAAGAGGAGGTGGCAGGAGCACCAGGCTGAGCTCTGTCCTCCCACAGGTATGGCTGCCTGCTGCTTGTGGACTCAGTGGCATCGCTTGGGGGAGCACCCATCTTCATGGACCAGCAGGGTAAGAGCCACAGTGCCATCATGGGCAACCAGGGGATAAAGGGTTCATGCCTGAGACAGGGAGAGAGCAGTGGGATCAGCCCCTCTGCCTGTATTTTGGCTAGCAGCACTAGAAACTGGTCCAGCTGCAGCCAGAGAGCCTGTTCCCCTTGAGGGACCATCAGCAGTGCCAGGGGCCCTCCCAAAGCAGCCTGGACACAAGCAGGACCTGCTGTGTGTGCCATCCTTGTGCCTCCCACCCACCACTCGCAGCTAGGTCGGAGGGCTCAGCGTTTTCCTGCTGGGAGCCTCTGATTCCTAAGGAGCTGTCTTCCCTCTTGGGCAGGGATCGATGTCCTGTACTCGGGGTCCCAGAAAGTGCTCAACGCACCCCCTGGCAGTGCCCCCATCTCATTCAGTGAGAGAGCCAGGTAAGAGCAGCCCAGTCTCACCAGGGTGCAGGGCGATGGGGCTGGAGGAGGCTGTTGCCTCTCTCTTTCCTTTGCCAGCCACCTGCTCCGTCCTGCTCTGTGGAGAGGATGCCCAGCAGCACTGCTCCGGGGGTGGAGCCCATCCCATCCCTGGGCAGTGACTGGGAGCTGCAGCCAATCTCCGCGCTCACTTTAGGGAAGTTCTCCCTCCCACGGGGCTGATCCCATCTTGGAGCTGGTGGGGTCAAGCTCCCCCCTCTCCCCAGCACTCTGTTTCACCAGGGAGAGGCTGCAGAGGAGGAAGACGAAGCCCCCGTCGCTCTATCTGGACATGGGCTGGTTGGCGAACTACTGGGGCTGTGACGGGGAGCCGCGGAGGTGAGGGCAGCCTCTCTTGTTACAGGCGGCTGCAGCCACTCCCCACGCAGCCTTTGTCCTGGCTCGGGGGCTGCCTGCCCTCCGGGGCTCAGGCCCTGCTCCCCATCACCCCAGCTGCCGGTCACAACTCTCTGCACCGGGTGATGAGGAGGGAGGATGCTGTGCCTCAGTTTCCCCGACCACGAGGAGGGGCTGCTGTGCTGCAGCCAAGCTGAACCCTGTGGGTGCCCCTTGAGTTTTGCAGGTACCACCACACGGCGCCCATCAGCAGCTTCTTCAGCTTGAGGGAGAGCTTGGCCATGCTGGCAGAACTGGTGAGTGCCACCAGACAGGCACGGGAGCACCAGCAGTGCCCGTGGGGTTTGGAGGGACCCTGGGTGCCAGGAGATGGCTGGCAGCAGCAGGGACCTTCTCTCTGCCCACAGGGGCTGGAGAACTCATGGAAGCGACATCGAGCCAACTGCACCCAGCTGTGCCGGGGGCTGCTGGACATGGGGCTGGAGCTCTTTGTGGAGGAGGAGGTAGGTGCAGAGCAAGCCCACCAACACCACAGAGCAGGGGCAGCGTGAGGACACAGCCCTGTGCAGCTGGAGATGTGCCTGGGCAGCTTTTGATGCCAGAGAGAAATCTCCCCCCCCAGGGATGTTCTCTCCTGGCAGCATGCTGGGGTCACCAGGGGCTGTGGGACTCAAACCAGTTTCTGTGCTCCTCAGAAGGCCAGACTTCCCACCATCACCACTGTCAGGGTGCCTAAGGGCTACGACTGGAAGGACATCACGGCTTTTCTGATGGAAAACCACGGCATGGAGATCGCTGGGGGCCTGGGCCCCACGGTGGGCAAGGTGGGCAGAGCCCTCCCCTCCTGCTGCCCGTGGCATTCACTGCCACTCTCTGGCTGCCACAGCCTGTCTGGCTGGCCCTGTCCCATTGCCCGAGGCAACGCACAGCGGCACAACCACACACAATCACCAGCTAATTGAATGGCCACGCACGTAATTAGCGGGGTGACACCTCTTTATAGGGAGCGGTGTGTTAAATACGAGCAAGGGAGCTGTGCACAACCTCACAGCCTGGCTGTGTGTCCCCCACCCCACACGGGGCTGCCGAGGCACAGACACTCACCCTTGTCCTCCCAGGTCCTGCGCATCGGCCTCATGGGCTGCAACTCAACCAGTGACAACGTGCACCGGGTACTCGGAGCCCTGCAAGACGCCCTGAAGCGCTGCCACCGCAGCAGGCTGTGAGCGCCCCTGGTGGGGGAGGCGGCCTGGCACTGCCCTGCATTCCTGGCTGGCAGCAGAGGGGCTCTCCTGCCTCCCTGGGATGCTGGCAGGAGATACGGTGACACCCAGCAAGCCAAGGCACAGAGGAAAGAAGCTGGGCTAGCAGGGGACATGGAGGAGAGGGCTGTGCTCAGCTGATGTGAGACGTGGCTCAAAACCACTTCTCCCATCACCCCCCAATGACCTGGCCCCTCAGTTCTTTCCCTTGCCCTGGCCTCAGGGCATGGTGACCCTCAGGAAGCTGACAGAGGGCTGGATGCAGGATGTGACCGTAGGACCCTTCCCCTCCCATCACCAACTTCAGCCTCCCGTCCCCTGTAGTGCAGAATGCCAGACATGCCCCTCCAGGTTCTGTGCCATGAAGCACCCAGGTCCACCAGAGGCTGTGTATGCCCTCCAGCTCCAGCAGATGTGCTCTCTCCCCTGTACCACCTTTCCTCAATAAAATAACACAGCTCCTCCTTGGCCCTGAAGCTCTCCTTGCACCCCCCAGAGTTTTGAGACACCCCAGTGGGGCAGCAGCAGGGTCCCATTCAGCTCTGCTGAGGGATTTCCCGACGGATCTTGGAGAGGAGCTGGGACACGGCAGAGCGGCGTGCGCTGTCCTGGATCCGGTACACCTGAAACTAAAGGCAGGAGGGAGGTGAGGGGAGAGGGCTCCCCATTCTGCTTGAGCCCCCTGCCCCAGCACTGCCAGCCTCCCACAGCCTCCACAGCACACCAGAGCGCTCGGTGGGGCCGACTGCAGCACATCCCAAGCTTCCTAGCCCAGGTGGCTGCTGGTGCTGCCTCCAGCTCGGCTGCAGGGCTGGGCTCACCTGGCTGAGCAGCGTGTCAAAGTAGGCTGTGTCCCAGTAGGAGCCACCCTCGGCGGGGAGCTGCAGGAGGGCTCGGGTTTCAGCGTCTGCCTGCCAGCTGCCACTGAACCCATGGAGGCCAAAATGGAAGTGGAGGAAGCGCTGGGGGTCCCAGGCAAAGCTCTCGACTTTATGGTAGAGGGAGGCAAGGTCTGGGGCAGCTCCTTGGAAGAGGTTTTCCTCTGGGTTCAGGAAGTGGGGCAGGTGCTGGGTGGCCAGGCAGCGGAGGAGGATCACCAAGAGCCTGTAGACAGAGCCTTCCAGGTCCTGCCAGTCCTCTGGGGAGGGGAAGAGCTCTGTGCTCCACAGCAGCACCATCTGTGAGGAGGGAGAGAAGAGCACAGGCTCAGGCACAAGGCCTGATCCCAGGAAGGCTGTCCCTTCACACCCTCCAGGTCACCAAGCAACCACTTGTGGGACTGAATCCATGGGGGCTGGAGCAGATGATACCTTTCTGAAGGCCAGATACATACATCTGCCTTTTTTCTTTAAAAAACCCCACAACCATCTCCCCCAAAACATCAAAGAACACAACACAAAACAACGCACACAGGATTTGGGTTACTTGGAGCTGGAGTCATTCTGTAAGCAGATATCCTTGCATTCTTCTTGACACTTGGCTTAGAGAGCCATCAAAAGGCAGGGCACACCTGGGTTGTGCCACCAGGTGCTGTCCCCAGCATACCTCCAGAGTGTTGAAAACAGGTTGGGTGGGGAGAGGAGGGTTTTTTCCCAGCAGAAACACCACCCTCAGCCCTGCACAGGCACATCCCAGCACACCAGGGCACGGGGCAGCATGGCACGGGGATGCCATCCCACAGACACAGCCATGGGCTGGCACACTCCAAAGCCATGGGCTGGTACCCCAATGCCCTGCAGGTGCTCACCCTTGTTCATGTTCTTGTGGAGGGTAGCAGCCTTGGCTGTGCTTGTCAGCCAGCAGAGCCAACCTACCTTCAGGTGGTTGAAGGTGAGAGTGCCTTTCCCACCCTCCCCTCCCCAGTCCTGGGCACGGAGCTGGTCGAGCAGGCGGAGGCTGTCCAGACGGGGCCCCTTCAGGGTGTCCACTCCTCGGAGCAGCTTCAGGATGGGAAGGTGAGTGGAGGATCTGGAGGAAGAGAGTGGGGTCTGGTGTGGGGAGATGAAGACCTGCATCCTCCCAGGATGGGGGCAATACACCTGCAGTGACTTGGTGTGACATGGGAATCCCTCCATGCCACACATGTGATACCAGTCAATGCAGCACCTTGGATCTACCTCCTGCATCTGCCTCTGGCAGAGCAGAACTTCAGGGGTGTGGAGTGAGATGGGGACTGAGCAACTCCTGCCCTCTCAGGAGGATCAAGAGTGGGATTGTGCTCCCCTATGTGTGTGAGGGGAGGCTGGGTTGGTCCCCAACAAGGGGTTGAGCATCCAGCTGGACCACCTTGCTCCCAAAATAAATATGGACTGGTCCAACTGGCTGCTCAGCCCCTCTGTCGGGCTGGGTAGTTGTGCTGGCAAGCAAGACAGGTGAGTCCAGCCCCGTTTTGTCCTGGAGCCCACCTTGGGAGGCACCTCATCACCCTGCTGCTGCCGGGTACCTAGGCTTGTCTCTGAAACCCAAGCAGGGATCTGACAGCTGCCACCCTCTGCACAGTCAGGGTGCACCTCCAGTGAATCATTTCAGGGAGCTCCTTCAGCTGCATTCCCCTTCTTTCCCCAAGCTGTCTGAAACTCGGCTGAGGTTTTTTCCTCCAACGCAGGGATGAGGGTTTGGGCATCATGAGGGGCTGACTTCAACCCTTGCTGACATGTCCCTGCCCTTTCCCAACCTCTTTTTCCTACACCCAGCAGCGCTGCCAGCCAGGGGGGATCCCTGGTGCAGGACCACCCTGCTGTGCATGCAGCTGAGCCTCTCACCTCCAGCACTGGGGAGAGGCAGGGACAAAGTGAGCCTCTTCCGTGGCCTTCCTGAGGCTGCCCTCGGGGAAGCCCCTGTCGCTCCGCCGCCTCTGGAGCTGGAGCGGCTCCTGCTGCCTCCTCACCACCGGAACAATGTCAAAGCGAATGGTCTTCCAGCTGCCCCGGATCAGCAGGGAGAGCTCCATGGCCTCTTCCCGCAGGTTTTCAGCACTGATGTCACCTAGAGGCAGAGGGTTTGGCAGCAGTGAGGAGGTTAGCACAGCCGGTCCCGCAGGCTGAACCAGGGGTGTGCTACAGCGCCCGTGGCCGTGTCCCACCCCACTCGACTCAGCCCTTTCCCGTGCTGCAGTCTGGTTGCAGTTCCCGGGGTCAAACCCCTCTCCCAGCCATGCTGGGGTGGTTTTACAGGAAGAAGCCTCGCAGGGTTCAAGGTCAGGCACAGCAGGAAGTCTCAAGCAATCAAACCGAGCTGTGCTTCTGGGTGGCTGAGCAGTGCCAAGAAAAGCAATGCACTCCAAGAAAAATGGATCGGGAAAGGTTCATTGCTTTGTGGGGGTGGAGGAAGATGAAGGTCACTGGCTTGGCCACAGAGGAAGTAGAAGATGGTGGACTTGCTTGGACTGGGTTAAAAGACTTTCAGACCCACTGATCCTCTCACATCACTGTTTCATCACCCCCTGGTTGAGCTCTACTTCAAGAAGCACATTGGGAGATGAAAATGCATGAGGAAGCTCATGGAACTGCTATGGGCATTTCCCAGGGTCCCCTCCCACCATGTCTTTTCCAAGGACCCTGCTGCCAGCTGGGGCCCATGTGTTCACAGGGTCAGACCCATGCCCCAGGGTCCTGGTCCAGCTGTGATGCACTCCCAGCTCACTCTCCAAAAAGCCTCCTCCAGGGAGCAGGGGGCACTTGGAGGCTGAGAGGTGGAGTGGATAACGTGGTTAGGGTAAACCAAACCCACCAAGTCCTTGAGCAAACCCTGCCTGGGGGCTAACAGCAGGGCTGGGTGGACCCTGCACCCACCAAGAAGGGTGCCAAGTCCCAGGTGCAGATGCCTGAGGATGACTCTGATGCCCTGGGATGGCAGGGCATAGTTTGCATCTCCCCTTCCTCAGCTGGGGGCAAAGCCCACCCCAGCACCCAGCAAGATGCTCGCTTACCTGCTCCTGCAGGTTTTGGGTGGGCCACATGCTCAGGAACATCCGTCCCAGCATGTTTGCATAGGGATCCCTGCCAAGCTGGGAAGCTGGGCAGGCGCTGGAGGCAGCTCCTGGCTGGGAAGCACCCTGCCAGTGTACGCACCTGGCTGAAGCAGGAAGAGGCGTTGGCAGTGCACGATGGCTGAAACAAGGAGCTCTTTCAGGTGCTGGAGGATTTTGCCTGGAAGCAGGCACCCCGCACCCCCTCCGTGCTCCATCACATCCACAGCACCAGTCCAGTCCTCCAAATCAGCCCCTGGAGAGCACACTCCCAGACAGCAGGTGCTCAGCTCTGCAGGATGCCTGCCTGGGGTGTCCTTGGGCTGGCACGGCAGCACACGCAGGGTGTCACCATCGATACGCAGAGGAATCTCCAGAGTGACAGCATCCTCAGAGGCACAGAGAGCAAACTCCAAGGCTTCCAGGTTCCTGGCGTAGTCCACGAGGAAGCGTGGTTCCCTGGCATGGACACTCTCCAGCAGGGTGAGCAGGATGTCCTCGGCCCGCTGGAAATGCTCCATCCGCTGCCTCTCGCGGGACAGGATCACCCCAAGGTAGCTGTGCCAGAGGGAAGTGTTGGCTTCCATGGCAGCTCTGCTACTGCCTTACGCTGCTGCGAGCCGCGGTGGAGGTGCGTGGGCAGGGAGGGCAGGGCTGCTGCCGTGGTGGGGCGGGCGGAGGGAGGCACAGCCGGGCGTTGTCAAGCACCAGCGCTGGGTGGCTCCCAGGGAGAGGTGCAGGGCAAACCCAGGGCGAGGGCTTGACTCACGCCGTGGTCCCATTGCAGGAGGGTGACTGCGAGTGCTCAGCTTGCGGGTCACGCCAGGGTAACGCTGTGCTCTCCCACGCCACCCTCTCACAGCCAGTGCCAGCGAAGGGACCCACTGCCCTCCTGCCCCAGCTCAGCTCCTCCTGCCCCCAGCCTGCGTGGCACCCACAGCCGCTGGGGAAGGCTCCTGCTGGAGCTGGGCTGTGGATGGGCTGCAGGACCCTGAGCCTGCCTTGCCGGTGTCCAGAGCAGCCCTGCAGGCTCAGTGCAGCTCTCTCAACGCCATGCTCGGGCTCCATCAGGTGCGGCCCCCTCGGCGCCCCTCTCTGGGAGCGCTGCACACACCGGCCCCGCCCGGGGCGCGCTTTCCTACCGGGCTGCGGGAGGATCCACCCGGGGGGACGCACAAAGCGAGGCTTTCCACCCCAAAAGCTGCCGTGGGGAGGGGTCCGAGCGGCGGGGCCGGTCCGTGCGGTGCCTCAGCCCGGTCGCTGCTCTGCCCCGGCCCCACTCCGCTCTCTGGGGTTCGGTGCATCCCGAGCTGCCGGCGGTCGTACCCTCAGACCTGCCCTCGCTTCTGCCCATCTCCCACAGATCCCGGAATGGGGATTTCCGGGCACGGTATCTCTGAGGGCCGTCACCTTCCAGAGGTACATTCCCGAGCTTTGCAGGCCTGGAGCCGGAGCTCGGTGATTATGGCTGGAAGGCTGGGCTCTCCCAGCAGGACAATGCGGTTCAGCCGTCCCAGGCTTTCCTGCGAGCTGTTTCTGCCCTTGGTCACAGCAGGGAAGGGAATGGGGAGGTGGTGGAGGCTCCGTGGCTGCAGGGAATCTGAGAGCAGCGTGGAGATCGCTTCTGAGGAAGGGAGGGAGGGTGCCATGGGGCTCATGGCTGGTCCTTCCACCTCCTGCTGCCCATGCTTGTCCTTTTAAACAGCCCAGATGAGCTTTCTGGATCTCCCTAGGGGTTATTTCCAGTTTGTCCTTGTGCCTCCTTCAGTTCCCTGTGGCTGAGGAGCTGCCCTGCAGGTAGGAGTCTGTCCCTCGTGTTCATCCACCCTTCTGCCAGCTGACTGAAGGAGTTCTGCTTTCCAAGGGACAGAGCTGCACCTGCAGAGCATCCTCTGAGTCATTAAACCTGCACTGGGCTTCTCACTACCAGGAGGCTGTGGGTGCTCTGAGCTGGGGAGTCTCAGTCAGATTTTAAACCCCAGCAGTGGGTAATGGGCTCTGCATCTCCCTACCTGAGCCCTTCCCTTCAGGTTTCACCCCATCTGAGCAGGGGATGCTCAGTCCCCCACACCAAAGGCTGTCTCAGCCAGGGCTGAGGGGACAGATCTTACCCTCCTCCATCCTGTGGGGAGGACAAGCTGGCTGGCATCCCAGAGAGGGACCAAAAGCAGCAGACCCCCATCAGAGTGGCTTGGGCTCATCTTGAAGAACACTGAACCCAAGCCAGGCAAGACAGATTTCTGCTTCATGCCCTGGTGTGGGAAAAAAGGGCAGAGAGATGCAGGCCACCACTTTTCAGGGGGTGGTGGGGCCTAGCTCACCACTGGCAGGGTTGCTGTGAGCCTGTGAAGCAGCATTTTGTCATGGATGGAGTCCCTGCTGCAGCAGCAGCAGCCTGGACATTCCTTCTGTCAGTGCCTGGCAGGAATGCTGGAGGAGGCTGTGGGCATCATGCAGGAGCTGAACTGAGAGCCAGCAGTGCTTCTATAGGAAGGTAAGGCTGGGCAGGGCAGGGAAGCATGGCTGTACCCCCAAAATATCTTGGTGCTAGTGGGGTAACCCATCCCTCTTGTCACAGTGCTGGCTGAGCCCACAGGGTGACCCTGATGTCCTGCTGCCAGAGCTCTGATGCCAGGAACAGCCAGTGTGGTGTGACCCCTTGACTCATCTCTGCCTTTGACACCTGCACTTTTTAGACCTTTGGGTGTCCCAATCAAGAGGCTGGTGCTGCAAATGCTGCCTTCTGCCCCTTCCTGCAGGCTGGGACCTCTCCTTTTCCCCTTTCCTCCTTCCCCCTTCTGCTTTTCCCTTCCTCCTTTCTTCCTCTATCCCTCCTTCCTGTTCTTCACCCTGTTTTTCTCCTTTCCTATTCCCCTCTCCTCTTCCTCTACCACTTCCTCTCCCCTTCTCATCCTCTCCTCTCTCCAAAGGGCAGGGGCAGGTCCTGGAGGAGCATCGTCCTGGCAGCACAGTGAGTGAGCCTGCTGCAGGCACCGTGTGAGAAGGAAGAGTGCTGCTGGGCAGTGGCACATCTGGTGACAAAGCTGGCCAGCCAGAAGAGCTGGGAGCAGCTGGAGGTGCTGCCAGATGCTGAGCAATGCTCTGAGCAGCAGGGAGCAGAGCTGGGGTGGGGAGGGAATGGTGTAGGTGAGGTGGATGGGTGGCTGAGCCCTGGCTGGGGCCATGCTGCGTGGAGTAAGGCAGGGACACTGCCTGGCTGGGCATTTGGGGCAGCACTTGGACACTCAACTCCACAATCAGCCCAAGCTGAGCACACCTCCCTTGGCCCCGAAACAGCAGGAAAAATTTCCTAGTGAGAAGGTCAATTAGGCTATGGAAGACATGTCTGGAGTGCAGTGTCTGGACAAGTCACTAGAGGCTGGTGGAGAGTGCCCTGGTACTGGCAGAGAGTCTGGCCTGAATGAGCTAATCACTCTTTCCATCTCGGGGTTTTACAGCTCTGTGAATTTTTGCTGTTAGAAACAGGAGAGAGAAAACAACACCCTCCAAAAAAACTGCAAGTGCAAGCAAGAGAGAGGAAAATCCTGGGGGCATGGGAGCACTTGGCACAGCAGAGGTGGGCAAGGAGCTGCAATGAGCCCCTGGTGTCCCGCACCCATATTGCCTCTCTGTAGGGCTGTGCAGTGTGACTGCTGCACCCCAGACCCTGCAAGATGCCATCATCACCCAGCAGCAAGGTATTGGGGTGCTGAGCTGGGGGGGTGAGGAGATGGCAGGGCACAGGGGCACGGGGATGTGGGAGGGGGGGTTATGCTCTGCCCCTTCTGCACCCCACGAGCCCCCAGAGTGCCATGGCCCTCAACAAAGCAGCTGGGATGGGGAGGGGGGACAAAGGCAGGGAAGGTAGAGAGGAAGAGAGAGTAATTTAACATGACAGGCTGTTTATTTTGGCAAAAGGGGTCTCTTTTCAACAGATTTCAAAGCTTGGCCCTGGGGCTTGCTGGCGGGGGGGACCACACAGAGGGGTGGGAGATGAGGGGTGCGAGATGGGGGGGTTCAAGGGGGCACCCAGAGTGAGAGGGAGGGAGAAGAATCCCGCGTCTGTTCATCCCTGGGGCACGGGCAGGTTTTCCAGCCCTGGGTGTGCTTGCAGGGGGTGTCCCCGCGGGTGCCCGCGCTCCCGCACGCACATGCTCGCCTGCATGCATCCACACACATTCGCACGCTCCCCCTGCCCCTGCTCCTTCCTCCCGGCCAGGGCTCAGCTGGAGTCTTGGCTTCCCCCAGTGACATTTCAAAACAGGCTGTTTGTTAAAAAAAAAAAAAAAAAGAAAAAAAAAAAAGAAACCAACACCAAAAACACCAAGGGGGGTGAAATTGCTAGGAAAGAAATAATTATTATAATCACATTAAGGGCTTTGGCTGTAAAACTCTTGTGAGGATGCAGGGAAGGAGCTGGGGCTGCTCTCTGCAGGGAGTACAGGAGGCGGTTTTCCTGCCTTGTGCTCTTTTATTTTCCAGTCCCGATCCAACAACACCTCCCCTCCTCCCCTTTTCCTCCCCTTTATCCTGGGAAATGAAAACAATTTATTTAATGATGGATCATCCCTTTCTCTGGTCACTGACCTTCTGGGTGAATTTCTGCTGAGCTCGGTGGAAAACTCGAGGCTGGGTTGTGGATCCCATCTGTGGATGGGGGAGGGGGGGAGCTCACCCTTGTCCTTCCCAAAATCCACAGCAACAATCCTGGGGAGCAGGACAGGGCAGGCAGAGAGGGTCCCCACCAGGAACTCCAGAAGCAGACTTTGCTGCAGGCACTATCTCTGCAGACCGGGGGCTTTGGGGGCAGATATGGGGGGCCCAGAGCCTTCCCACCCCTTCCCCTTCTCTCCTGAACACCCTCAGGGGTTCCTGGCACCCACTGCCTTCTCCCCGACCTGCTCTGAGGATGGGGTGGGCTGGAGTGCAGTGCCGAGGTGGGAGCGGGCAATGGAGGAGAGCTCTCCACCCTTCCAACAGCCCTTGCTGCCCAGTGGGCTTTTCTGGCTCAGAAGAGGTTTTGGGACCTGATCAGGGGTGAGGCCAGGCGGGCGTGTGGGGCTGCACGGGGCTCTCAGCAGCAGCCGGGGATGTATTCCCGTGAGAGGAGGTTTGGCCGGGTTCTGTTCCCTGGGGAGGGCATGGCCGGGAGAGTGAGGGGGAAAGGCAGGATCACCTTTGCCTGGGGGGCGGTGGGGCTGTGTGTGTGTGCTGTCAGCTCCCGGCAGGAGTGCTGCCCTGCATCCCTGCCCGTCCTGCTCAACCCCAAGCTGACCTGCAGGACCGGGATGGAGCGAGCCAGCATCCAGCCCCCTCCCCTCTGGCCCTTCATCTGCCACGGCCTGCTGCTCAAAGCATGGTTCTTGTAAAAATGAGTAAATATTTATACAAGAATAATTTAAAAAACATGGCCTGTCAAATAATCAAAGCAGCAGAACATCCGAGGAGCTTTCAGCTGGATTGGGAAAGCCGATGTTGCTTTCTGATGCTCCGTTGCAATGCTGGGGGTGCCCGTGGCCAGCCCCAACCCTGTGCAGTGCTGGAATTGCCAATGTGGCTTCACAAGAAGTTTGGAGTGTTCATTAAAGCTGGTGGTGGCTTGGCTCTCACTGCCATTAACCCAGCTGCCTGCTGCAGGAGCCTCAGCCAGGGATAGGACTTCACCAGGCTCTGGTTTCAGCCTTGTGTCCTGGGTTTGGCACTGCTCCCTGCACTGGGACTGCCCTAGAAGCCGGGAATATCCTTGCTGTGTGTCCCTGTCCTCTCCTGAGATGTGTGGTGAGGCCAGGGACTGGTGTGGGGAGTGACAGAGTGGCCAGGGTGACCCCGGTGCTACAGGGTTGCTGGGGTACTCCCTGATAGCATCCCCATCCATCCAGAGCCAGCAGCACCCTCAGCATTTCAAAACCTTGGCTTTGCAGTGGTGGGGCAAGAGCCTTGGGCCAGGGATTCCCCCAGGGAAGAGGATTTGTGTCCATCTCAGTGGCTGCACATTCCCATTTGTGCTGGTGTCAGCAGTGGCTGGCAGGGCCACAGTCCCAGCGGCACTGTGTTCCCCCAGCATCACCAAACAGCCTGAGCTTCCCAGGGGAACAGCCCCGGGAACCCCCCAGGCCCACGTCCTTCTGCTCATTTGGGACTCTCCTAGCAGGGGGGAGGGGACACAGCTGCGACCCAGCACCATCCGTGCCACCACGGCTCGGGTGACACATGGGCACCAGATGCCGTGTGGTTCAGCAGGGTCTCAGAGTGGCAGCAGGAGGTGAAAGGACCGGAGAGGGGAAGAGGTGCCCCCTGTTCCCATGGCCCTAGAGTGGAGGCAGGCATTGCTGGGGGTTTGGGGGAGCGGGAGCTGGGTGTTGCAGTAACCTCCATCCTCCTGGCTGCCCTCCAGCCCCTTCCCACCACCCACATCTGTGCGCGTGATCTGTGTTGCTGCATTCTTTGAGCCTGGGCCAGATAACGAGTTCAAACCCTTTCGTTAAACCTCAGTTCCCCTCAAACACACACACAACCTCCCCTCTCTACCTGGCTGCCTTTCCCACCCTGGGGAGGGAGCTTCCAGGACTAGCTCTCCCCCACAGGAGGTGATGCTTGTGCCACACACGTGTTTGGCATCCGCAGGGAATGCTCTCTGGGCTTGGCCCAATTAGAGGGAAGGGAGGGGAGAGCCAAATCCAAACCATGTGCTGACCTGCAGTCCCCTCTGCCTGAAAGCATCCGTGCTGAATGCGCTCTGGATCATTAACAGCTCCCCAGGCCCCTTCCACATGTCCCATCCCCCAAGCACGGGCTCTGACAGGGCTGGGGGTGGGTAGGGTTTTGTGTTCTTTCCCGATGGCTTTCTAGGGCTGCCTGTTGTGGGAGGTAGTGAGATCCACTATGGGGCTGTGAGGAACCAGGACTGCCTGCGGATTTGGGGCAGCCCTGAAACTGTGATGCCAGGGAGAGACAGGCTTGGGTCAGCAGAAGGATCCCTGCCTCCATCTCTCACTCCTGGAGGTGGTTCTTTGCTGGGGAGCATCTCCAGCTGTGGGTGCCAGTGAAGCTGGGGTGAAAGCCTAGGATACCCCTGGGACCTGCACTGTCCCCTCCACAGCCTGATAACCCCACCAGAGCTACCCACTGGGATGGGTGTGGCACATCCTGGCCCTGTTTTGGTGGCCATCGAAGAGCTGGACACCATAAAGGTGGTGGCAGAAAGGGGCATCTGTTCCTGAAGATGGAGTGGGTGGTGGAGGACAGAGCTTGGCCAGATGTTGTGGAGAAAGGGCTGCTTTCCCCCACACTCCCCCCAGCATTCTCAGCACAGAGCCCAGCTTTGCACTGGCTCCAGCTCCAGGCCCAGAGGAAATGTCTGCAGCTGGGGCCCACAGCTGTTCTCCCTGCTCCATTTACTGCTTCCAATTTAATGTCCCAGGGACCTGGGCTGGACAACACGGGGGGAATATGATGATGCTTTCCTGTGCAAAGCCTGCCTGGAAGAAAATCCTCCCCTCACGTTTGGGATGGCTGCCCTTCTCCTCTCTCGAGGTAAAACCTACCAGGGGAAGCTCAGGATGGCCCTGTGGGGTTGGTCCTGGCAGAGGGGCAGGTCCTGACACATTATCCCTGTGTACCTTGGAAGCTGAGCTTGTGGCAGGCCAGGCATGGCATGGCATGGCAGGGCCAGGAGACGGGACTTGGGAGCTCACTCTGATGGGTGTGAGGTGGTAGATGGCGACGGCCAGAAGATGGCCCCGCAGTCACTCCCCAAAAGAGATGGGTCTGGGCTGGCATCCCAGAGGCACAGATTGGCTGTGGGGGAGGATGGCCGTGCCCCTGCTGCATCCCGCCACGGCATCCCCCAGGCCGGGGCCGGGGTGTGCAGCCTAATGCCTTCCAGAGAATCAGCGATGAATGGCCAGGGAGGGTAATTCATATCAAACCCATAAAACCTTTATTAGTGTCCTAGGGGAGAAATCCGGATGTGGCTGCTTATTTATTTTGGATTTCTTTTTTTTTTTTTTTTTTCCCCTCCTTTTAACATTTTCTTCCAAGAGATTTTTAAAGTGATCAGGTCACCTCTCTGGGATCGGCAGTAGGGCTCACACAGGGTTGCCTGCTTGGGAAATAGGTGGTCCTGGACCACTGGTGGATGTACTGGCATCCCAGGAGTCAGGCTGATCTTGGGGTCCAGCTTTGGAATCCATCATGAGCTGATAATTATTCAGAACCACCGATGCTTTTAGCGGGGCTTCCCTTGGAGTAGCCCTCGACTTTCCTGGGAGCTCAGCCTCTCCCAGTCAAACCATTTCCCGATAATAAATGTAGAATAAATGTAGGGTGGGTGTGTTTGTTTTGCTTTGGTTTTGTTTTTTTTATTTTTTTCCTCCAGTAAAGACAAAGAAGCCCTTGAGCCTGGAGCGTAACCTAAAACACGGCATTCCTGAAAAGAATTTCCTGATAATATTTTTAGCACCTGAAAAAAAAAAAATAAGGAAAAGGGAGGGTAGGAGAGGGAGAGGGAAAAAAAGGGAGAAAAAGGAAATGACACAGATTTTTTTTTCTCCTTCACTCTTTTATTTTTTTTTTCTCATCCAGTGCTGTGTTCTAAGGGAGCAGAGGGCACAGGGTGAGCGGCTGGGCACGGAGGGGGCTCTGTGCCCGCGCGTGGGTTCGGGTGGGTTCGGGGGGGACCCCCCAGCGCTCGCGCTCCTCCCGCGCCCCGCGGGGAGCCCGCCCCCACANNNATGCTTCCGTGGCTGGTGCCCCCGTGAGAGGCGAGCGGCGTTGCCGGCGGCCATGCAGGTCCTGGCAGGCTGGGCCGTGCTGGTGGCACTGGGCGAGTGGCTGTGGGTCGGTGGGGAGGTGCCGCTGGGGGATTTCTACCCCTTCGGGCCGGCCCAGGGCGACGCCGCCACGCGGAAGCAGGACGACGGTGGCTCCGAGCTCCGGCCCCTCTCCATCCCCTTCCCCTTCTTTGGTGCGGGGCACACCGGACTCTATGTGAGTAATTTCCACTTACTTCTGCTTATTTCCTCCTATTCTCTCCCTCTTACTTGTTTCCTCCTAGTCTCTCTTTTCCCCTCCCTCTAATTCCCTATTTTCTGTTTCTTTCTTCCTCTTCCCTTCCTCTTATTTCCTCTTTCCTGTCCTGCTTGGATGAATCCGAGTGTCTTTGGGGGCCATCAGGTGGTCCCCCCTGCACTGGAACCATCAGAGGGATAGCAGCGTGCCGAGGGTGCTGCGCTGGGCCCTGGGCTTGGGGGGCATGCAGGAGCCCTGGCTCAGTGTGGGGGTCCCCAGCCAGGATCCTTGCCCCACTGCCTTGGGAACACTGGGCAAAGCCTCACCCACCGTGGAGAGCCTGGAGTTAGCCCTGGCTAAGCCCGTGTTACCTGCATACCTACACCTCGTGGGACTGGCCTGGTGACATGCTGGGGGATCCTGACAGCAGGGATCTGGGTATATCTGCTGGGCAAGAGCTGGTGTGCTGCAGCCCTAGCATGGTGGCCCCTGGCTGGTGGCCCTTGCTGCAGGCTGGGGGTGTTGGTGGGGCTCTCAGTGTGATGTAGAATAAAGACAGCTGCACTTTAGGCTGCCCACAAAGCACATCCAATTCCCTTGCCTTTTCCTGCACTCACTGGGTTGCTGGGACTACTGGTGACACACTGTATGTGTCCCTTGCAACCCCTAAGCTACCGGGAGGGGACTGTGCCCAAGGCATGCCTGGCCCATCATGTCCTTTGTGGCTGTGGCCAGAGAGGCAACCCCAAGTGCCTGGTAGTCCATGGAGTCTTTCAGGTGCTGTTGTTTTGCATCCAGAAGTGAGATTTGGGCTCCCCATGGTGGTTTCCACCTGGCACAGTGAATCCTTCAGCATCTTGATCCCATCTCTCTGGTTTGCTCTGGGCTTGGTGATAACTCAGACCCAAGTGGCAGAGGAGAGGGCTGAGCATTGCCTTGATGCCATTGCAGAGCTGGGTTCATGTACCATTCTGCTTCCTGGACTCAGTGCAGGGGGTCCTTGGCCCTACCTGGTCATGTTTTTCCCCTGATCAAAGTGTCAGCCCTGCCATCAGATGGGAGAGATCCAGGCTTGGGGCTTGAGCCACCATAGGACAGAAGGGGCTGGGAGAAGCCAGGCAACATGATGGTTGTCCCATAGAGGATCCATAATGTATCTCTAGGTGTTGGAGAGGCTGCAGGGATCAGAGGACAGTACATCCCCTTCCCTGAGCTGAGACCCCATGGCTCTGCAGGGCCAGCTTTCCTGCCCCCAGCACAGAAATCCATGTGGCAGGGGCCCTTCTCCCCAGGGAGCTGCTGTCCAGGGGAACTGGCACAGGGCAGGCTTCACCTGGAAACCTCTGTTCTCAAGGGCTGCCTCCAACCACCCCCCTCCTCCTTCACAAAAAACAGCAACAACAAAAAAAGCCCTTCTTGGCTCTGGTTCTCTCCCATCTTGCTTTAATCAAAGGAAGAATGTTCCTCTGCGGACACAGTGGGGTTACAGAGGCTTTGGGAAAACAGAATCCTCTTTCCCTTAGTCACAGTAAGGACTGCCCTGTGTTCAATGGAGGGGCTATGAACCCTCCTCAGGGACTGGGAACTTCCCCCAGGGACTGCAAAAGGCTCACCCCATGCCTGGGTGTGCTGGCAGCTGAGGTGAAGGCGTTCTGGCTTCCACATGGCTCCTGGGGATGCTGGCTCCCGGTTCCTCTTTGGCACACGAGTGTGACACCACTGCCTGCCTGCGTGCCAGAGCTGCTCTCTCCAGTTGGGAGCCTCTTGCCTGTACCAGGCCCCCTTTTCCATCCTGCAGCCCAGGGGCTTGCCAAAGGCAGGCATTGCACACTGGAGAGCTTGGCTGGAGTCTGTGTGTTCCTGCCTGTCCCACGGTCGCTTGTGGGCTGGGGAACAGAGTGGCTTGGAGCTGACTGTGGCAAAGAGAGTGCTGGCAAGATCTCCGCCAGGGAATTTGGGAGCTCAGGGTGAAAGCATTTCCCTTTGATCCCTGCCCCCTCCAGCCTACTCAGGCAGGCAGGGAGCATCTTCACCTTCCTCATTCCCACTGCATCCCCCATTTGGGAGGTAGCACTCCAGGCAGCAACATCTACTATTTCCAGTTTCCTTCCCTGGGCTGAGGCTGCCTCTGCCATGCATCCATGGGCCAGGCATCCCGGACCCCTAATTGCCCCAGTTAGTGCTGAGGAACAGCTTGAAGTATCTCACCCTGGGGGTCTGGTATCCCCCTCTTTAATGAGAGCAGCCTGCTGTAGCACCGGGGGCTTTGCATGGGGTGGCAGCCCTTGGTCACCTGGGGATCAGGAGTGCTGTGCATGGAGTGCTGTGCATGCCGGTGCATGGAGTGCTGTGCATGCCGGTGCTTGGAGTGCTGTGCATGCCGGTGCGTGGATTGCTGCCCAGCAAGGCTCCTCCCACCCTGGGCCGGTGCCCACATGGGCCAGTGCCCGCAGCCCCCCTGCCAGGAGGGTCCAGCCCCATGGGCTGCCAGTGAGCCACAAGGCTGGGGAGCGAGCTCAGGGCCTCACCCCTGCCAGGAGCAGTGCCATGAGCTGGCCCCACGCGCCGGGCACTGTTTGTTTTATGCGCAGGGCTCCTGCAGTTTTTGCAGCTGTTTCCCTTCCCCTGGCCCGGAGAACAGGGCTGGGTTTGTTCGAGCAGTGGCCCGCAGCCGCGCTCCGGCGAGCAGGCGGCTGGGGCGGGGGGCTGGGGGTGTTGTGGGTGCTGAGGCATGTCTCTGCTTCTAAGCACAGGAAGGGGAAGCGCTCCAATATTTGTGGAAAGGGGAGGGGGAGAGAAAGATGAAATGGAAAGCACCTCTGAAACATGCATTCCTGCTGGCAGCGGGAGTCAACTGTGGCCACCCGTTTCTTTCCCTTCCTCTCTGCAGGTAAACAACAATGGGATCATCTCATTCCTGAAGGAGGTCTCCCAGTTCACGCCGGTGGCCTTCCCCATCTCCAAGGACCGACGTGTGGTCGCTGCTTTCTGGGCGGATGTGGATAATCGGCGGGCAGGCGAAATATATTACCGAGAGAGCACCGAGCAGCCCATCTTGGACAGAGCAAGCAGGGACATTGCCCAGTATTTCCCTGAGTTCCCAGGGTTTTCTGCACAGTGGGTCTTCATTGCAACCTGGTACCGAGTCACCTTCTTCGGGGGCAGCTCATTTTCACCAGTGAGTAGCTGAGGCAAAGCAGCCACCCCAGCTGTTTGCCTTCAGTGTGGTGCCAGCCCTGTCCCTTGTGGCACGGAGCTGTCAGCAGAGCTCAGCTGACCATGATGGCTCCATCAGCACACCTTGTTCTGACAGAGCGATAGTGGGCTGGCAACACCAAACCCTCCTCTTTGTACCGTGTGGAGGATTTACATCATCAGCCTTCTTGGGAAGGCACCTTTTGCCTTCCAGATGCTCAATATCATATTTTTCCCATTCCTCTGGGACAAGAAGCGAACTGTTCTAGCTCAGATCATAAAAAGTTAGGATTAAAAATAATTTAATGTGCTTGCTCACAGAGGAGGACTGGGGTTCAAGGAAATACCCCTTTGCTGAATCTAGTTTCTGTCACTTTATTTTATGACTGGTTCATTGTCCCTCACTGCTTTCCTCCCCTCCCTGCTGCAGGTAAACACTTTCCAGATTGTCCTCATCACGGATGGCAAGCTTTCCTTCACCATCTTTAACTATGAGTCCATCACCTGGACCACGGGTATGCACGCCAGCAGTGGGGGGGACTTTGCTGGGCTCGGTGGCATCGCGGCACAGGTAAGTGGTGAACGTGGCCCCTGGGGTGCCTGGGTAGCACATCCACCTTGTGAGCTCATGGCTCCTGTTTGGGTTTCTTGGAGGTGGAAAATCTCCCTCTGCTTGTATTTTTTTTTTTTTTTCTTCTTCAGAGTTCTTAAATATCTGTGTGTGCTCTGGCTCCCAAAGCTGAGACCATACAGGGGGCTTTGTTATCCTGAAACCACAGGTCTTTGCCTTGGCTGCTGCTTCATAGTCACTTTTCCTTCCTTAGCTCAGCCTTTAAGAGCAGCTGCCACAGCTAGCACAGCTTTTGCTTGTAGTTTTATTTCATCCCTGTGTGTGTTGTTGTGTTAAAGGGAAAAAAAGCCAACACCCACACCTGCAAAAACCCCAGTACCCACTCGGATGTGTGAATTTACCGACAGTTTTCCTTGCTTGGTTCCCTGCTTGCCAGTCTGCAGCAGGCAGGATGCTGCAGGTGGAGAGGAAGCAAATGGGATTTGAATCCCCAGGAAGGGACTGAGCAGGCCAAACATCCACTTCACCCTGTTGTCCTGTATTGTGGACAGGACTGAGTGCTGGCCTGTGGCATGTGGGAGGGGAAAGTTAGTCTGAGTGGTGCCACCAGTGGTGCCTTGTGACAGGAGAGATGAGTCCAGGTGCTCCAGCTGCCTTTTCCAGTGCATTAGTGATGTCTCTTTGCTCTCTGCCTTTGTCCTTCCAGGCAGGTTTTAACGCTGGTGATGGAAAGCGCTACTTCAACATCCCCGGATCCCGCACTGATGACATCGCTGACGTGGAGATGACGACAAATGTGGGTATCCCCGGGCGCTGGGTGTTCAGAATCGATGATGCCCAGGTGCAAGTGGGGGGCTGCAGCAATACAAGTAAGAGGACAGCAGTTAGGTTTACTTAACTCCCAACCCAATCCCATACTGTTCTCCAGCCCCATCTTTCCCTGCCTCAACCCCCACCTCCACGGGGTGGAAGAGATGTCTGGAAGGGCTTTGGGGAGGGAGGGGAGGCAGCTATTTGGGAACTGTTTTCAGCACCAGCTGTGGTTGGGAATGGCACCCATGGCTGCCCCGGGGCTGGGAACGGGCTGGGAAAGCAAATGGGAAGGGGAGGAAGAGTTCTTAGTTTAAAGAAGCCTGTGGGGAGTGATGAAGGAGGCTGGGGAGGAGGTGATGTGCACAATTGGGCCCCTGCTAGCCCACTGCCAGGCAGGGCATGAGGGGCCAGCACCCTTGGGGAGTGTGTGTGTCCATCAGTCCTAGTACATTGGGCTGAGCCAAGTGGAGGGCTGCTGAGTGCCAGCCTGCCATGTGGGGCTAGGTTGCCAGGGCCTGGTCCATGCTCCCCACTCCAGGGGTCCTGGCATGTTCCCCACAGAGCTGTTGGTTTCCAGTTCCTCATCCCCACTTCCCCCTGGCCGTGTTTTCCCATTCGTGATCTGTGTGTCTTGCGTTATCGGTGGATTTTCTGTTCGTGGGCGCTCCCGTCCCCTTTCCCTCTGCCCTGAATGATAAGTGAGGGCATGTTCATGTCCCCTCAGCCGGTGGAGTGGATCTTCTCCCCCCCAGCCAGGTTGCAGACCTGTGCAGCCTCTCCCCTTTGCACAGGAGGAGTAGAACTGCCCCTGTCCCAGGGAAGCCTGCAAGGAGCAGCCCCTGCCCTGTTGTCAGGCAGGCAGCCCCGTGGGCTCCCCAAGCACCCCAGGGAGCTGGGTGGGTGCAGGGAAAGACCCTGGCACTGGTGTGGCTGGAAGGTGGTAGGTTAGCCCTGCTAGGGTGAGGGCTGACAGGGGTCACTGCCTGTTTCCACAGCCTCTGTCTGCCTGACACTGCGGCCCTGCCTGAATGGGGGGAAGTGTATCGAGGACTGTATCACAGGAAACCCCTCCTACACCTGCTCCTGCCTGGCCGGTTTTACTGGGAAGAGGTGCCATGTTGGTGAGTGCTTTGCTGCAGGGAGCAGGTCTTGCTCCCAGTGTCACTGCTGCATGCTGGCAGTCTGTCTGTCCCTGCCCTGAGCTCCTGTCCCCACCTGGGGCTCTGTTTCAGATGTGGATGAGTGCCTCTCCCAGCCATGTCAGAATGGAGCCACCTGCATCAATGGTGCCGGCAGGTTCACCTGCAGGTGCCCGCCAGGCTTCAGGGGCAACAACTGTGAGACTGGTGAGCAGTGCAGCACTGGAAAAGCAGAGACCCCAGGCTTGGGGCACACTTCTGCTCATGGGAAGGCTCTTCAGACCAGGGCTCCTGCAGTAGCTGCTGGGCTCTAGCAGTTTGTGACAGCCAACTTGGATTTCAACTTGCTTCAGGCAAAAGAAGCTTGTCTCTGGCCATGAGCCTTTCCTTCTGCTGACTCTTCTGAGGGCTTTGCTCTGCGCTGCTGCCAGCATTCTTCCACCACCACTCCCTTAGCCAGAAAAGTTGGCAGCCAGTGCTCAAACAAGCCTTCCAGGCCCTGCTTTTGCAGGTGATGCTCTGGTCCCAAGTACTTCAAAGCCAAGGGAGACCCTCCCAGTCCCTGGCAGGGGCCATGGTTACAGGTTTCTCCCACTGCTGGCCTCTGCCTGCCAATGGAAGTGCCGCCAAAGCATTTGGCTTCCAGCAAGCTGCCGCGCCAGTGGAAAAGGCGAGAAGGGAGTTGACTTGTGGGGGAGGAAAGAAGGGAGGGAGAAATGCCCAGAAGAGCACTGACATCCAGGAGGTGTGGGGGGATGAAAGTGCTGGGCTTCCTAAGGACAGGTTTTTGGGAAAGTCATGACTGGGGACATGGCCACTGTCTCCCGACAGAAGGTGCATGGGTGGCTCCAGTCTGTGCTCTGCCTAGGCTTGGTATCACCCCGTGCAGAAGGTGCCACGTGCTGGTCCTGTGCCTAGGCTGACAGCCCTGCCCCTCTGTTTTTTTGATGTTCTGCAGCAGAATCACCATGTGAGAACAGAGTGTGCCAGAACGGTGGGAGTTGCCAGGTGGTGAACAGGACAGCAGCGTGCTTGTGCCAGTCAGGGTACACAGGGGTGGACTGCCAAACAGGTGGGTGACAGAAACAGGTATGGGATAGAGATAGTGACATTTCATACCTTGGCAAGTGTCCTTCCCAGTCAGCTTCATTCCTGGATGTAGTTTTGGGAGGGGAGTGCTTGGAATTGCCAGTGGCATCTATTTTTTTCTGTCTGTCACCTTTACCTTCCTGAGCATCATCCAGGCTGGGAGGCACCAAGTGAGCTGGCTGTGCCCACACATGATGTGACCACCTTTCCTGGCCTCCCTTTGCAGAGGTGAATGAATGTGAGTCCAGCCCATGCCTGAATGGAGGGCACTGCATTGACCTGGTCGATAACTACACCTGTGTGTGCCTGGAGCCCTTTGTGGGACAGCGCTGCGAGACAGGTGCCTGTGCCCCAGGATGACCCGTGGCAGGGACTGTGTCCCCCATGTTCTGCTGGCCATCATGGCCCCTCTCCCAGGCTCTCCTCATGCTCACTTCCTTGCTTTCTCTTTACCAGATTCATCTTCCTGCGAGGACCGGAATTGCCAGAACCGGCAGACGTGCAACTACATCCGCCCTGGCCGCTATATCTGCACCTGCTCCCCGGGTTATTACGGCAGCAACTGCCAGTATGGTGCGTGCCTCGACCAGCCTGGCATGGGAACTGCAGTCAGGGGCACTGGGCAGCAATGGGCAAATGGCTGCCAAGGGGCTGTGTCAGCCATAGGCACTGCTGAAAGTGGTGGTCAGCATGTGCAGAGCGGCTGTGGTGCTGCCAGGGGGGAACGCCTTCCTGCGGGGCTGCTTGACCGTGCTGGGACCTCCAGCAGGATCCCCAGGACAGAGGATATTCCAGCCCCAGAGTGGAGCTGTCCAGCTCAGGCTCCCCGTTCCCCACAGGTGGGCCCCGCATGCCCGGCGCCTGCCTCTCGCAGCCGTGCCAGAACTCAGGCAGCTGCCTGGAGACGGAGCGGGGCTATGTCTGTGAGTGCCAGGAGGGCTACACTGGACAGGACTGTCGAGACCGTGAGTACCAACACAGGGCACTCGCTAGGGGGGTGCAGCATCTCAAGGGGAGCCTTCATGCTCATGAGTGGGAGAAGCAGCGGCCCCAGAGAGCCTGGTCAGGGCTCTGGGAGTGAACAGAGGGTCTGTCATGCTGAAGGAGGCTATGCCTCTGTGTTTGAGGGCCTCAGGGCTGCTGCTCACCTGAGCTTCCCCTGTGAGTGGCAGATGGCAAGGCCGCTTGTCTGTCCCAGCCCACAAGCAGGAGAGGTCCTGGGAAGCTCCTGTTTCCTCTCTTGCAGAGCTCTCTGAGGGCTGTGAGTGTCGTAATGGAGGCAGTTGTCTGGAGGGGAATGTCACCGTCTGCCAGTGCCTTCCTGGTTTTTTTGGTCTCCTCTGTGAATTTGGTAGGTGAAAGCTTCTTGCCTACTGTGTTCATTCCCTCCGGGATGCTTGAGTCAGGCAGCTTGTGGGTCAGCAAGGAGACGTTGACCGTGCCTGAGCCTGGCACTGCACAGTGCCAGGGGCACACAGGGAATTTGAGCCTAGAAATATTGTCACCTGGTGGGATGGCAATGCTTCCACCTCCATCACTCCCCCTTTGAGCTGTGCCTCTCCCAGCCTCTGCCTCAGCCCAGCTCCCATGGGTGGGGAGAGAGTCACAGCCTTTGTGCACTCCCTTGCTGAAGCTCACTGAGCATCCAGGCTGGGCATTACCATTTTCACTGTCTGTGCCAGAGGATCTGTCCTGTCTCATTGGACCCTGCAAAGCTAGGAGACTCCTGTTTCCATGTGAGTGTCCTCCTGCCACTGGCTGAAGGAGGCTGGCCCTGGCCATGTGTTTGCAGAAGTCACCACGACACCGTGCAACATGAACACGCAGTGCCCGAATGGTGGCTATTGCATGGAGTATGGCGGGAGCTACCTCTGTGTCTGCCACACCAACTACGGCACCAACCACAGTAAGGCTCCACGGGCATGTGGGAGCAGCCCTGGGGTGGGGGTGAGCAGGGGGTACCCTCTCCAGCAGGGGAGCTGCCCTTGTACCCCTGGTCATGTGTCCTCGGTGATGCCCTGTGTTTGGCTCTGCAGCGATGCCATCCCCCTGCGACTCAGAGCCCTGCTTCAATGGGGGGTCCTGCAAGGTTCATGATGACTCGTACATCTGCGAGTGTCCTCAAGACTTCCTTGGCATGCACTGCGAGAAAGGTACCTCCACAGTGCTCCCTGTGGCCCCAGCACCTGGCAGAGGTTGGGAGAAGGGCTTGGACCTTTTTGGGAGATGAACAGTTACTTGCAGAGCTGGAAGTTGGTGCAGGTTTACCCATCCCATCCTACAGGGTAGAGGGAGGGATTGAATGGCTCCCTTCATGACACCCAACAGTCAAAGCAGCAGATTCAGTTGTTTCCTGTGCAACCATCAGTGTTGGTGTTTCTTATTTACACACCACAACTTCTGCCCTGGGGAGCAGCCAGCTGTCTCCAGTATCATGCACCTGTTTGCCCCCAAGGCCCCAGCACACATCTGCACTGGTGTAGTTTCTGTGGTGTTGCTGGAGCCAGGATGCAGTCAGGCTCCCTGCAGCCAGGGGTTGGCGGGTGCCGGTGGGAGGCAGCGGCTCTGGGTGACCCCGCTCCGGGCGCTCTCTCTGCAGCCAAGCCTCGGCTGTGCAGCGCGGGGCCCTGCCGCAACGGGGGCACCTGCAGGGAGGCGGATGGCGAGTACCACTGCACCTGCCCCTACCGCTTCACCGGCAAGCACTGCGAGATCGGTACAGCCCCCCAGCCCCTGCAGGGAGGACAGGTGGCAGCTGCCCCACCGGGCTCACGCCCGCCTTGTGCCCCCAGGTAAGCCGGACC
The DNA here is from genome assembly GCA_013400435.1 of Pycnonotus jocosus. NCBI lineage: Eukaryota > Metazoa > Chordata > Aves > Passeriformes > Pycnonotidae > Pycnonotus > Pycnonotus jocosus. The sequence continues at coordinate 284,134 of VWYP01023129.1, forward strand.
CCTGTGCCTCGGGGCCCTGCCAGAATGGAGGCACCTGTTTCCACTACATCGGCAAGTACAAGTGTGACTGTCCCCCAGGCTACACCGGCCGGCACTGTGAGATCGGTAGGTTTGAGGAGGGTGTGCCACTGCTAGGGGGGACAATGGGCCTGACTGTCAGGAGCTTGCTGCTTGCTTTGAGCCCCCTTCTCTGCAACTCTTCCTTGTGCCCTGCTGGAAGGGAAAGGGGGCTGGCTCTGGTTTCATTCCTTGCTCTGCTCTTCTTCCAGTGCCCTCCCCTTGCTTTCTTAGCCCCTGCCAGAATGGGGCTACCTGCGAGGACCTTGGTGGGGGTTACGCTTGCACCTGCTCTGTGGGCTATGTAGGGAAGCACTGCCAGTTTGGTAAGAGCCTTGTGCTTCCCCTGCTGCGGGGGGACTTGGAGCACCTCTGTGGGCCCCATTCATCCTCTGTCTCTCCACAGAGGTCGACTGTGGCATCCCCAGTGAGGTGAAGCATGCCCAGGCTTCTTTCAACTCCACCAAAGTGGGCGCACTGGCCGAATACCAGTGTGAGCTGGGCTACATCCTCAGCCAGCACAACCATCCCCGTGTCTGCCGTGTGCCAGGTGTCTGGAGCGACCCCCCCGAATGTGATGGTGAGGAGTGCTGGGGAGTGGGCGAGCCCTGGGACACCATCCCAGTGGCCTGTGGTCACCACCATGGTTTGGTGACCCCAGGATATGTACTCCAGTTGTCTGCTGCCTTCCTCCCTGGGATCCCTGTGCTGTGCTCATGTCTCTCGCTTTGTCTCCCTTGCTCAAATGCCTTTAGAGATTGACGAGTGCCAGTCGCAGCCCTGCCTGAATGGTGGCCAGTGCAAGGATCGTGTCTCTGCCTTCCTGTGCTTGTGTGAGCCAGGTTACACCGGCTACCACTGCGAGTTGGGTGAGAGACCATGCCACTGCTCCTGGTTAGGGACAGTAGGCAGCGTGGGAGGTGGTGGGACTCTGGAAAATGGCTCCAGCCCAGTTCCCTGGGATCTGGCAGAGGACGGTGGTAGGAGAAGATGAGCTGTTGGAAGTTAGATGAGGGAACATGACACAGGCACCCTATGGGATGGATCTCTTGGCACAGCCCCACACTGCCAGTTGTGTCTCCAGGTGTCCCTGAAGGAATGTCCCCATGTCATGTGCTTCAGGAGCAGGCCTGAGGCAGTGGGTATCCAGGAGCACAGATGTTCCTGGTCACTGGGCTTGGGGAAGCAAATGACATAGGAAGGGTCCCTTCCCTGTGGGAGAAATTCTGCCTCCCTAAGCCCCTGTCCCAAGCCACCAGCCCTCTCTGTGCTGAGCTGGCTCCTTTCTTCCTGCTGGACTCCAGATGTTGACGAGTGCCAGTCGGAGCCTTGCAAGAACAGCGGGACCTGCCAAGACCTCCCGGGGTCCTTTGCTTGCTACTGTCCTGAGGGCTTCCTGGGGACCCAGTGCGAGACAGGTAGGGGCTCTCCCTTCCTGGGTCAGTGGGAGGCTGGACTGTGGGCACCAGGATGCTGCCAGGGCTGGCACCATGCCAGGTGGCTAGTTACTGTCTTGGACATCTTGACCTCAAGCCATCACCTGACTGCTCACTGGTGCACCTCCTTGCCTGTAGTTTTGGGGGCAGAGCTGAAACTGCTCTGATGGGGAGGGAGCAAGGAACGAGGTGTCCACCAGTGATGGACTCCCTTTCCAAGGTGTCCACCTCTTCCAGGATATCTGGGCACCATGGTGCACAGTGGGGAATTCTGGGTCCAGCCCAGCTGTGCCAAACCCTGGGCTATGTATCTGCCCTGCTGTCCCCTCGGGGGTCTGTCACTGCTGCTCGTTTGTGGAAGCTGGCTGCAGCCGTGCTCATTGCTGGCCTTCTCCCACCTCCAGAAGTGGATGCCTGTGAGTCAGACCCTTGCCAAAATGGAGGGGAGTGTGAGAGCTACGGGGGCTCCTACCTCTGTGTGTGCCCAGAGGGTTTCTTTGGATACCACTGTGAGACAGGTGAGGCAGGCAGGGCGGTACAGGGTGGCCCCGGGGTCAGTGGCACTGCTGACACTGCCAAACCTGGCACTTCTCCCACAGCCAGTGACCCGTGCTTCTCCAGCCCCTGTGGGAGCAGAGGCTACTGCCTGCCCAGCAATGGCACCCACAGCTGCACCTGCAAAGTCAGCTACACAGGCAAGAACTGCGAAAAAGGTAAAGGCCCTCAGCAGCGGCGCCAGGACATGATGTGGGGCTTGACACCAGCCTGGCAGTGCCCACCGCCCACGAGGGGCTCAACGCCATCCGGGACCAGCAGCACTCCTTGAGGCGGGCAGGGCTGGGGGCTCGCCTTGGCGGGGGCATCCCGTGCCTCACCAATGCCATGGGTGGGTGGTGGCATGCTGAGACGCTGCCGCAGGTGCCAAGCTTGGCACCAGGACATGAGGGACAGATTTCCCCTGCAGCAACGGCAATCCCTTGGATGCCCTCAGGAGGGGAGGCAGAGGCGTCCCAGGGAAGCCTCTTGGCACTGGCCTCCACTGAACCCCTCGTCCCATCCCACAGTGGCAAGTGCTTGGCCACCAGTGATCCCAGGGAATGCTTCTGGTGCCCTGGCTCCTCCTGTGCCCACTGGGCCAGGAGTGGCTTACACCCAGAGAGCCCCTGCCAGGTGTGCCAAGTGAGACAAGTGAGGATCTTGTCCTCTTACCGCCGCTGTTCTGCCGCTTGCTGACAGGGTCTGTTCTCTAAAGATTCATGGCATTACCTCTCCCCTTTGCTTTTGCACACACCGTGAAGAATTGCTGCCACCAACCTCATTAAAGGTGGAAAGGGTGGAGGACACTGGTGTGTTGATTTCTTGGCACCCACCTGAGGACGCAGCTGCCAGGCAACTCATTGACGGCTACGCCGTGACGTACGTATCCCTCGACGGCTCTTACCGCAGGACAGATTTTGTGGACCGAAGTCGTTCTGCCCACCAATTGCGGGCACTAACCTCCGGCAGAGCCTACAATATTTCTGTCTTTTCAGTCAAACGCAACGTGAACAACAAGAATGATATCAGCAGGCCCGTCATGCTCACCACGCGCACTAGTGAGTAGCGTCCCCAGGGGGATCACGGTCGTGAGCGCGTGCGGCCCCTGCAGGTGCCAGGGTTTGTGCTGCTGCCTCCAGTCTGCCACCAGCTCCAGCATGGTATCAAACCTGGCAGGTTTGCTGGTGCAGATCCTAAAATCCAGCTGGGGGCCTCTGGAAAGTGCTTGACACACAGTCACTGTTTTCTTTGCTGTGAGTAAAAGGCCTGACACCCTGTGGCTCACCCTGTCCAGGGGCTGGAAGGGAGCTTGCAGTGGGGGTTGCTCCTGAACCCTGTTCACTGGGGCCAGGCTGTTCTGCTCCTTGTCACTGTGCCCAGGAGAGTGTGAGGAGCCCCCATGTAAGACAGGCAGCGGGACTTCTGCAATCCTGTGGACCAGTCACTCTGCCATACTGCTGACCTTGGTGTGGGACCAGGCCAGCAAGGGTAGAGGCTGTCAGGGACCTCTGCTCCATGGGCAGAAGAAGGGGCACAGTGATGCCTCTGGAGCACAGACAGGCAGAGCAACTTCAATCCCACTTTCTAGGGCAGACAGGTGTGGAAATTAAATGCAAACAGAATGGAGGGAATTAGCCGTAGGAAAGAAGATGGCCTCTGAGGAGAGGAGAATGGAGGTGGTAAAGCCCATAAGCCACATCTCCCACAGTAGACTAAGATCATGTATAGCCCAAGGAAGGAGATGGCAGCATAATGCTGGGCACAGCACCTCATGGGGCCTCAAGCCATGGCTGGATCCTGGGGTCAGGATGGCCACCTGAAGTGTGTCGTGGACTTAGCAGTCACTAATGGAGTTCCCCAGGGCTCAGTTTGGGGCTGGCCCTGTTTAATGTATTTGCTGATGGTCTGGACCTAGGGGTTTTGTGTACCCTCAGTAAATTTGTAGACAACATCAGGTTGGATGGGAGCGTTGATGTGCTTGAGGGTAGGAAGGCTCTGCAGAGAGACCTTGGCACACTCAATCAAGGGGCCAAGGACAACAGCAGGAGGTTCAGTAAGGCCAAGTGTTGAGTCCTGCACTTGGGTCACGGCAACCCCCTGCAGCTCCAGGCTGGGGGAGAAGTGGCTCAAGAGCTCTTCAACAGCTCTAGGGGTTGCTGTTTGACAGCTGGCTGAACACGAGCCAACAGTGTGCCCAAATGGCTAAGAAGGCCAATGGCACCTTGACCTGTGTCAAGAGCAGCATGGCCAGCAGGACTAGGGAAGTGATCACCCCTCTGCACCTGGCATTGTTGAGGCTGCATTCAGCTGTGGCCCCCTCACTTTAAAAAGGACATTGAGGTGCTGGAGCATGTCCAGAGAAGGGCAACAAGGCTTGTCAAGGGTCTAGAAAACATATGAGGAACAGCTGAGAGAGCTGGGGTTGTTTGGCCTTGAGGAGGCTCAGAGGGACCTCATTGCTCCCTGAAACTCCCCAACAGAAGGCTGGAGTGTGGTGGAGGCTGGTTTCTTCTGTCCTGCCTGCAGAGAGAGAACAAGAGGAAATGGCCTAAGGCCAAGACAGGGGGTTAACATTAGACAGTAGTAAAGATTTTTTTACTCTTTGGGTGGTCAAACATTGGAGTAGGATGTCCAGGGAGGTGGTAGAGCCACCATCCCTGGAGGTGTTCAGGAGGCATCTGGATTTGGTGCTGAGTGATTTGCTGGGTGATTTGGTTTAGGGGTTATAGTGACAGTGCTAGGAGGATGGTTGGACTGGATGATCTCCCAGGTCTCTTCCAACCTTGATGAGTCTATGGTTAGGGCCAGGCCTGGGCACTGCAGCCCCTTTGGAGCTGTGCTAGGGGGCTGGGGCAGAGGAGACAGACTCAGAAGTGCTTTTAGTAGCACAAGGGCCTGTGGGTGGGCAGATACTTGTGCCAGCCTGGAGGCTGTGAGGACGGGAGAGCATGAGTTCAGTGGGAGAGGTGGCACTGAGCTGTTCCACTGGGGAAGGTGATCCAGAGGTGCCAGCAGGACCCCCCTTGGGGGCACATGGGGAAGGGATGGGGTGACCCACGATGACCGCAGTCCTCTGTGCTTGCCCCGGCCAGGACCGCGCCCGGTGGAAGGCTTTGAGATCACGAATGTCACTGCCAGTGCCATCACGGTGCAATGGGCTCTCCACCGCCTCCAGCATTCCACTGTCAGTAGGGTGAGGGTCTCCATCCGCCACATGGGGGACCTGGCAGCCCGCACCGTGGAGCTGAACAGCAGCGTGGCCAAGTACACCTTCCTGTGAGTGGGGTGGGTGAGTGCCAGGGCACAGCTCCCTCAGATTGCCCCACTTACCCCTTCCCACCCTACCTTTTTCCTCCACAGAGACCTGCAGCCAGGAGAGAGATATATAATCCATGTCACAACGCTGAGTGGCCTGGGAGTGGAAGACCACCCCTCAGAGAGCTTGGCCACAGCCCCTTTTCATGTGTGGACAAGTGAGTGAGGTTGCCTTTGCCATCCCGCCTTGGCAGGTGCAGGGGCTTGGCAGGAAAGCTGTGGGGAGGGAGAGGTGTGGGAGCTGCCAGACTGTCTGGCCAGCACAACAGACAGGCCTTGAGAGGCCAGGAAAGACACTGGCATGTCCTCCCCTGCCAAATTGTGTTCAGTCTCTGAGCCCAGTCCCATGCGTGGGCCCAATTCATCCTCTGCTATCTGGCAGTCAGAAGGCAAGGGCTGACCTGGGTGCCAGGGTGCAGTGAGGCTCTGTCTGTCTTGGCAAGGACCTAGTGTTGAGCATCCCCTCACTGTGCATCCCAGGGCTGGAGCAGGCTTGGGGCTGGTCCAGGCAGTGGTAGGCAAGCTGGAGCCCTGGCACACTTGTAAGGTGATGTGAGCAAGTAGGGTGGTGGCCATTCAGGGACACCAGCTCTGACGGCTTTCCTCCCCATCCCTTCCCTGCTGCAGGGCCTCTCCCCCCACAAAACCTCACTGCCTCCCACATCACCGCCACCTCTGTGTCCATGGCGTGGGAGCAGCCGCCCGTTGGCACCATGGAGGGGTACATCATCAACGTCACCACCGCTCAGAGCGTCAAGAGCCGCTACGTGCCCAACGGGAAACTGGTGTCCTACACGGTGCGGGACCTGCTGCCAGGGCAGCGCTACCACCTGTCCTTGACAGCTGTGCAGAACACGGAGCAAGGCCAGGTGCACAGCGAGCCCATCCACCTCCATGTCACCACCTGTGAGTGCTCCGGGGCTCTGCTGGATTGCGGCAGCACGAGGGAGGCAGTGGGATGGCAGGGAGGCAGGGTAGGGGGCAGAAACCAGTGGGCCAACAGATGAGCCCTTGCTGCCCCAGCACTGAGTGTCTGCAGCAGGCTGTGGGGACAAGACACCGGTCCACTGCAATGGGAGCTGGGGGTTGTAGAGTTAACGAAGGGCAGATGCAGAGCTCCAGCTTGGTGATGGGCACCTGCATTCCCGGTGTGTGGAGAGGGTCTGTGTGTCACCTGGCAGCCTGAGGATGATGGGACTGGCTGGGAGGTCGGTGTCTGGCTCACACTGCCTCCATTAAGCCTCATCCTTTGGTGTGCAGTGCAGAGGGATGGGGCTCCAGAGAGACGGTGGAGCCCAGCTGGGCACCCCCGGGTTCTGCGAAACAGGCTGCCCCCAGCCTTCCTGCCTGAGCTCCGCCTGCTGGCAGATCATGACACAGCTGAGGAGCCCTCACCAGCCCCCAGGTATGCACTGCTTCAGCACTCCTGGCTCTTCCACTCGACCCAAGCACTAGGCTGAGCCCTTTTCCCAGCTTCCATGCCCAGATGTGTGCAGGGTCAAGCCATGCTTCTGCTGGGGTGAAGGCTCTTGCCCATCCACTGGGGTTCTCAGCCAGGCAGGCCCCATACCCTGAGAGCAGTTCCCCTGTGGGACTTGCACAGAGCCTGATGGCACCAGTGAATGCTTTATGCAGCTGCCATGAGCCCCAGCACACACAGCCTGGGGGATCTGCAGTGCCCCATGCCCTTATGGCTCTCCTGTCCCAGGTTCACGGAGCTGGTGGATGGCAGAGGGAGGATCAGCGCCAGGTTTGGCACTGCGCTGGGAAAATCCATCACTCTGAAGACACGTAAGTGCTCTTGTGCCTTTGTATCCTGCTCCTGTCATCCAGTACCATCTCCTACACCTCCCTGCAAGCTGAGGTGGCAGCCAGGCAGGGTGGGGGAGCTGTAGGGCTGGGGAAGCTGTAGAGGAGGGTGGAGCCCTGTTACCTGACCCTGGGCAGGCAAATATCTGCTCTGCTTGTTAGACCCCTGCCCGAGGAGAGGGGTGACTGGCTGGGGGAGCCCAGGGAAGGATTCCTGCTGATGGGAGGTGATGCTGACTATGGCACTGCTGCCCTTCTTCCCTCCCAGCAGCAGCAGGGATCTGAGCAGTGGCTCCATAGCCCTCCAGTGCAGCCCCTGCCTGCCTAGCAGCCTCAGCCCCCCCACTGTCAAAACCAGCCTCACACCCGAGGAGGGTTGCCTGGGTGAGAAACTCCTCACTAGTCCAGACCTAGCCCCCATTTTCCATCCCCTTTGGGATAGAAGTGCCAACCCAAGATACCCTAGAGCACCTGTGAACCCCACACCATGGGGTGAGGAAGGGGCCTGGCACACATGAGGGCAGCCCTTGGCCTCACTGCACATCCTGGTTCTGCACCTGCCTCCCCAGAACTCTGTGTCCCAGACCCTTCCAAGAGGAGTGAGAGTGTCACCACAACTCTAGGGATGCCAGCTGGGATGGGCTAAAGCACTGCCTCAGGCCTGACCAGTACCCCAAAGCTGTGGGCAGGCTGGATCCCCTTGGAGGGGCTGCCTTTGGGTCTGGCTCTGGCCTGGAAGGTGACATTTAATCCTCTCATTGTCCAGAGCCAGAGGCTCCAGTGAAGCTGGAGAACACAGAGGTGTCCAGCTGGGACAGCCTGGCACTGCAGCTGCGTGAGGCAAAGAGCAAGAGTAAGTCCCAGGGGAGACCCACAGCAGCAGGAACCCAGCCCTGGCCCCACAGGCAACGTGCTCAGCACCAGCCTGCCCTCCTTGGAGGCATGGCAGGCACCCCTGCCCTTCCTGGGAGCACCCTGGAAATGCCAGGGGCTGGGCAGGGCTGAGCTGTGGCCCCAGGCTCTGATGGTCGAACGTGTTTTGCAGGAGAGGGGCAGAACTGCTCCAAGAATCCCTGCAGGAATGGAGGCACCTGTACCAGAGATGAGGAGTCCTTCCACTGTGCCTGCCGCCCAGGGTTCAAGGGCCGGGTCTGCCAGCTGGGTGAGTGCCAGGCTGTGCTGGAGGGACAAGCTCCCTCCTGCAGTGCCAGGCTGGTGGCTGTCCCTGTCACAGGTCCCCTAGGATGTAGGTCACCCAGCACACCCTGCCAGCACCCAGGGGCTCCCACAATGCCCAGGCTTTGCTAGAGATCTGTGTCATGCTGGCAGCTGAGAGAGGGGCTGGGCTCTGCTCTTAGTTTGAGGAGATACGAGTGCAGGTCTGATCCCTGCTCCTGGCTGAGCTCTCTGCCTTACCCAGAGAGTTACATAGGCAGTGTGAAGCTGGAGGCTCTGCGTCTGCTGGTGGGTCAGCTCTGTTGAGGCCAGCCCTCCAGCATGGCCAAGAAGCCAGGGGGGCCTCACCAGACCCTTGCCACAAGACACAGGCAGGCAGGGCCAGGGATGGGCTCAGTGATAGCTCCCCTCTCCTATTCCCCAAGCAGCCTGCAAGAAGGTGCCACACTCGTGCACGCGGCTGTACTCGGAAACCAGGTCATTCCCAGTGTGGGAAGGAGGCACCTGCCACTATCTGTGAGTACTGCCTGCAGGTTATGCTCCCCCCTTCCCCCTGTGCTCTGAGCTGGGGATGTCTCCCTGCAGCTCAGCTTTGGGGAAGGGAGAGCGAGCACAAGGCCGTCTCCAACCCCAGCTGGCAGCTGCCCCCTCCCCAGCGCAGGCTGAGCAGCCTGGCATGCCCCTGTGGCTACCCCCATCAGGGCAGGGTGTTGCTGAAGGGACAGCTCCGTGCTGGTGTTACCCCCCCACGTAGCAGCAAGGTTGAATTTGGTGTGTGTGACCCCCCCCAGACAGCAGCAGATCCCATCCAGCTCCTGGGTGCCTCTCCATCTGTGAGCAGAGGGCTGGGGGAGCCCTGATGGGCATGGGGGGTTCTGCTGTGCCCCTGGCCTCCCTATGATGGAGGCACAAAGGCCTGGCTGGGATCAGTCCTCTGGCACAGCAGGCTGAGCCCCATTCCTGCCAAGGCTGGCTACTGCAGCCTGGAAGGAAATAGAGGAAATACCCAGAATTCCCCTTCACTCTCATCAAAGCACATCTCTCCCTTTTGTTCCCTACACTCAAATCTCCACTGTGTTTGTAGGTCCAGGAGAGTCTACAAGGTACATCAGGACATCTGCTACAAGGAGAGCTGTGAGAGCACCAGTTCCCAGAGGACAAGCAGCAGGTACAACCTGCAGCAGCACCCTGAATGTGCCAGCCTTCCTGTGGTGCTGCACAGGAGGGTGTGGCTGCCTGGTGTGCCCCAGCATGCATGGGGACACCCAGCCTGGCGCTGCACAGGGAAGGGGGTACAGACATGACCAAGGCTTGGGGCTGACAGTGCTGCCCTCTCTTCTTTTCCAGAAAGCCAAGCAACAGTCACACACTGAAGAAGCCATAGAAGTAAGTACCTGCTGCAGCCCTCCTCAGATTCAGGAGGGGCAGTTCTCATGCAGGGAGTTGGGGAGAGGGGTGCAGGCCAGGCACAACCCTGGCTCACACCACCATGTCGAGGGGATGGGAGGGCTTATGGCTGAGGGCTCCTGGTTGTGGCTGGGGTAGAGAAGCAGGAGGCAATGCTCTGCTTCCCCCTGGCTCTGCAGCTCCATGAACAAAAGACCCCTGCACAGAAAGGGCCAGGCAAAGGCTCGAGTCCTGGAGACAGCAGGTCCCCTTCTCTCAGCCCAAGACTGGTGCACAGGGTGGGAAGAGGCCAGCTGCAGAGCATCTGGCACACTCTGCACACCAGCTCATTTTACTCCTGCTCCTCCACAGGGTTTAAAGCAGTAGAAGCTTCGTCCTTCCACATCTAAGGGCTTTTTGAACACCAGGAAGATCAGATCTGCTCACTGGGTTGAACACAGCAGGGGAGCCTTCCTTCCTGCCTGGTGTCAACCTCTCCCTCTCCTCCAGCCCATTAGGGACATGCAGCTGGATCAGCACACTGAGTAGTGCTCCCTTTCCCCCTGCTGGCCCAGCACTGCCTTTGCTGGCCCCTCTCTGCCCCTGAGGAGCTGAGCACCAGTGCCCCTTGAGGGGGCCAGCCCTGCTCAGCCCCCCCAGCTGCTCTGCACAAGCAACGAGCTCCCTGCTTCACTCAGGGATCAGCCCAGCTCCTTGCCAACAGCACCTGCACCAATCTGTTTTCATAATCCAAGGTTATAAATGACCTATAACCCTCAAATAAAACAGTTTAATGCAGACCAAAAAGCCTTAGCCATCACCTGAAATCTGGCCCCCAAAAATATGCTCTGAGGAGCAGCCTCTGTAGATGAGTTAGAAATGGTGAGCAGCTCCAAGTGGTGAGGCCAGCACGGGCAGTAGAGGAGCATTCCTGTTTCCTCTGCTCTGAGAGGGGAAACTGAGGCAGCTTCTACTGCCTGCCTTTTTTCTTTGCTTTGTAAACAAGCCCTGGTTTTAACCAAATTTCCAGCTCAGAAACCAATAGAGAATTTTAAATGTGATCTGTAAGGTGAAAGTCTGTCAGCTGAGGCATGCCACCACACTTGTAGTTGCCTCCACACCAGTGCAGGGCACAGCAGAGGCTTGCTGAGGAAGCCAGCCCCACATGCCATCCCCTGCACCTGGAGTTTGCCTTCCCTGTGGCACCAGGGTTATGTGGAGGAGAGGACCAGCACCCAGCACTGCAGCAGGGCAGGCAAGGAGAGAACAAAATGTAGCTTAGAAACGTTGCTAGTTTTTGTGAGTTTGTATGACAACACTAGTTAAACATAGATTTGTGTATTAACGTACACGGTGTATATTCTAAATTAACACATACCAGAGATATATCGCAGTTATGGTATAGAGCATCATGTCCCCAGCACAGGGGGATCATTCTGGTGGCAAGGCCCTCCCCTCCTGCCCAGCATCACAGAGCTCTGCTGCTCAGCCACGTGTCTCCAGCAGCAGCTTAGAAAATGCTCTCAGGGCAGGACAGGCCAAGGAGTTTCAGCGCTCCTGCCACCACCCTCTTCCTCCTGGGAGCAGTGTAACAGTGCTCAGCCTGGAGGCACAGCTGCAGAGGCCAGGGACAGGGACAATATGAAGCCATGACCAGCTGGCCAGCGTGCTGCTCCCCCCCCGCACCACCTCTAGCTTTGCTCCCACAGGACAGATATGCCTTGTTTTCCTCCAAGGCTGCCTGGTCCTGTTCCAGCTGCTGGGCAAGCACAGCAGCCCTGCCTTCCCACAGCAGGAGAAGAAGCCAGTCCTCCCTACCAGGAAGAGCAGGGCAAGGGGAAACCCACACAGGAGGGTTTGGAGCTGTGGTCTGAAAGTATTTGCAGCCCTGCCCTGTCAGCCACAAGATCAGCACTGACACAGGCTGTGGAGGTGGCCCTGCCATGGGACAGTTCTGTCCCCACAGCACCAGGAAACTTGGTCCCACTGCCAGCCAGCAGAGCAGCCCACAGCTGGCTCAGTATGTAATGCAGCCGGAAGGTTTTAACCTAGTCTTGGAAATAAATTAGGGGGTTTTGTTTGATTTTTTTTTAATAAAAACACTTTATGGAAAATGTTGTTTTGGTTTGGGTTTTTTTTAAGTAGTTAGTAAAGGAGGAGGAACGAGTGTTTTTGTATTTGACAGATGGGATTTATTGGTACCCCAACCAGCTTGTGCTGGTGTGGGGTGGGTGCCCAAAGCACCCAGAGAGTGCAGCAGCAGGAGAGGGCTTGGGCAGCTCGGAGCCTCACCTCCTCACTCCCGGCCTGTTTTACTTCCATCACTGTCCAAATCCTCATCATTATCATCATCATCCTCAGTGTACAGTGCATCCACATCCTCCTCTTCCTTCTCCTCCTCCTCTCGAGCCAGCAGCTTCTTGAAGACCTCATACTCCTCTGGGGTAGAGTAGGCCAGACTGGCCAGGAAGTCTTTCTCCGGGAGCCGAAGGATGTCCTTCAGTTTTGGGTTATTAGTTTGGGTCTGCCCTTTGTGTGGAGTTTCATAGAGCCCCCGGCGCTCCAGGAAGATGTGCCGATTCCGGAGCTCGGCAAAGGGCGTTTGGAAGAGCCGAGCCTTCACCATCTCCTTCTGCTGGACCCCCATTCTGAAATAGGCGTACTGCGGGCGGAACGGGAGGTGTCAGGCACAGCCCCGTTCCCGCAGCCGGTTCTGGCAGGAAGGTGAGGCTCGGTGCTCACCTGGAACTGGTGATGAAGGGTGCGCGGCTCCTCCAGCAGCACGGCGGGGCAGGTCTCCAGCCCCTCCCGCAGCTGCTCCGCCGTGAAAAGGCAGCTGTCCCGCAGCAGCCGCACCGCCGCCTCCAGCCTCTTCCGGGGCACGTGGAAGAGCTGTGGGCAGCGGCTCAGGGCCCGCTGCAGCCGGCCTGCGGGCACAGGGTCAGCGGGCAGCAGCTCAGCGGCACAGCCCCGCTGTTCCCCCCGCACCCTCGCTCGCTGCCCTACCTCCGTCCAGCCCCAGGCGCCGCAGCTCCTCGGCTCGCTCCCGGAGTCGCTCCGTGGGCAGCCGCAGCAGCGCCGGGCTCCGCTCCAGCAGCGCCAGGGCGGCCTCGGCGCTCAGCCCGAGCAGCAGCAGCTGCGCCGCCGCCGCCTCCCGCTGNCGCCGCCACCCGGCCCGGAGCGGCCGCGATCCCGCCCCGGCAGCGCCGGGGAGAGACAGCAGGGGTAGGGTGGAGTCGGGCCCGGAATGGCCTCTCCGAGCGGGCAGCGCGGGATCGCTCGGGGCAGAAACAGCCCGGGACCCTGCGGAGAGCGCGGCCAGAGCGCCTTGCCCGCTCCGATGCCCGCACAGCCCATCCCGCCCGGGCCAGAGCCGGGGCGCGGTGCTACAGAACGCAGGTGAGGGCAACTCTCGGATAGAGACAGCAGAGTCCGAAGCTGGATTCAAAGCTAATTAGTAATTAAGCCGAGTCCTGTTGCTTGTCTGCAGAGCTGCAGCAGCCGGCCAAACCGCTGCCTTTTCCCGGCACTTCCTCCCAGGCAGCCTAACCCTGGCTGACCTGTACCCCAAACTGTTACCCATGTCTCGACCAAATTCTCTAATGATTCTCTTTTTGCTTCCCAATATCTCTGTCTCATCAAAATCGAGGACTCTTTTCCTTAGTATAGACAGGACTCCAATATTAACAAAAAAAGGACACTACCAACCCACCCTTCCCACCCAAATAATGGAATTACATGTCTGGTCTTGAATCTCCTTTGTGCACACATACTCCAGAAAACCAACAGACATGTTATCATTCATTTATTCATTCACTTTCTAGAAAGATATATAAACTCCATATAAAAAGTAAAACCAGGCAATAAAAATATTTTCCAAGGTATGAACAATTTTAACAACATTAAAATCTTTGCCTCACATCTTTGAAACACGTCCTGAGTAAGAACAGTAATAAACTGAGCATATGTGGGTATCAGCAGGTAAACTTCCAATGGGCCCGACCCTGCTAACAGAGCTCAGGCTTTTCTAGGTTGTCCCTCAATGAAGAAGGCTTTAGCCTGAGGTCTCAGCTGGCTCAGCAGAGGCAAACAGCTCTTCCCAGGTGTAATCTGCCAGGTTCACAGGCTGCCGCAGCCAAGGATGCTCTGCCAGCATGGCCAGGGTCATGCGCTGCTCTGGAACGGGGTGCAGGAGCCCGGCCATGAGATCCATGAGACCTGGGCAGAGACAGCAGGGGAGGGCTCAGGCTGGGTTTTAGGCAGGTTGGGAATAAGAGATACAGTCTGTGTTCAAAGAATGACAAATTCCCCAGACTCTGCTGAGCAGCTTTCCAAATCATCACAGAATACATAAAGGAGCATTTTTTCAGTCTTCCCCTTTATTTTGAGTGAAAAATCACTGCTTATACTTTCCCAAGAGATCTGCTCCTTTTGAAAAGCAAATGGCAAGAGCTCACCTTTTGACACAGGGCGAGGAGGACTCAGGACAGCTGCCAAGGCCTCCTCCAGCTCACAGAAGGGATTCTCCCCAAGCACCAGGGTGTAAAGGGTGATGCCAAGCGACCACATCTCCAGCTCAGGGCCGTGGTACCTGTGCAGAGATAAGCTTGCCTAAACTCAGGTTGTAGGTACATAGCTGTATGCTAAAGAAAGTGCAAAAAAAAAAAAAAAAAAGAGTGTTGACAGCCCTTGTTTTAACAGAGGAAGTTGGTGAAAATTCTAAGCAGGTTCTCATGTGTTTGAGGAGTCTGCATTATCCTTCTCCAGGAAATAAAACCAACCACAGAACAGCCAGCCAGTTTCTGTTGATGAGTATGTGTAACATGCACCCAGACTTCCACACACGTAAGCTGGTGACAAGAACTTACCCCTCCAACTTCTTCATCATCAGCCAAAACTGTCAAGTAAATATTTAAATGGAAGAGCAAACACATCCACCCAGCCCTTTCAAAACAAAAGTTATTTGGAAATAACTGTTAACTGTCTCAGTTCCATCTGAGAAAACATGCCAGTTCCTTCACACAGTAAGAGGAGGAACTCCCAGGGCAGAGCTGCTTGCTTCACCTTTCATCTCATTCCCAGCAAGAATTTCCTCTCCTCCTTGCATTGCTTCTTCCCCCACTCCTTTAGGAGGAGCTGCCTGAAGGACCCATGGAAGCAGCTGTGAAGCAGGAGCAAGATCCATCCAGGCATGCACAGTTACAGCAGTGCCAGCCCTGTGATGGGGAGGCTTCCTTGTGGAGGAGCTGTGAGAGCACCAAGTGCCAGGCACAGAGCACTTGGAGAGGGAAAGAAGAGGGAAGAGAGCCAACATTGAGGTAGCACATTCAAAACAGCAGCAAGGGAAGAATCCTCGAGTCCCAAGGAGTACAAAAATCAGTGGGGAGATGAACAAGGATCAAACTGCAAAAATTCCAATAGAGGGAAGCAAGTAGAAAAGAAGAGAAAAGAGGATGAGAGTGGGAGGATACAAAGCACAGACATGCAAGGAGAAGGTGCTATCCACAGCAATACTTGCTTACTCCACCCCTCTGAAAGAGCAGAGAAAGCCTGACAACAGATTTAGAAATAACTCTGTACATATTCAAGCTTTTACAACTTGATTTCTGTCACTAGAATTCTGAGTGATGCTGTAGAGTGCCCTACTTTATATGCACTCAAACCTTCACAGTGATTTCTGCCACTGCAGTGCCCTAAATCTCGCTGCGGTTTCCTGTGGTTGGATACTCTAGCAGCGTTCCAATGGCACAGGAGCTTGGCTCCTCTGTTCCAGCCCTGCCCACATGGGGTTTTTTTTTGGTGTGATGGCACAAAAATGACTTTTCAGAGGGTGACATACGGTTTGCCAGACAGCACTTCTGGTGAGCAGTATTCAATTGTCCCACAGAAGGTATAAAATAATTTCCCAGGTTCCAGGTAGGCAGCCGAACCAAAGTCCACTAATTTAATGGTGAAATCTTCAGCAATGACAATATTTTCATCTTTGATATCTCTGTGAAGGATGTTCCTACAGTGGAGATACCCAACAGCTGACACAAGCTGGAAGAGACAGAAAGAACGAGGTGTTACTACATAGAGTCCCTGGATAATTGATGTGGCATCACAGCTTTCAGAGAGTCACATTGTGGCTTGTTTTGACACCACCTAAACAAGATCTACATCCTAATAATGGAAACTGGAAATGGCCTCAGGCCTGCCTGTCATCATCGCTGCAGTGCTCTTGGAAAAGAGACACTTTAAAGAGCTTTTGCTGCTTTCATCTCACAGATGTGCAGGAGGAGGGGATGCTGCAGTCAGGATGTGATTGCGAGCATTGGAGCTCATTGCTACAATCCTGCAAGTTACTCTATTTTTATCCCAGATCCATTTGGAGGGTCCTTTGGTTTCTCCAGAAGGATATTACTGTGTGCCTTCCATGCTGCAGGATGACAAAGCATTTAAAAGCCAAGTTTGGTATAAATAACATAGTCACTCCTAAACCCCTTTCTTCTTCCTGCACAATTCAGGCTTTAATGCCATAATTAAGGATAATATGGGAATGATATCACCTTGGAGACCATCCTGACTCCTACAATGTTTTTACCAAGAAAAGCAGATGGCTGAGGGAGAAAAGTTTCTATTTATAATGCAAATCTGCCTCTGCAGAGAAATGCAGTGCAGATCTGAGGGAACAATTCAGCCCTACAAACCCCAGGCTGGGTTAAGGAAAGGGCTGATCCATCACAAGGCTAAAGGGACATCTTTGGCTTCCATCTGCCATCAGCACCCCAGCTGAATGTGGGCACAGCAGGGGTGTGGGGAGGGGTTACCAAGTGCACAGCAATTTCTGCATAGCCTAGAGCAAGGAATTTATTCCAAAACTTGTGAGAGGAAATTACCTGGGGACTGCTGCTGTGGTTAATTCACTAAACAAAGAGCAATTCAGCCCTCAGGCAAGCTCCTGAGTTATTTTGCATTATGCCACCGTTAAAATCCAAGATAATTTCTTGATTTAAAGAGCAAAGCCCTTTACTCCTGTAACCAATCTGAACTAAGCACTGAAGTAATAAAAATGTGGCTTTTTGTAAGCTTGGGGCAGCTTCTGTGAGTCTCCCTCTTCCCTCAGAGGAAATGTGACTGCTACATGAATGGTGTCAGGGTGACAGGGGAAACCCTCACGGGCAGTAAGGTCCTGGAAAGGTTTCTTTACTGTTTCTAAGTGCACCTTAACAAGGTTTCTGCAGGCAGCATTTCCATCAGACCTACAGAAAGGTGAGGAAAGGTTCTGCAAGTACTGAGCACAACTCCAGTCTGCCAGTTGATTAGCCAGTATGAAGTGAAACAGAATCCTGGTTCTTACATTAACCAATTCTCACCTGCATGTAGCAATTCTGCTCTCACCTGTCTGAATATATAACTTGCTAATGGCTCATCCAAGTTGGGCTGATTATCAATAAATGAAAAGAGGTCCAGACCAGATCCATGCTTCTCCATCACCAGTTGGAAGAAGCATTCATTTTCAAATACATCCAGCACCTATAAGTAAAAGACCTGTTTGATCACGTGCTTCACCCTCAAAAAGTGCTCTTTTTTTTTTTTTTTAAACAAACACTGCTCCCCTCTTGGAGATTTAATTGGTGTACATTATAAATTTGAAGTCTCATTTCACTGAGCACAAATGTTTCTTGAAAAGAGTACACCATTAAAACTGGAAGCAGAATTAAATCCAAGAGGAATTCTCTTTCTGAAGAAAACAAACAAACAAACAAAATCCCATCAACTCCAAAACCAAAACCAACAACCTCAAAACAAAGAGTATGAAACAGGATGCGTCCAGATT
Source organism: Pycnonotus jocosus (assembly GCA_013400435.1). NCBI lineage: Eukaryota > Metazoa > Chordata > Aves > Passeriformes > Pycnonotidae > Pycnonotus > Pycnonotus jocosus. The sequence continues at coordinate 301,669 of VWYP01023129.1, forward strand.
ATTTACTGAACTAGTAAATGTTCAGATGTGACATCACAATTCCAAGATATGCACCTTATCTTGAAATAGCTTTTTTTTTCTGTTAAGAATCACATCTTCAGATCAGTTTGGGGTAAAAGTGTGGAAGCAAGCAACAGTGTGCTGTGACACACCCCCCAAAACAAAGCAGGACAAACAGGTTACTTTCTTTCCTAAAAAAACAGATTCAGTACAGGACACTTGACTCCTGAGGAGGAAGACCAGACACCCAGTATGCAAACAAACCACCTGATGCAGTGCAAACTGCAGCAATTCCAATCCACTGTACCTTGATGATGCTGGGGTGCTGCAGCTTCTGCAGGATTGCAATTTCCTGAGTGACCCTCCCCAGGTCAGGATCCTCTACCCAGCAGTCCTCCAGCACCCTCTCCTTCCAGATGAACTTTACAACAACCTAGGCAGACAACAGCATTCAGCATCACCTGCCAAAGCATGGCCTTGAGTGCCAGGTAAGTTAATTTCCAGAAAATCTGTTAGTGCCTTGTATTAGTAGAGGCATGGAAGTAACCCAGTGTGAATAGCTGATAGCATATTTAAATGTGTTTAAATTAGTTTAGTCCTAGAAGCCAAATGATACACATAAATGGAATATATTTACTGCTGCTCTGAATTCCAAAGGCTTTGACAAGCCAGCTCTCTTATCAACCAGTTACAGCACGTGGGTGCAGTGGAGAGAAATGAGCACTTAACATCCATGCAAGAGAAACACCAGAACTTGCCCTCTCAGCACCCAAACCACTTCTCTTGAAAAGGAGAAGGTGCCATAATCTCAACATGTCTGCTCCCCATTCTTGAGTCATGGCACAATAAAGATTTTGAGTTTTGCCATTCTCTGTAGTAACAGAAGACTAAAACCTGTAATTCTGTTACGATTAAGGTCTAATTCTTTCAACAGGTTCAATTAGCTGCACTCATTAGTTCATTAACTCATTCTGCACCTGTTATCTCAGGTAACATCTATATTTATATATTTATTTTGCTATCTTGTTTCCATCACAGATTTCTGTTTAAACAAAGCAAAACCCCAAACTACCAAAGAGAAGCTTTTGAGTGCAATGTTAACAGAATATGAATGCTCTAACCTTTCAGTTTTCATCCTAAATTATTATTGCAATAGAGCTACAAGAAATACTTCACCTCCTGGTGATCTTTCTTGCTCCTGGCACTCCAGACAAAGCCAAAAGCGCCTTTGCCAATAAGATTGAGAGTGCTGTAATGTTTTGCATATTCTCCCTCACATGCTCTTAATCCTTCAAGATCTTCAGTTCTTCGAGAATTGTCGAAAAGTGAAGCTGATCTGATGGCCTAAGTACAGATACAGAGGTTACAAGAGCAGCAAAAAATGACCAGCCACAGAATCACATTTATAAAATTACTAAATACTGAAAAGACCACACACACATCTGCAAGAACAGATAAAAGGAGGAATCTTTGGTTCTGATAGTGAGAACTGTACTCCTTGAGTATCCTGCAGTTTGGAACTGCATGGTTCAGGCTGGAAAGGTAACTACACTGAGCCCCACACCAGAAGTGCTACAAAATAGCAACTGAGATTTTGTTTTAATATTAAAAAAGTAGAGAAAAAAAAAAAAGGAAAAGCAACATCCACCCCACCAACTCATGTTAATAATTTCAAAAACTCCTTGGCTTTAGCTTCAGCTTAACAGTCAAACAAGGAGAGAAATGCTCAATATTCAAAGGTAGGATTTCTTACTTCTCCAAGACTTCTAGTAGAAAGATCAGCAACAGACTGGGAGGAGTTTGCTAGGCTGGTGAGCAAATGCTGAGTCTTTGCTACAGCTTCCTTTTGGCTCTGTGAAATGTCCTTCACCACCCAGACACAGAAAAGTACAGTGGGATCCTGCAGTTCTGCACATTTCACCTCAAAGAGTATGCCTGTAGAAACAGTGAGGAAATTAAAATGGTAGAATGTCATTTTAGTGTTGAACAAGACCACAGATATTTTAGGACAAAATTCTGAGCTCTTGACAAAAAGTTCAGAATTTGGGGAACACCTGCTCAGTAAAGAATCATCAGAGGGGCTGACACCAGCACAGCTTTTCTAGAGGTACCTATCAGCTACCTCCAAATTCCCACCTCCAGCAGAGACTTGTCAGTGTCCAATTGTGATTATTCATTTCCACTGTTATTCTAGATGACATAAAAACGGGGATTTTATTCAACAAGCCACTGACTGCAGCTGAAGGAGTGAATGACACAAATTCCATCACACAATTTTAATGCAATTTACAGTTGTACAGTGGAGTTTGTATGTTCTGTTCAGAAAACGTTATCAGGTTCACACTTTTTAATTGTGTTTTGAGAGTATTTCTGACTTTTCAGTGGGGATTAATTTCTTACCAACTTTTTGGTATTTTTAACAGCTCCTTTTCTAATACCTTCTGGGTAGACTTAAATACCATTTTTTTCTCCTAGATGCTTCTTCCTTTCTCTCCACTCTGAGCTTCTAAACTGCATCCTGCAAAACTGTGGGTGAACAGGAGCACCCCAATTAGAGTTTGGGAAGGGGAAAGGTTTCACTTACTGAATTGTGAACCATCTCTGTGACAGCAATTCCCAATGTAGCTGCCTTCCAGAATCTCCCAGGCCAAAGGAGCTGCTGGACTTAGCCTGCCTTCTTGTTTCACTGGGGTTGATGTTACTTTGATCTCCATATTTTGCTGCCTGAGGAACTGACAGTGTTCTTCAGGCCTACCTTTGCTTCTCAGGGGATTTCTGTTGGAGCTGATCCCCACAGTTTCTGCAAGGGTTTCAAGTTTCTCAGGAAATGCTTTGGAGGATTCCTGAGAGTTTTGTAAATGCCTTCTGGAGGCCAGCCATCCAGAATCAGCTTCTGTGGCAACACCACTCAGCAGCTGCTTTCCTTGATGAGTGGAAAAGGCACCAAAGTTTGTCTCAGTTACCATATTGGAGTCCACTGCATCAGAGCAACATCCTCCTACAAGAGCTGCAGCAACACCTGAAGAATTCTCTGAGTTCCCCTTGACACCATTCTTCAGTCCCAGTACCTCAAGACCAGAGCAAATACAACTCAGTTCAGATTCTTTCACATCTTCAGAGGCTGTGGCAGCTCCTGGTGCAGAAGGACTGCAGCCTGTTTCATTTCCTGAGCAAACATCACAGACAGTGTTTTTTTCACGTGCAAAGAAGGTGGAAGGATCATTTAGCAGGCAGTTGTTAACAACAACATGCTCGAGGCTGGAATGTTTTGCATCACACACTGAGTTTGTTTTTGACGCCTGCCCTGGAACAATGTGGCTTTTAAAGCCTTGTCTGCAGTTCAGTGCTGTCCCAGGCCATGGCTCATCCACTGTTGGTGTTCCAGGTGAGTTACAAGTGACTTCAGGAGGCAGCTGCACTGGGTCACAGGATGATGCATTGAGATTCTCTTCCAGTCTGGAACAAACAGGCAACAGTTAACTGCAGGAGATATTGCACTGTGACTGTTCCCTCTGGAATCTCAGAGTTCTGACCTAAATCCCACTGTTCTGAGTCAGATGATGTGAGAGAGAGCCTTGCAGAGAGCATCTTTTGAGAATTATTTGATCCTGAAGTTTTCCACTGTTCTGTACTGTGCCATTGTGTCAAGCTGGTTTTTGGGATGAGGCTCTCTGGTGGGCTGAGAACCCATCTGTAGCAAGGCTGTCCTCAGTGCAGAGACTCAGTGTTATCAGTGACATCATGATTACAAAATAAGAAAACCGTCCTACTGCATAATACCCTTTTAAATATGCTCACTATTTAAAACCTGGACCAAGAGTTCTATTTCAAGTTTACAAGCAAAAGACAAAAAGCTGTTTGCATAGGCATCCAAAATCCTGACAAATTTACCAAAGAAGAGCAGGTACACTCAAATGGCACTCTATCCCTATGGAAAATTTCCTTCTCTAGCTTAATTTCTAAATATAGATCATAAACCATTTACCACCACAAAAAACCCTAATAGACATGGCAGGATGGGGGTGATGGAGTGGGCACAGACACCAATGGAAAGAATGGTCTTATTTTACTGTTGATATTGAGGCAACACAGAAGTAAAAGGATACATTTGATGGAATAATAAGCTTATTACTCACTCAGCTTTAGCAACAAGCAAAAAGAAGCGAGGTGATGCATCTAATCATTATTATACTAGAAAGAATATTGATTGAGAAAGATCCATCACCAGCTGCCTAAATCCTTTACCACCATCCAGAGTCTGCAATTGCTGGGGAGTGCCTTTTTTCAGTGAGGACCTGGAGAACCCTTCCTAGCAATTGGGAAAATCCACATGCAGTGCATTCACTCGTAGGTGAGGTCTCCAAGTTCACCCAAAAAAGGGCTCCAGCTTTATAGGCCCAAATCAAACAATCCAAATGACTTGTTCACCTTTTGGTGCAGGAAACATCTGGTTCTGATGGCCCACTTCCCAACCAGCCAGGGCCAGGAGGGTTTTGCCTAAAATATTCTACTAACAAGCCTCTAGGGATATCTGTTGGGACAAGTTCTTAATATATCTTACACAAGGTTATACAAATGTCTCTACAACAGCAGCTTTGGCATTAAGAGCAACTAATATAAATGCTTTGATCATCTATTTTTCACTAAAGAACCTTGATGGTATTAATAGCATCATGCTCCAGATTCATCTTGTAAGTCAATTTGGTGCTCAGGCCAGCTGCCCAGGCCTTGGCATGTCAGCAGGATGCTCCCAGTCCTGAACACAGAAGTTCCCTTGTCTGTCCAACAGGAGGTGGATGTCTCCCTCCATCAGGGTTTACTGAAGCCCATGGCACAAGGGATTTTACAAACATTTCCATTAGTAAAAATGCAGCCTAGAAAAAAACAATGAAGCAGAGCACTTACAGTCCTTACTTACAAGTATATGAGAGATGTAAACCAGGAGAGCACAAAAAATGACACTATCAGCCACTTCAAAAAGCAGTAAGAGCTGTGCTGTAATAGCCTAGACCTTAAAATGGACAGTAAATACTTACTGAAGGCTGGAATTGGTAATGTGGAAGGCTGAAAATTTGACTTAAGGTAGGCCATGAGCCTCAGATATGTACTTCTAGAGAATTTCTAACCTCATAACAGGAAAAATACATGGAAATGTACTAGAAAAAATGGCTGGACTTCAGTAACACAGTACCCTGTTTTAATGGATGACCTGACAGTCATGCCAAGCACCAGAAGGAATTAGAATTAGAATTCACACTAGAATTCCCTCCAGGTAATCTGACTTCAGCTGGAATGAGATAAACATCCACTGTTTATGATTAGTGAAGATAGAGCCTAATTAACTTCTTTAGTCTGGATGAAACATTTGGTCCCTTTAGAGCTGGTATTTCTGTAACTTTACAATAGTAGGTTGTGCAGATATAAATAAAAATCTAAGGCAGGGACAGCTCAGCCTGTCTTGCAAATAGCTCTCAGATTCTTCCAGCAAAGCATGGAAGGCCCTTGCTACACCTTCCCACAGACATCAAGCAGGTGAAAAAATAAGCTTTTGCTGGTGATTGCCATCACAGCTCTTCATTTTCCCAAGTGAATATGCAGTCTATGAAATGCCTACCTATTAGTGGAGGTGGATGCTGCTTCAGGAGGTGAGGGAGGAGAAAAGAAACGGGTCCCATTCTTTTGTTTATTCTCATCATGTATTAATTTGTCATCTTTGTGTTGTTGCTCCAATTTCTGCTCTTCATCTCTTGACAGAAGGTGTGCTAAAGATGCAGGCAAGAAGCTGCTCTCTGTACCAAACAGGAAACAAAACCACACCGATTTAAACTTTCATGTTTAGGCTTCAGAGGCTACAACAGTGATTAAAAATAAACTTGGAACTGCCTTGGTCTGTCTTTTCCCTAAGGAATTGAGTATAAAAGGCTTGATTGAGGCAAAACAGTCAAAATACAAGCATTCCACTCTACTTTGAGAAATCAGCACAGGCAAGAATCTACATGTTTTAGGGCTGCCAAAATTTGCTTTTCTAGCAAAGCTCTTGGCCAGATATTGGTATCATGCCTTAGCTACTTGAATTGAAGTTCAGAGGTCTAAAAAAATGCTAATAATGTAAAGAGACTGAAATCAAAATGATCATACAGCAGCAGCATTAAAAAAAAAAGCTCAAATCACACATATACAGCCTGTTCCAAACCCATAGAATGAAGAGGTTTGGACTGGATTTATGTAACTCACTGAAGCTGTAAGATTAAAAAAAAGAGTCTAAACATGTTTGAAAGAAGAGGAGATGAAGTTCTTTCCTTCCCCAGTGACAACAGATCAGAAGAAAAACACGAGTTTGGAAGATGAAGTAAACCAAGTATTACTGCTGCAGAAGAAAGTAATGAGTAAACAAAGCTAGATTTGAATCTAGAACAATCCTTTAATTAGTAATGGCTGAGTGCCAACAATGCTTCCTCACTGAAGAACTGAATTACTCCTCGATTAGGGGCATCGTTTCATCAAAGAATTACCTAAGAATTGTACACTGCCTACTAACTCTTCTTTGTCCCAGTGGGGTGCATTGGTTTCAGCACAGATGTGCAATTCTAAGCAAAGAGAAAAAGAAAATAGAGGACAAAAAGGAGACAAAATCAGCCTAAAATGTGACATGAATGAAAGCATGAACTTGCTGGTGTTCTCTGTGTTGGGCAGAGCTAGCCAGAAAAGAAAGATATGGAAAAGAAAGATATGAGGCTTCTTTGCTTCTGTTCATTTGTGCTGTGTTCAGAGAAGTAAAATTTTGATTAATTCTGATGCAAACTGTGTCAGAGGAATATGTGATGCCTCCTTGATTGAAATACAGCAACCATAACATTGAATATTAGCCAGCAGCACAAGCCAATTCAGAATATTAGATTTTTCCCTTAAAATATTAATCCTAAGTAGCTACAGCTCTGCTGCAGTCACAGAAGCTATATTTTACACATTTTAAAATACCACAGGGTCCTAGCAGAGGAGGGAGGGAGGAAGTGCTTGTTAAGTACAAAGCATTCTCTATTCTCAATTTCCAAATTGGATATTCAGTTTTATCTTCTTGGCAACAAAAAGAGAAGCTCAGTCTTAGATGAACAACTCTCTTTACCTGAGGTTATAGTGGAAACCAGATGTAAAAACTGCATGGAGGGGCATTGCTTTTATGAAGAATGTTCTCATGTTTGTGGGTGAACCTCTTGTTTCTCTCATTTACCCTTGGTTACAGGAACCAGAGCCAACTGTATGGCAGGCACTGACATCTTCAAAAAGGCACTCACCTTCTGTCCCTGTGGAATCATCCAGAGGAGGTAAAGGCAGAGAACAGCCCCTGCTTCTTTCCATGTTGTTATAGAAACCAGGGATCAGGAATGTAATGTTCTAAAACAAAGAATGAAACCTTATAAAGCTAAGTCAGCTCTCACAGGTGGGGGCAAATGCTGACAATCTGTGTCTGTGAACCTGATTCTCATGGACAGCCAGGCAAAAGTGATCCACAATGGAGAACACAGAACTGTGCAGCTTGCTTTGGGCTACTTGAAATCCATAGCAGCTCCTCAGCACTGCAAGTTTCAGCAATTCCAGCACGGGAGTTTGTGTGTCTTCCCACACCTCACTCACCAAATGTGTGGAACACAGGGGTTTTGTGATGCCAAGGAGTGTCAAACAGCTTCACAATTCCAGTGGATATATGCTGCCACATGCATCAGTCTTCTGGGAGGATATGAATTTATCTTACCTTTCCCAACAGATCTTTCTTCTCATAGCCAAAGAGCATTAAAGCAAAACTATCTGCGATGCCACAGATGGTTCCATCTGACTGGACAGTGATAAGACCACTGATGGTGGAGAAAACCACGACTGTAGCACAGTACTGATAGCCTGGGAGAGAGCCTTCTGCCTGTGGAATCTCATCTTGCTGCACTGCAGCTTGCTCCTCCTCCAGAGGGATGACTTCCAGCTTTAGACTGAGAGGAAACATGGCACCCTCTCTGGACTGGCCTGCAGCTCGCTGGATCCTGAGGTTCTAAAGTAAAGCAAAAGAAATCTCAACCAAACAAAACTCAAACAGAAGACCTCTAACTAACCAAATGTTTTGGGTTTATTGCATTGTTCATATAAAGTCACACAGGAATTCTCAGGAAAAAGGAGCAGGAAAAGAAAAGGAACCAATCCTGTGAATATCAAAATGAACAAAACATCTGATTTTTTTAGGATTTGGAATCCAGTGTTGAACTGCTAAATAAATACCCTGAAGATGAAGACCAGTCTATGCTGCAGCTTTTCAACAAATTAGGCATTCATAAGAAGGTCTCCTTCAACTCCCTATCTGCTCACTTTCATGGCATTTGCAAGACCTGGGTATTCTTTCACTCTTCAGACAGACATGATTGAAATGGGCTAAAGAATTTAAAGGAATCTTACAGAGAGAGCACAGTGTCTTACAAAGCTAAGCCTGAAAACTGGCTTTCACCAGGACAGGTTCCAGTGAGAGGTCTCATCCCTAGTTAGGAACTCTTCAGATAGCAGCTCCACAAAAGAGCAGCCCAGCCTTTTCCAAGAGAATCAGGCTTCTCTCAGAAAAGGCTTTCTTCTGTTATGTGAGGAGGGAAAACAGCATGCACTCCAAACGGGAAGGCTGTGGAAGAATAAGGTTGGTGCTCACACTGTACCTTTGGGATTTTTTTGCCTAGAGGAGGGATCTGCACAGAAGGAATCAAGTCCTTTATGTGGAGTCCAACTACTGCTTCCAATGTTGGGTAGCCATGGAGATGAGCATAAAGGAGGTCACATGATGTAATTTTTCCCTGGGGAGGAAAATTTACAGGATTGTTAAAATTTTAACATTTTAGCCACAGTCCACTCAATGCCTTGACAATGGTTTCTGCAGTTATCTAAGCAATGGCAGGAAATTTCATTTTGCTGTCCTTTGGTGGACACAACTCACTCAGTGAAAGCAGACACAGCATAAAACAACATTCCCATGTCCCTGTGCAGGGAGTCTGCCTTTTGCTCCAGGAGAGGGGCAGAGGTGTTCAGGCTCCTCACAGAACTGTTCCTCAGCCAGCTGATCCCTTTACAAGGGCATCCATACCCCAAAGTATCAACCCCCTGCCAAATCAACAATGTTCAAGGAGAAGATGTCCCCTGAGGAGGGAGAGTGGATTTCTGTGTGTCAAACATGCAGTGTGAAGCATGATCCATGCACAGCTCCTGCATGCACAGCCCTGGTTTCAGGCCCTGCCATGGACACACTCCACATTCACAAACACCAACCTGTGCCTGCTGCCTCTCAGACACCTTCCACTCACACACAAACTCTCACAAATTGCAAATGGTTTGTTTGTCAGGAGAACACTTACATCAACCGTGAAGGAAACACAAGCTGAAAGTCTTTCCACTGGCTCCAGCACAACCACACAACGCTGGGTGTCTTTGCTTCTTATTTGCCTCAACCAGACTGAGACTGGGATCTTCTCCTTGAGGTGGCCAATAACATCCACCTTCCCACCAGATCCAAAAATGGAGACATGACTTACTAAGACTGTGGTTACTTAGAACGAATTTCAAACAGGAGTAAGATACTGAGCCAAGATACCCCCCTATCACTATTAGAAAAACATAATTTCTTGACTGTTTACTAGTATTTTATGGGAACAAACACTTTTAATACAGAATTAAAATGTCTGAAAATAATACACAAAGTGTTGTTACTTTTGTATCATTTCTCCCCTCCTCAGGAAGTCTAAAGGCATAAAGACTTCAGAACAATAAATGTACCACTCTAACACCTTGCATTCAGTCTGAAGTGCCTCTCAGAGGTCTCATTTAAGGATGTCCCATGGTGCTAATGAACACTCCCCATTAGTAACACAGTCCTTACTTTCAGCTAAACAGCAGTTTAATTTCTTGTGGGAGGAGATTCTTCTCAGATCAGAAAATGTTTATTTATGTTACAGCCTGCAAGGCTTGTCCCAAGCCTTTTATGATTTTTATATGATCTTGGCAGAATGGGTTTATGATTTACACAGGGACTCCTATAAAATATTTGGAACAGCTTAGAATGAGTGCACCTGTCAGACATTTAATCTCAGGTTTCACTGAATCAAATTTAGATCTTTGCCCCCACCCCACATCCAGCTGAGGATTCAGGAAGGTAAAGCTCTGAGATACCAACAGTCAGTTCAAAAATAACACACCAGAAAGAATATGAGCTCATTTGCCAAGGATTCTCTAGTGACAACTCACAACACCAGCAAAAGAAAAGAATATGGAGATTTTCTCATGCAGTCTCTTATAAATAACCCCATTCTAGGCAAAATATCAATTCTACTCTTTTATACTAACACAGACATTTCACAGTATTTGAATGGCTTCAACCTTTACAATATGTATAATCCAAATTAAGATAACTGAAAATATATTTTTAAGGACTAGACAATTGGGAAATTTTTCACAATAGACTTTTCCATGTTAAGCCATTTTTTTAAAATCTAATGTCCTTTAAGTTCTGGTTTGGTCAAGTCACTGTGACTATGTGTGTTGACAGCTGCAAGGTTCTCATGGGAGTCCCCTTAAATCATCTTTTGCCTTTTGAATTCCCACATCTGCAAACTTTTAAACCAAACAGTCCTGCAAATGACATAATTACCTAATGCCAATGGAGTTAAATATATCAGGAAATTATAAAAAAAATGTAAAAAAAAAAATCCCAAACCAAAGCTTACTAAACCCCTTTATGTGGTGGAGGGTATTTCCTTGAACATTTCACATACCACAGTTCCTGAAACCACTGGTGAACATTCAGAAGTTTCTAGGTACTCCTCACCCACTGCTTCCCATGCCTCTTGACCAGATTTGGATATCAAGTGGGACAGCTTCTGACCAATGAGTTCCTGACTACTGCACCCAAGCAACTTGCAAGCTCGGTCATTGGCCACTAGGATCTAGAAAAGAACAGAAAAAAGCCAAACCTAAACAAAGAATAAAAGCTATCTGTTTTTTTAAGAGCTCATCATCTCCTCAGGTTGTTGCTTTAATGTCTTATAATATCCCTTTCCCTTGGTGGAAATAAAACGGTTCTTTACTATTCTGAGTTCATGATAGATTCTTATTCTAGGACATCCCTAGGCCACACATTGTTTTGGTTAAGAGGTTTTGAGACATTGCTTTCCTTTTAGGTGTCCTGCTTTCCTTTAACTGCAAACAATGACATCCATGGAGGCATAACTACAAAGTTGTATTTGCAAGCAAAGCCCAGGCAAGCCACAAAATTGCAAAAAAAGGACACTCCAAGGTGTGCAGTGATCACAGCAGCCACACTGGAGCCTGTGCAATGGAGCAAGTCAGGACTCAGAGGTTTTAAAGTGGGCAAACCCAAACTGTCAGTTCAAGTTAAAAAATGGCACAGCTCTTTAAAGTTTTCAGGAGCCAGCTTTAGAATCTTCTCAGGACAGGAACAGAGAAATTCTTTCCTTCCCAATGCAAATGAAATTTTTACTGGGGCAGATAAAGAAATCTTGTGCCACCACAAATAAATTTCAGGGTTAGTTCTTTACAGAAAGAAGGCCTGAAGCACATTCTGCTCTTCCTTTCTTCCCTCGTGTCACTTCACAGCTGCATTCTTATAGAACCATTGAATCACAGAAGGGTTTTGGTTAGACAGAAACTTAAAGATCATCCACTTCCAACCCCCTGCTATGGGCAGGGACACCTGCCACTAGCCCAGGTTGCTCCAAGCCTTATCCAACCTGGCCTTGGACATTCCCAGGAATGGAGAGTCCACAACCTCCCTGGCCTGTTTGAAAAAAGACTGAGTACATCCTTGCTTCTGCTATTATTTTGTGTATTTTGCTAACTACAACCTGCAATGGAAACAAACTCATCACTCTAAACTCTTTAGAAGACCACTGAGCTGGAGCAGACTACAAAATGCCTTGATTACCTTTTTATTATTGTTTTTAATGACACTCTGATTACCTGCAGATACACAAGAGAAAAGCAGTCATTTTTATCACACAAGCTGTCCCAGTTTTGGGAAGCTTGGTGCTGCAGGTTCTGCTGCAATACCTCTGTTGTGCTGGCATCCACAGTGAAGATGGCTTGGTTTGGGTTGCGTGCAGCAGCTGGGAGGGGCTGGCTGGATTCCTCCACAGCTGGGGTGTGTGAAAAGGAGCAAGAAGCAGAACTTCCAATGGAAGCAGGGAGAGAGGCAGAATCCCACTGAGCCCATGAGTTACCAGTTTTGCTGGTACAAATGTTACGAGCTGTCAGAGAAGACAAACAGTAAGAGCTCCACTTCTCCCCTGTGAAAAGATAAAGGTCAGCTGAAACAATCTATTACAGGAGTATCAGAGGAATGAACTAAAAAAAAAAAAAAAAAAAAAAAAAGCTGCCAGCTGAAGCAACTGCCAAGCAATCCCAAAATACATGCTTCTAGATTTTTAAAGAAATGACAAGAAAGTAAAAACAGTGAAACTATAGAAAACAGAAACTATTCTGGTAAATTTCTCTTTTTGAATCTGGAACAGTCCATACAACTTGCCAGCATTCATAAGTTTTAATCAGACTAGTTAACTTTTGTTTTTTACTTAGCAGTTTTTAAAATGTTTTGAAATCTCTCAAATTAAAAACGAAACGGTGATTAAATAATTGTGGTAAGTGCTCAAGCCCTTATTAAAAAACTGCATTAGTTGGAAGCCACTTAATTAACTGCTCACAGTATGTGACATTGAAATACCTGTGTCCACACCAATGTTTTAGGCTACAAAGTGCCAAGTGATTGTACTACAATTTTCAAAGGTTCTGTGAACATCTATCCAGAAATGTTTTCCCTATAAGCTCTCCCAGCCTGCAGTAATCCATGGCTCAGGTGTTTACTGAACAAGTGCATCCTGGCAGATACTTCTTGCTGTTAGCTGTGAGTTTGAGGGAGGAGAAGGGGAAGATCTGAAACTGCCTGAAAACTTCATGGGAACTCAGTCCCAAAACAATGTGCTTACCAGTCAGGGATGCTCCAAGCTGACAGAGCCCAGAGAGACGACTTTTCCTGCTTTTGTTGCCCCGGGGGAAGGATCTGCTTAGCGTATCAGAGTCATTCAAGTGAGTGAGGACTGATGAAGACAGAAGGGCCCCTTCAGAGGGGCTGCAAGCCTTAGCTGCCATGATCACACTCTGGTCGCCACACCGCGTCTAGAGAGCCACCATCTGCAACAGAATCAAAGGACACACAGTGAGACCCACAAGCAGGGACTGACCCTGGCAGGAAACGAAGCCTTCCAACCCAAGCTACAACCCTGTGATGACAAAACGCTTGAGTGTCCTGCTCTGTGTTTGGTCTGTGTGGTTGTTACCCAGAGACTGCTGAGTTACCATCCTGCCCAGGTGAGGGTTCCATCCCTCTACGGACTATTCACTGAAAAGCTGGATTCGCTGATCCTTCTGGGACCCTTCCAACTCAGACGCTCCTGCAGGACACGTGTGGCCGATAGGACACCGCCACCCCATTCCTTTCTGCCAGAGCTGCTGAGCACCCAGCCAGCACCCTCTCCCCCTTTCTCCTGGTTTTGAAACCAAACGCTTCGGGGTAACTTGGAAAGTTGTTCGCAGTTTTGAATCAGCAAGTGTAGCGCTGCCTCTCTCCCACCCAGAGTGCCGCCTGGACCCCCGCGGCCATCGGCCCGCACCGGGACGGGACGGGACGGACGGTCCGGTCACAGCCACGGCCGCGGCTCTTCAGGGCGGGCCGCCACAGCCGGAGGGCGCGAGGGAATGGCAGGCGGGACTTAGCAGCGACGGCAGCCAATGAGCAAAGGCGCTGTGAGAGTGGCACGGAGAGCAGCCAATGGAACGCTAGCGCGGGAGGAGGCAAAACACCTCGAGGGTCGCGGGTGTTCGTTGCTCCCGCCGGCCTCCCCTTCCCCGCCGCCACACGCGGTGCCCCGCGCTCCGCGAGACAGCGCGGCCGACCTGCTCCGGGGACGGAAAGCTGCGAGTAGAAGGCCCTACCGCAGGGCAATAGCTGTTCCTCCCAAGGGTTTGTAGGCAGAAAGACGAGGCGGAAAGCAGCGCCCAGCTCGAGGCGCCGATAGAGAGGGAGCAGGTCCGGACCGCCTCCCACCGCTCCTGCAGAGAACTACAACTACCAGGAGGCCGCGGGGCGCACCGGCGCGCGTGCGCGAGGGGCAATAGGCGGGGCGCTGCTCCTCCTCCTGGGCGCGCCAGCTGCGGGCGATTGGGCTCGGCGCGGCGGCAGCGGCGGGCTCTGATTGGCTGCGGCGGCGGCGGAGGCAGTTTCCGGAAGGGGCGGTGGGAGGAGGAGCGATATGGCGGCGGAGAGCGCAGCGGCGCCGCAGGAGATGATGGAGGGTGAGAGCCCGCCGGGGCTGCAGCGGAGGCTGCGGGGGTCGGGGTGGAGCGGCCGGCTGCTCGAGCGCCGCCTCCGAGCGGTGCGGCTGCCCGCTGCGCGCCGGGGGGGATGTGAGCCCTCCGCGGGTCGTGCAGCCCCCGTGTGTCCAGCCTGAGGGCCACTGTCCATGGGGCCAGGCCCTGCCGGGGGGCCGGTGTGTGTTACCGCACGGCGGGATGCTCGGGGGCTCCGTGTGCCACAGGGAGAAGGAGAGGGGTTGTGGAGATGAAAAATAAAGATAACTAGAAAAAAAACCACCAAAACCTCCTTTTGGATGGCGCTGGTTTTCCTTAGTCCCCTGGAGAAACCAGAGCAGATACTGAGGGGGGGCCGGAGAGGAGCGAGGAGCTCCTTCTGGTCCCGGCCCAGGTGGCCACTGGAGCTGTGGCTCGGTAAACGTGAAGGGATCTGGCAGGTTGTTCTGGGGAGACTGTTGCTCTTATCTGCGAGGATTTTTTTTTTTTATTGATGCCTTCACTTCTTCGTGTCATTGGTACTATTGTACATGATACTGATTTTTTTTTTTTCTAAAAGCTCTTAAAATGTAATAGTTCTAATTCCATCTCCGTAATCTTTGGAATTGCACTTCATTGATCTAAGAAATTTCCTTTTTCCTCCAGTCTTCTTCCCAGATTGTTGGTTTTAGGAAGATGTGATGGGAGGAAAAAGTGCATCCAAAATCAAAGTAGAAACAAGGGGTAAGAGGCCTTTTATTTAAGACTAAACCTTTCATTTAGTTAACTTAGGATTTCTACTAACTGCGTAGTCGTTTATGTGAATCATGGTTATTTTACTTACTTGCTGCTCCTCCCCTGTGCCCCGCTGCTGGGAAAAAACTGATTGCTGCCCTTCTGTGTCTTGTGCAGTTGATAAGAGGATCGAGTCGGAGGAGTCGGGAGACGAGGAGGGGAGGAAGCAGGCGGTTCGCTTGGTGACAGAGCTCAGCCAGCAGAGCCTGCGGGATGAGCAGAACGGCGAGAACTCCGCAGGTACCGTGGCAGCCTCAGCACTGCCTCCAGGAGTCCCGGCCGCGTGTGCACAGCCTGCCTCAGCGCCCTGTGCTCCCCGAGGCTGAGTATCCATGGCAATCTGCCCCAGAGCCATCTTCTTGCCATCTGAATAAACTCTAGTCTTGTCGTCGCTAGAATAAAGTTGCCTGCTTTTTATGGAAGCACTAATGTTAGACCTTTGATTTTTTTTTTCTTCTTTGTTTGCCCATCCGTGTTTCACTTTGAAATGTTTGATATCGAAATGCAAACCGACTTTATTCATATTTTTCTTGTAGGGAAATTTAGAAACATTGTGTGGAAAGAGGCTGGAAATTTTCATTAGAAGTTATCCACCTTAGTTTATGTAGTTTTTTGACTAAAGAATTGCCACGTTCGTTTGGAAGGCAACAGTCTATTTCTAGATGGATTGCAGGAACCTGTCCTTTTTATTGTTTTAATTTAAAAGTTCCAAGACATCTCCAAATTATATCTTTGAATCCTCTTGGGTTTAAACATTTCCTGCTGATCTCACTGTTTGTATTAGAACATGGGGTAGGAATACTGACAGCCTTTAAAGCCTGTGAATGTTTGCTGGAAGGGTTTCAGTGGCTTGCATGGAATTGTCAGAGCAGATCCATTTCTGGAGACCCTGAGCTTTTGGTGCAGTCTGAAGTGTAACATCATTCTTTTGACAGAGATGTCCATGTGATTATTATTGGGATACTGGGAGGGAAATAATGAAACAAATTTTAGTTGTTACAGTGGATCCCTCCTCGTCTTAACCTCACGCATTGGGATTTGCCAAAGTATTTTTCTAGCTAGTAAGTTGTTACTAGAATTTTAAATCTCATTACTAAATCCACTCTATATAGGTCTAATTTGTTGCTGATAAATTAAACCCCTTAGATATCAATAAAGAAATGCTCTTTCCTGGGCAGATCATGGCTTTGCAAACTGCGAATTGATAGAACCATGCAGATCAGACAGAGCTTTCCTTTGCATGCCTGGAATCCTGAGTGTTTGCTCAGCTGCCATGATTTAGCTGTGTGTTGGAGGTTATATTTTGCACATTGTTCCTCTGGGAATTCTATGAAAGGACATACAGAAGTGATGTACTTTTACTCTAGCGAGAGCAAGAAAAACACATTCAGATTTGTTTGTTGAATTACATTTCTGTACTGTTCAATATAATGACTGTATTGTTACTTTTTTCCAAACTGTAAGCGTTCAGAAAACTAGGACAGGAACCAAGCAGAGGAATAATTTTTCAGCATTTGAGATAGTTTCCACGGCCAGCTTTGAGTTCCTCTGCTGAAAGGAAAATGATGAGTTTTCCACATTTTTTTTTTCACAGATCTTAAGTAGAAAGAGCTTGAGCAGCTGAAATTTCAAATTCATCATTTAGCTAATTCTCTGAGGAATAGAGCCTCTGGTTAGAAAGCTTATAACTGAGCTATTTATAATATTCTTCATGCATATGCACTTAAAAAGTGTAGTTAGGCTTTTTGTTGATTGAAATGCTTGTGGTGCTGTGAACTTACATAACTCAGTAATGACTGTTCCCACTGTGGAATTTGAGTTTTCTGAATGGTGGATTTTTTTTTTCCACCTCTGCAAAGGCATGTGGCTTGCAGGCATAGGTTACACAGAAATTCACTTAGGAAACTTCACTGCCAGAGTGATGGGGTTTTTTTCCCAATGAGAAGTGTGGAGTAAAGCAATTTGCAAGGGAAATTGCAGTCCTGGCTGAAAAGTGCTTGTAGGAGGGTCAGTTTAGAGTTTTTTCCTATCCAGTCAGTTCATAAATAAAATGACATATAAATGACTGTGAATCTGCTAGAACCATTTTTCTCTTCTTTCTTGTTCCTTTCTGTTTTTTCTTTTTCTGTTCTTTGAGTGAAAATATATTTTAACATTTTCATACCAATACTGATTTACAGCTGATAGCAGATACACATCTCCCCCAGGCTTTATTACACAACAGCAGTGCCTGTGTGTTCAGCTTTAAATTCATTTTATTTTTATTTTAGTGAATTTGATGTTTGTCCTGTGTGATTTGGTTTTGCAGCTCTGGATTTTAGTGCTGTTTTCCACACTGGCTATCATGAGTGGTGTCTCAAAGCCATATGTCAGAATAAAGAGGAGCCACCCTTTGACAGCTCCCAGAACAGAGTATTTAACACATTACCTACATCAAGTGTTTATAAATTAAAATATTCAAGCTTGCTAGCCAAACAAATTTGAAGAAATTTTTTTACTTGAATGGGATTTTTTGCTGAAGATTTTTTTTTACCAAGTGCGTGATTGGTTTTACTGTTGGACAACTTCAAAGTCTTAAAGGACTTGAAAGTCAAAAAGTTCCTTCACCACGGACACTAAGTTGCTGCCAGTATGACTCAATACAAGGGGCATAATTTGGATTTTTTTCCTGTGATATCTCAAATAACCGTTGTTCCAAACCTGGGCACTGTTCCTCTGGACTGTAAATTCAGCAAGACTGCTTGTTTGGCTTGGAGCACTTCTTACTGACAGTCTTTGCACCCAAGAAAGAGGTCAAAGAGGTACAGCTTTGATAGCAGCAGGGTGGGGTACCCCACTCCCTTGTTGAAGTGCAGAGCTCCTGATAATGGGACTAAAATAAGAAAAAGCAGGCATTGCTCACTGCTAATTGCTGACAGGCACAAAAATGTGTGTCAGCTTTTGGTGGCATTTCTATCTTGCTGTTCACCATCCTCAAGACTACCAGCTGGTTTTGCATTCCCAAAATATAATTTATGTTTCCTGCTAATCTGTGCTATTAAAAAGAAATTAAAATAGGAGGATTTCTTTTTCACTTCTGTGAATCAGTTCAGTGAGTCTGTTTCCTGTTTAAATGTCCAGGCAAAAGCAAGAGCCCAAATACAGGAAGGTCAATGATGATTCTCTGGACCACCAAACCCTTGGAGTTGGATGGTGGCATTAAAAATGGTGATGCTGCTACTGTTTGTGCCTGCACTACTACTTACAAGGCCAAGCATTAGCAGGAGAAACACTCATTAAATAGGAACACTTGACATTTACAGGGATGTTTTAACCATGCTGGACTGTGAAAATAGTCACTGCTGCTGGGTTAAGGGAAGGAGCTTGCATATATGCAGGAATCAGTGCAAAGCCTTTGGGATGTGACTGTAATTAAAGTTGCTTGAGTTTTTGGTAGCACCCAGAGAAGCTTTGCACATGAAGTAGAAAAACTCTTGTGTGTTGTATGTCAGTTTTGCAAAGCTGAATCAGACTTTGTTTTTCTTCAGAAATTGATGCAACCAGCACACCCTCTCCAACAAATGGAAATGAATTATTCAGCATGAATTCTCCAGTAAATTTCCCTCCCTCGGGTGCTGTGGTAGAAGCACAGCAAGTGCTGGGGTGTTTTCCACAGCTATAAAAGCATTTCCCAAGGAAATTCATGCAGTGGGATAAACAGTGTTGTCTGGCATAGTAGAGAGTTCAAACAAAGGAAGGGAGATCCATGCAAAAGTACTCACAACTGTGACATGAAGTGGCAGGGCTAATAAAAACCCAAAAACTGAAGGGTGGGATTGTTGAGATGCTTGGCCATTCCTGGTCATCTCACTAGACAGACAGTTAGGATTCCTTCTTGGCAAGGTTTTATTATGTTGTCAGAGGAGCACAGACAGTTTGGATGGGGGATCTTTGAAGGGATGATGGCCCTAGGTGTGAAGGAAAGCCATCCTGCCCACCCTTGAGCCTGCAGTTTTCAGCAACCACACAGGCAAGTTGGGCAAGGTGCTGATCTGTCTTTTGCATCTGAGCATGAAATCCTGCTGATCAGATAACGAGCTGTCATGAGTTTTAATGAAGCAGAATGTCTGAGCTGTGCCTCTCGTGTGTTTCTTCTCCTGAGGAGAGAGGAAATACATTTGCTGTCTGGATGTTGGCTGTTACCCTGCCTTTGGCTGTCAGGTACAGGAGTTCATGCTGTGTTTGCTTCTCCTGCAGGGGAAGCGGAGACACCAGTGGACATGGAGACTATTAGCCTGGACCCAGAGGCTGAGGTAAAGGCAGATTTTTGTCCTTACGGGCTTTATACGGCAGGAAGCGAAGGTAGGCAAAGGCAAGTATTGAAACCTGATTAAAAGATCTCATTCTTCTGAAGGTGCTGGCTACTGTGGTCCTCCCCAGAGCTGATTCAGAGCCTTTAGACTAGAAGTAGAGGTGTTTCATTTCTCATCACTAGCTGAAACGTTTTGTTAGTGCTTTAGAATTTTAAATTAAGCGTAGATGCGCTGGAAGTGTGTCTGTGTTGCTGGGCTACGAGCTTCAGAGAGTGTGTTCAGTGATGTGCTGCTGTGAGCTCTGGGGTTTGGAACAGGCACAGTGACTTACCCAGCCCAGTGCCTTGTGAGCCCTTTAGCTGCAGAGGGTTTGAGCTAGGGTGGGAAAGTGCTCTGTTTCTCTTTGACTTTCAAAACTGGAGTGTCTGGAGTTCACATCTGTGTTGTTCAGTGCCTCAGCTGGTTGCCAGTGCAGAATTAACGTTCACAGAACCACCGGTTATTCAAACTGTCAGTGATTCCTGCTCATCTGAGGCCTGGAACTGGAAATAGCAACTTGTGTTCCAGTTAAACCCTAGCAAAGTAGCTAAGAGAACTTTATGCAAAACTTTATTATGCAAGAGTTTTTCTCAATAAATTTCTGAAGATTTCTAATTTGGGCAATGCTCAGACTCAGGAAAGGGCTGTTGCATTTTGCAGGTATTGCATTTGCAGTTGACAAGTTCAGGCCAGTGTGACCAAATGTGGTGGTAAAACCGTGTGCCAAACCCATTTTACAAATGCTCTTTGAAGGGAAGTTTTAATTTTGTAAGAATATCATTTCCTTAGAACAAAGTGCCAGGTTGATCTTTAAAGACTGGATTTGTTTTGAAACAACTTCTGAATCCCTCTATTTCTCTTTAAGGATGTTGACTTGAATCATTTCCGAATTGGGAAGATTGAAGGATTTGAGGTGCTCAAGAAAGTGAAGGTAACAGTCCTGGGGAATAGAGAATCCCTATTGGAGCTGGGGATTTTGTAGATTTAACCTATAAGAGGACAGAGAGTCTTTTGAGCTGAGATTTAGTGAATGTGCTTCATTTTTAGATGAAGAAGGTAGTGTTTACATATTTGTCAAGCAGTAATAAAAATCTTGGGATCTTGCAAGTTTGTTTGGGAAGTGGATGAGAGACAATGCATCAGGGCACATCCTGGACTAGCACAGCTGACTGAACACAGAGTAATGTGGATGGGAAAGGATCTCTGGAGGTCTCTAGTAAAGCCCTCAAAGCAGGCCAAACCTTGTTGCTTAAGGACTTCTCCAGTTAAGCATTTGAGTATTTCCAAGCATGGAGATTATGTAGCCTCTCTGGGCTGCTGTTACTGTGTCTGACCATTGTGGTTGAAAGGTTTCCTTCTGTAGAATTGGAATATACCAAGAAAAGATTGTATTAAGAAAACAAACAAACAAAACTCAACAAACCACTAACAACCCAACAAAATCCCAGCAAAACTGAGTGGGGAAACCCTCACACACCTTTTTATCTGGAAGCCAAAAGGCATTCATGCAATCCCTCATCTCCATTTTCCTGTGTCTTTTTAAACTTTTTCTCAACAATTAGACTCTGTGTCTGCGGCAGAATTTGATTAAGCACATTGAGAACCTGGAGCAGCTGCAGACCTTGAGGGAGCTGGACCTCTATGACAATCAAATCCGCAAGATTGAGAACTTGGAGTCTCTGGTGGACCTTGAGTGAGTCCAGGGGAATCACCAGGGTTGGGTTGGGGATGGTTTGCTACTCACTGTGTTACTCATGCTGTACTTACTTCAGTGTTCATCACCCAAGCCTCTCAGAATTTATTTTGGTGCTCTGTGAAGGACAATGTCTATTCTCTATTGATTTTTACCCTGTGCAGTAAACAAGTTTCATTGTCCTGAAGCTCCCCAGGGGACAGGCAGCTGG
Organism: Pycnonotus jocosus; assembly: GCA_013400435.1. Taxonomy (NCBI): domain Eukaryota; kingdom Metazoa; phylum Chordata; class Aves; order Passeriformes; family Pycnonotidae; genus Pycnonotus; species Pycnonotus jocosus. Next base: position 323,072 of record VWYP01023129.1, read on the forward strand.
AAATGAAAGCTGTGCTGTGTAAGGCAGTGACAAAGGCTGCAGCTTCCATACAGGTGTGGGAGCTCTCAGCCCCCCTTTGTTCTTGCAGGGAGAGCTCTGTGTAACAGGTTTTTATTCCTGCAAAAATGGCGAAAGATTTAAGTAAAGAGACTTTTTGTGGGGTTTTTTTGTGGCCTTTTTTTGTTTTGTTTTGGGGGTTTGTTCTTTTGTTTTTGTTTGGTTGGTTTTTTTTGTT
>VWYP01023129.1:323666-362106 GCA_013400435.1 Pycnonotus jocosus
TTTTTTTTGCTAACATGCTACAGAAGTATTTTGAAAGTTTTATTTGTTGTATTTTCTGATAAAAAGAAATTGCATTCATGAATTCAGCTTCAAGGCCTTGATCTCTGCAGACAGGGAGATCCCCCACCAATTTACAAATGCTACTTTTATCCATGAATCATCCATGCCTGATGGGCTGAGGAGACCTTTGGTTTGTTTTACCTCAGGATCCTGGACATCTCCTTTAATGTCCTGCGACACATTGAAGGACTGGATCGGCTTACCCAGCTGAAAAAACTCTTCCTTGTCAACAACAAAATCAGCAAAATAGAGAATTTGAGCAACTTGCAGATGCTACAGATGTTAGAGTTGGGGTCCAATCGAATTCGGGTAGGTTTGCTCTGTGAGATGTTGGCTGGAGAGTTTTCAGCTCTTTGGTGTGATCCTGGCATTTTCTGGAAGTGCACTGCATGGACTTTGATTTGCAATTTTGTTGATTTTTATTGTTCCAGTCACTCACTGTGCTTATTGCTGTGCATGCTGGAGCCTTTCATTATGCATTAGTGCCTGGTTACTAAATCACCATTTGTGAATTTTTGTCTTTAATGAACTCCTATATCCCCTGTGTGTTTCCTTTGCAGGTGATGATTTCTTCCTGCTATAGAGCCAAGCCTGTCAAAACTAAAAACTGTTTTCACTTCCCTTTCTACAGATTGGTGCTGAGTCCATGAAACCTATTGAAAATAAAATGAGTGTGATTTGCAGGTGCAGTTGACAGCCTGCTATGGCAGTCAGTTTTGTTTAGGAAAAAGATTTTCTTGAGGCTTTGCTCTGAAATACCTTTAAAACCTAAAACCTTGTACTCTACTGCTGATTGCTTTGAGGTTTTATTGTGCAGTTTGTGGCTTTTTCAATTTAAAATCTGTGCCACTTACAGGAGAGCAGTTATGAGCCTTTCCTGTCTCTAAGATGTGATTCACTGTATTTTCTCAGTTCTTAAGAGAATTGGTCAGACAGATGACACAAAAGACTTGCAACATGCAAAATAAGCTTTTTTAAAAAAAGCTTTTTTAATTACACACTCTTTAGAAAATACTCATAAAAGATAAGTGCATTTCAATCAGTGTGGTGTAAGTTGGTGCTGCCCATTTATAGACTCTGAGAAATTAATTGTTGTGCTGAAAGATTAGGAAAAGATCTGTTTGTCCTTTTTGTTTCAGGACTTGTGGAAGAACACTTGTCTTTGTAGAAGAGAGGGAAACTTCAGCTCTTAAAAACAGCCTTCTAAGGCAGACAGGTGTGCTGCTTTCTTCAAGAGGGAAAATTTTGGTTTGCTCCTAAAGCTAAACTGGACTGAATTGTTTTCCAGGAATTTCTGCTTTGGAAATGAAATTATTTAGGGGAGTAAATCTAGAGTGTGAGAACATCAGCCAGATCAGATGAGGGATTAGGAACCTTAGAGTTTGCATAGGATGGGGGAACAGGAGTTATGGAGAGGAGCACATGGCTTTTTTCAGAAGCAGAGCAGGCTCAGCACACTGACCCTTACATTACAAAAGTTGGGTTAAGCAAAACTGTACTTTATTCTGTATCTAAGCATCATTATCATCTGGGAAAAAAAGAAATCCAGCTAGATTTCTGAATTGATACTTAGGCAGTACATTGTCAATAATATTGTCAAGCCAAGGAATATCTTTTTAACAATGGAGTTAGGTTTATTTTATGTGTATTTTCTCAGTGTTGAGCCTGAGCATATTAACAGAAAACAAAACAAAAAAAACAAAACAAAACAAACAAAAAAAAAACCCCAAAAACAAAACCCAACCCCAGAATTGTTGCTGTATGGGTAAAACAAGCTTCTTAAATTACTTTATTTTGACTGGAGTTTTTTTCTGTTTGTCTGTTAATTCTATTCTGACTTCTTCAAATAGCAGTGTTCTGTGCTTCTAATTGCTTTATTAGGCTGAGTAACCTGTGACTTGGCTTGGCTCAAAGAAACCTCATGGTACCTAGAGCTCCTGGGCTGGTTTTCTCTTGGTGTAGGGTGCCTTGGCTGTGTGCTTTACAGATGGACATATCCTTAACTCTTTAGGGTACAAGCCTATGGACTCTTCAGGCAGTGTTCTGGGCTCTGAGGTGCCTGACTGACTTCTCCCCTGTGCATGAAAGCTGCTGCAGCAGGGCTGTTCCTGCCTACTCTGCTGCACACTCAAACCCCTCAGAGTGCCCTTGTCTTGGAATCCCTCATCACTTAGCACTTCTTGCTCTGTTTCTTTTGGGGAGCAGAACTTTATGCTTGAGCTGGCATATTTAATGCTTCTTTTCTCAAAGTTGGACTGAGGCAGCTGTAATGGAAGCACTTCTTTGCTTGTTCTTAGGTTTTGGTCCCCTCGTGTCCATCTGTTCCATTCCTCTCCCTGTACTGAGTCATCAATATTTCCTCCTCCAGGCTAGAGAAGCTGCCAATGAGCAACAAATCTATAATTTTTCTTGCAAGGTCAAAACAGGGCTAAGTTCATAGTCTAGAAGGGAAGTGAATGCAAATTTGAGCTGCTTAACGCTGTGCTCTGTTTTCTGGTAGTTGCAGGATAGAGGTTGAAAAGATTCTTACCTTTCCTGGGTGTCCATCTCCTTCTTCCTTATGTTCTTACAGGTAAACACACACACAAGTGGTGCTAGGACTCACTGGCCTGGCTTCCCAGCACTGCTAACAGGAAATCCTGGCAGGCAAGAAGCCTGTGGAAAAGCTGAGATGTCACAGCCTTCTTGAGCACAGACACACAGCTGTGGGTGGCTGGAGCCTTTTGTAATCTTGCCCTTTTCCCTTTTTTGTCTCTGTTTTTTCTCTTCTGTTCATGCTTTCTCCTTTCCTTTGTAACATCCCTGATGATTCACAAGGAGCCTTATTTTCTCTTCCTGAAGCCTGAGCTTGAGCTGAACTGGTACAAATGTTGTATTCTGCCAGTGGCATGTGTATTTAAGAAGTGTACCTCACTCAGGCTGGTGTGGGTGTGTTCTGCCAGAAGCACGACTGTACAGCCAGTAGTTAAATCTATTAACACACACAACAAGCACAAAGTTGACTTTGCTTATGGCAGAGAAGCTGAACAACTTGCCTCTGTGTTATGCAGTCACCGCTGTGCAGGACTAAATTTACAAATTGTGGGTTTTCTCCCCAGATTCTATTTCCATTCAAAGTGACAGTTGTTTTTTTGGTGTTTTTTTTTTTTTTTTTTCTTCACCAAATGAGTTTCTTCTGCCTGAGATACACCCCATGGTTATAATGTGGCTACACAGTGACTGCCACATCCATGGGGTAGAGTTTTGCAATAACACTGTCTCCTCTGGTTGTTTCACAGGTAATTGAAAACATTGACACCTTGGCTAACCTTGACAGCCTGTTCCTTGGAAAGAATAAAATCACCAAGCTCCAGAACCTGGATGCACTGACAAACCTGACTGTGCTCAGCATACAGGTACTGGCTGTGTTCTGAAAAGCCTCCCTGTGAGATAGGATCAGCTCTTCTGAATCACAGAGTCCCAGAATGGTTTGGATTGGAAGGAACCTTAAAGATCATCTTGTTCCACGCCCTGAAATGGGCAGGACACCTTCCACCATCCCAAGCTGTGTCCCAGGCTCCTGCCTTGGACACTCAGGGATCCAAGCCACAGCTTCTCTGGGCACCCTGTGCCAGGGCCTCCCCACCCTCACACAGAATTTCTTCCTAACATCTAATTTAAACACACCTTCCTTCAGGTTAAACACACCTTCTTCCTTCACTCCCCCTTGTCCTGTCACTACATACCCTTGTGAAAAATCCCTCTCCAGCCTTCTTGTAAGCCCCCCATTAGCAGCTCTGCAGTGCTAGAGCCAATCTCCTGTCCTGGAAGGAAATGTGATATTCTTTGTGTTGTCTTTTTTCATCCTTTCGTGCTACTTTAGATTGACAGACACCGATAAAATTACAAAAAAAAGTTTGATTTTTGTGAAAGAAAGAACAGGAAATTAGTGTTATCCCCTACTTCCTTCCTGAAACACTTTCCTCATGCACTACAATAACATTGAAAGTGTTATGCCAGGTAGTCCTTACAATGACACTGGCTCAGTGTCGCTGCCTTCTTACTGAAGGGGCAAGAAATGTGAACAAGCCTGTGCTGGAAGCAATCTGTCCTTAAGGAGCTTTCTAAAAGAAAGCTCATTTTTGAAATGAGCTTTCTTCCTTTTCAAAAGGTGGAATAAAAGATGCTCAGCTAATTTCTTTCACCGAGTCTCCTTCTTATCCACATAACAATGCTTGTTCATTCTGGTCTCTCTTAAAGCTGCTGGCAGGACACACTGGCTACCTGCTGTGGTACCTGTATGTGCCATTATTCTGCAAGGCAGAAAGAGTTAGCTACAGCAGGGTGCAGTGTGATTAAGGTGGTGTAACTTCCTCTCTGACCTTTCCATTTGTAAAGACCTACAAAATGAATGCTATTCCTGTTGTTTGTTAAGACACCAAGCCAAAAACTTTCAGGCTGTAAGTTTTGATGGGAAGGTCAGAGTCTGATTCCTGCTGGAGACTGGGACTCCCGTGGGGCTTCCTCCTGCATCAGAGGTGCAGAGATCAAACAGCTGAGCTCACAAGATCAGTGTGGGCCCAAGCAGACTATTTCCCCTTCCCAGCCATTCTTTAGAGAGGTGGTTTTCCCCCAGTGAGCCCCAGGGGTTTGGGTTTGTTTGGAGTGGTACTGAGCAGCTGCTGCTCTTGCAGAACAACCGTCTGACCAAGATTGAGGGGCTGCAGAGCCTGGTGAACCTGCGGGAGCTGTACCTCAGCCACAACGGCATCGAAGTCATCGAGGGACTGGAGAACAATGTGAGCAGGCTTGGGCTGACTCTGCAGCACCATTGTTGCCCTGAGCTGCCTGTGTTTGTGGCTTTTCTGGAAGTTTTTGTTCCTCAGTTTCCTCAGTTAGGTGTGGGTTCTTGAGTCTCTTGAGAGACCACAAGTATCCAAGTGTTTGTTACATGTTAAAGTATCTCGTGTGGGGGAAGATCCTCCAGATATTCTGGAGTAGAATTATTTTTGTGATGTGGGTAAAGGAGATGTGGTTGAAGCAGCAGCCTGCCCAATCCTCAGCCATGGGAAGGCTCCTGGACACAGCTGGCTGGCTGCTGCAGCCTTTCAGACAGCAGCTTGTAGATAACCAGGAATGCTTTCCAATGGCACAAAACTGGAGCTGGGAGGTGGAGAGGCCAGCCATGGCATGCAGCTTGCCTTCCTGTCAGTATGCATGTTTGTCTTTTTGGGTGGGATGGATTTTGTGGAAGCCTGTATCATTTTCATTCTCACCCAGCAAAAGCTTTTCTAAAATTGTTGAGTTTCCTGCTGCTAAGAGTTTGTTCAACTCTGCTGCTCAAGGAGACATTTTGGATCCAATTTTTAATTCTCCTTTTAATGTACTTTGAGGAAAGCTCACTTTTTAGGAGTCCTTGGCTGGCAGTTGCCATCCAGCCAGTAACTGCCTTCATTTTTGTCACATGGCTTTGGGGGTCAGCAGCCCAGCTTGATTGAAAACAATCTTCCTTGTTTGATATAGGCAGCAGGAATTGAGCTGAATGTGAGCAGCTGGCAATAACCTGTCTGCTCCTGACAGTTTCCAACTCTGGGCCTGGAAAATGTGGCACAGAGAAGATGAAAAGAAATCAGATCTAATATTTTTGTGTCTGCTTTTTCCAGAACAAACTCACAATGCTGGACATTGCAGCCAACAGAATTAAGAAGATTGAAAACATCAGTCACCTAACAGAGCTGCAGGAGTTCTGGGTAAGCACAGGCCAGAGCTGTTCCCCAAAATGTCTGTACCATAGTGAGGGAAGCCCTTCTGATGGGCAGCACATGGACATGTGTGCCTTGGAGTGAACTCTGCTGGTTCTGGTGATCAGCTTTAAGATCTTGACAGTCTGCATGGATAGAGTGTGTGGTGGTTTTCCCTAGGGAAAGGGAAGAGCTTGAAAATTTCATTGCTGAGCTTTGCTGAGTGGTAGGAAGCCTGTCCCTGCCTAGGAAGTGGGCTCTGCCTTCACACTCAGGTTGGTTATGAAACAGCCCCACATGTCCTGTTTCTGCAGCTCTTCTTCTGTAAGTGAGCATGACTGAGTACCAGGGGAGGCACAGAGCAGAGTCTGTGGTGTTATAAATATGAAGCAAACAAAATCAACTTCTGGTTCCATTCCTATGAGTCAAGTAACAGCTTAGGATTGCCTCTGTTGCTTTCTGGCACCCTGAATTGCTGAGTTCTTTGCCTTTCCTAAGTCAGGTCAGGAAATTCAGAGACACCCTGTGCTGAAGCATCAGCACTGTGCCCTGTTTGGGAGCTGTGTACAAATGTGCTCCTGTGAAGAAATGGAGAAGCAGCAGGTGTTCAGGAGCTGGCATGGGCTTTAGCTCTTGCAGAGTTTCTGCATTCAAGGCTGAGGGTAAGAGCTCTGCTGTATAATGTCTGTCATTTGGAGTTATTTAAACTCTTGGGCAGATGCTGAGAGGAGTGGAAGGCAGCTTCAAATGAAACCCAGCCAGAGTCTGGAGCCCAGGCTCCTTAGATGGTTTTCCTCATCTTGCAGTGTGGCTGAGGGGACAGCCAGCAGTGTTACCTGGTCTGTAAGGAACTCTTGAAGGAACAGGACTGAGAAGCCCATTTAATGTGGCACCTTTTGGGCAGCAGAGGTGAGGCAGTGCAGTGTGGGGCCTGTCCTGACCCTGTGCAGTTTCCTCCTGTCTTCCTCTTTACTGTTGCTGTGCCTGTAGGAGTTGTCTGCACTGGTTGCACCTGAAAGGACAGGCCAGAGCTGCACTTGCCTGGATTCCTTTGCAAAAACTCGAGTGTGTTTCGAGTCCTTTGTCAGAGCAGAGTACTGCCCAAGACCTGTTAGCTGAGCACAGAAAATGCCCTCCTGCCTTTGCTCCACTTCAACACCACATTTAAAAAAAAATGATTTGCTTGAAAAGGAGCAGGGCAGAATTTTCAATGGAAGCCAGTGTTGTATCTCCCAGTTTGTTTTTGTCTCACTGACTGCACAGTTGAAACCACATAAAAATGTCCTTTAACACTTTAAGTAAACAGAATTCAAAATCCTAGACACTGTGATAATCTTCTAGCAGTTTCCCAGTGGCACATCCCCAGTGGAGGGACTGAGACTTCTGAAGGTTGTGTCATTTGGCTGAAGTAACATTGTGATGAGCTGTAGCAGAATGAGGCAATCCAGTGAGGTTTTTTATATTTTATTTGAAGGTGGCATTGTTGCAGTGGCTCTGTATCCAAAAGCAAAGGGTCCTGGTGTCTCGGGGTTTTGTCTGTGGCCACATTGCAGCTTTGCTTCCTTGTTGGGCAGCTGAAGCACTCATTCCTTGGTGTGCAATTGCTGAGCCAACAATGAGGCAGGAGGAGAACCCAAATCAGAGAGCTTGGCATTTCCTCTGGAGTGCAGAAGCAGCTTTTGCAGGGAAATTTGTGTAGAGGAGAGAGGAAAATGTTGCTTTTCATGTCAGTTTGGGATCTTTTTAAATGTTTCCTGAGAAGTCATAAAAGTAAAGATGGATGTAACAGTGGAAATAAATGATGATGTAAGGATTTCCAGCCCATAAATGCACAGTGGAGTGGGAGATGGTGCAGAGACTGGCCTGGTGCCTTGCAGGCTCTTTCCAGTCTAGTTGGACTGGATCTGCCGTGTGAGGGGTGGAGCATCTGCCCAGCAGCCAGGACAGCCTGGAGGAGCTGGGTTTAGTGCTGGGGGGTGGGATGTGAGACAGGAAAGCTCATCCCAGAGGTTCCAGGGGAGGAAGGATCTTGCAGACAAGGTGTTGATGAGCATGTTATGCAGCAGTGCTGCCCCTGTAGCAGCGACGCAGCACCACGACTGCTTCCCTTCTTTTGGGGGGTTCCTGTGGGCGTGAACGTGCCCTGTGTGTGCCCTGCAGATGAATGACAACCTCGTTGAGAGCTGGAGCGACCTGGATGAGCTGAAAGGAGCCAAGAATTTGGAGACTGTGTACCTGGAGCGAAACCCCTTGCAGAAGGACCCCCAGTACCGGCGCAAAATCATGCTGGCCCTCCCCACCGTGCGGCAGATCGACGCCACCTTCGTCCGGTTCTGAGCCTCCTGCTGCCCTCCCTCCCCTGCCCTCCTGCAGGAAATGTCCCAGCGGGGTTTTTTATCCACTCACCACCCCCCAGGTCTTCAGTACACTGACACACACAGGGCCAACAGTCAATAAAAAGCACTGAAAGCAGGTCTCGTGTACAATGCACTCATTGTTTTTGAAATGTTGTTATTATTATTATTATTATTATTAAATCTTAACACAAGAGCCTTCAGTGTGCCTGTGGTTGTTTTTTTTTTATTTTGTGGGGCAGGTTTTACCAGGTGGTGTTTGCAGCAGACTGAAGCCATGTGAGCCCCTTGCTGTCCACTGTTGACTCTGTGACACACATTCAGGTTAGGAATGTCCTGGCAAACACCATGTCCAGATCAAGGCTCAGCAGTGGTCTGTAAAAATGTGAAAAAAGATCTGATGCAAATCCTCACCCAGGTGTGAGTCAGTGCTGAATACCTGGTGGTACAACATGGGGCTGCAGGGGGAGTAGCCTTTTTGTACTCAGGTTTTTAAACACAGCTACAAGCTCATGAGAGGAGGGGGGACAAACTGCTGTTAATACATTAATGGTGAGCAAGGCAAGGGTTTGGTAGCTCCTTGTTGCAGGCAGTGTTTGCCATCAGAAACTCTGAGTCATTTCCTGCTCCTACTGAAGATGGCAGTGTGGTGTTGCTGTCCCTCTGCACTTGTGTTTGATCCAGGCCATTGAACTGCATGTCTCCAGCAGCTGAAAGAAAAACCCTGGGAAGCCCTTGCCATCTGCTGCTGTTTGTGCAACAGGCATCTCATCAGTCCTGGGGAACAAGGAAAACAGGAGGGGTGCTGGAAAATGTGCTCTTGATGGTAGTTTGATTCATTCTGTTCTGACATGAATTTGAATCTTTGAAAGAGTGGGATGAATCCCTTCTTCAGCTGGAGACTGGGACTATTAAGCAGGACACTGTGGCCCTATAAGAGATTTTAGTTCCCCTTTGTGGGCTGTGTTGCATTTGCTCACGAGCCCCTTTGCTGTGGATTGTGGTGCTGCTGGAGGTGATGTGGGGACTGGGCTTGCCTGGGGAACCTGCACCCTGCTGTGGCACTGAACTGGGACTGTGTGAGATGAGGTGGTTTGAGTCCCTCGAAGTGCCACCAGCTCTCCCGGGGCACTGTAAAAGCAGTGTCTCTGTTACTCTGTGACATCAGTGCTGTTCCTGGGCTGGCACTGTGTCCCTTGGCTGGCAGCACCCAGCAGGAAAAACACAGCTGGGATTTTCCCCAAAGCTGTAAACACCAACACAACCTTTTCTTACAGGTGTGAGGTGAACATAGAGCTTAAATCTTCCCTAGTGCCCCAAAATCCCGGTGTCTTGGGCAGGCCCCAGCCCCTCCATGGTGCAAGGGGGAGCTGCTCTGGTGAGTCCGACTGAGCCCTCTTTGCTCAGGTCCCCACCTCCAGCTCCAACAAAGGCGGGGCCCCCTTCCCTCCAAAGCTGCTTGGAGAAAGGTGTTTCTATATGGGGAAGGTGCCTGCACATCCATCCATCCATCCATCCATCCATCCATCCATCCATCTCATCCTCCTCCTGTCCTCAGGCTCTGCCCCTCCTGCACAGGGAGCCTGACGTTCCCCAAGAGGGGAAGCAGCCATCGAGGGTGGCACTTCCCACCCTCTCCCCACCCAGGTTTAGACTGGATGTTAGGAACAGATTCTTCCTCCAGAGAGTGGCTGGGCACTGGAACAGGCTCCCTAGGCCAGTGGTCATGGCCCTGTGCCAGAGCTCAAGGAGCATTTGGACAACACTCTCAGGTGCAGGGTGTGATCCTTGGGGTTGTCATTGTCCTTGTGCAGGACCAGGAGTTGATCTTCAATGACCCTTATGAGTCCCTTCCAATCAAGGAAAATACCTCAATGAGGGACACATGCAGATTCCCAGGCTCCTTTTTTTAGGTGGCAGATGCATTGGAAGAACTGTTTCTCTTCCCTGCATGCTCAATGTCCTCCTTGTCTCCCCCTCTGTCACTGCAGGCATCTTTTTATCTCTTTATTCACCTGCTGTGTTTGAGAGATTCCTGTCTGCTCAGCTTCTCAAAGTGTTTCCAGTTCCAAAATTGAGCTCAGTTTGCCTGGTCTTTAGATGTGAAGTGCTTGAGCATGGACTGGACCCAGCTGCTGGTGTGGAGAAGGAGTCTCTGACCTTTCCATCACCTGATCACACACGCTGGTGGACATGCCTTTGAGCTGGGTAACCCCAAAGAAAAGTCCTTACCTACAATGAGAGAGAAGAGATGCAAGAGGAGGTTGTTTCACCACATATATTTGGCTGAGGTGGTGGAGGAGAGGGGCCCTCAGATGGAGCCTAGGTGGTGACATGACAGGAGAACACTGCACCAGACCACTGACCTCTCCTGCCTCCTTGCTTTCCACCTGGAAACATTCCTGATGATAGCTCTCCCCAGATGTGACACTGCCAGGAGGGGTGGTGGGGCTGTGCAATGGTCAGGAGCCATGGGCATCCCATGGCCAGGGTCTGCTGCAATTTTGGAACTGGGAAACACCTTGAGAAGCTGAGCAGACAGGAATCTCTCAAACACAGCAGGTGAATAAAGAGATAAAAAGATGCCTGCAGTGACAGAGGGGGAGACAAGGAGGACATTGAGCATGCAGGGAAGAGAAACAGTTCTTCCAATGCATCTGCCACCTAAAAAAAGGAGCCTGGGAATCTGCATGTGTCCCTCATTGAGGTATTTTCCTTGATTGGAAGGGACTCATAAGGGTCATTGAAGATCAACTCCTGGTCCTCTTCCACCAGGAGGAAGGAATGGGCATGAGGGGTCTGCCATGCAACAGAGGAGCTCCACAGATGACCCCCCCTGCAGCCTGCTGGGGCAGGATGGTGGCAGTGGGTGAAGAGGCCATGGAAAGGCCTCAGGTGTGTTGTCACAACCCATTTCTGCTGCAGCCAGGCTGCCCTGGGGAATTGCTCCTCACCCCCAGCCCAGCCCTGGACAAGAGGAGCATGGCCAATGTCTTCAGCCACAGCTTCATGAGGAAGGGTGAGGGCAAAAGGCTTGGCTTGGAGTTTGACTCCTTTCCATCCTGCAGAGGAGGCTGGGGCAGGACAGAGGTCTGCTAGCTTGAGGAGCACAGGAAAAGTCCCAGTGCTCCATGGCTGGAGCTGGCAGCTGGTCCATACATTGTGTGCAGAGGGCACTGGGCCCCCAGGCCCTGGCAGGCACCATCCTACTCATCCTCCTGTGGTGCTCCAGCCCTTCCCTTTCACAAGACAGGTGCAGTCCTCAGTCCTGTTAATAACCTCTCCCAGCTTCCTGCTTCCCATGCCAGGAATACCCAAATGAACTGGCTAGAGCCCCCTCCAGAGCAAGCACATTCCTCCCTCAGCTCTTGGTTTCACTCTCAATACAATGCCCACCCCCACAAGAGCACCAAGTCCTGGAGGAGAGAGACATGCAGGACAAACATGGCTTTGGGTTCCACCATGAGATCCCTTTCCTTGCCTCAGACTTGGTCCTGGTGTGGGGAACCATCCCCCAGGAGCTGAGCTGGCAGCAGGACAGCTGTGAGAACAGGGACTTGCAGGAGAGATCTGCTGCCATCCACAGGACCTGCAAGAAGAAATCTCTGGAAAAGCTTCACTCCACTGGGATACACCCAGAAAAGGTACCCAGTGATCTGAGTCCGGATTTCTATCCCCTTGTGGTAAATGCAGCCTTGATTTGTGGATTGCTGGATCCAGGGGAGGATGTGCCCTGCCATGGGGGCCTCTCACAGGAGGGGAGGCACAGCTTGCAGGGGTCTGCTGTGTTTGTGTTCATCTCCTGGCTCAGCTCTACCAGGCTGATCCACACCAGCACAGTCACCCCAGTGCTGCCCACACCAACATGTACAGGTGCCAGCAGCCTCATCTTTTATCTTCTGCTGGAGTCTCCTTCTCCCCACAGCACATGGCTGGAGAAAGGCTGGTGCCCCATGTGCTGCTGAATGCACCCTGTGCAGCAGCTCCAGCTCTGGGGGCCTCTGCAGGGGAGGGGCTGCAGTGCCCAAGCTTGCAGGGGAAGGGGGACAGTGCCTCAGTGCTCCTGGATGTCCCACTCTGCATTTCTGTGGAGCTCTGATGGGCTTTGCAGCCTCCTCGCTTTCCAGGGGACCCAGCAATCTCCCAGTCACCACTCTTGTATCATAGAGAGCTGTGGGATCCCACTTCATTTTGCTTCTGAACTTCTCCTCCAGAGCCCCATCCCTCCTTTCCCTGGCTCCTGGAAAGCAGGTTCCTGGGCCTTTGGGCAGGGCTGAAGGACAGGGGGTGCTGCTGCCACCATGGGCAAGGAGCACCGTGGCAGGGGGACTGTCCCATCAGAGAGTGGGAGCCCTCACATGGCCACAGGATGCCTGGGACTAGGACTATGCCAACCAGTTGGGGCTAACTGGTCCCAGCCTGGGGCCCATCATCAGCCCTTTTGTCCCACCCTGGCAAGCAAGAAGAGGGCTCTGTGAACCAGATCAGCCCTTCCTTCCCTGGGGCTGCTCTGGAGGCATTCCTGGGCTCAGTGCCTGGAGTGTCCACTCACAGCTCTGATGAGGCTCCTGCAGGTTTGTGAGCTGTCTCAGAAACCACCTGAGCTCCTCTTCCTCCTCTTTCTCCCAGTCCTGCAGTTTGGCTCCATCACCATCCTTGTGGCAGCCTGTCCCCTGGCACCCTCTTTGCCCTGCTCAACAACTGGATGATCTGCCTGGATGCCCACAAGTGCATCTGTGGCTACCAGCAGCCTGTGGCAGAGCAGGTTCTCCATCCTGGAGGTCATCACTCACCTGGCCATCATCAGCAAGGTGTGCTGGGCAGGCAGTGGGGTTGAGGGGGCCGCAGGTGGAGTAAGGGAACTGGGGGAGAACTCGTTTGGGTGTTGCAGGCTGCAGCATGGTGAGGGGAGCAGCAGCGCTCGGGGTGGGTCTGCCTGTGCAGAAGGTGCAGCTCCAGCCATGGGCAGGGGGCAGCTGTCAGGGCCTTGCTTGGCAATAACTGGGGGAAGAGAGCAGCTGTCTGCTGTCCCAGACCAGTGTCACGTCTGGTTTGTCAGGCTGAGGGCAAGGAGAGACACAAAGCCACCCCAGAAGCACAGGGCATGAAGGAGGGTGGGGTGGGCTGTCCCCCAGGTGCAGGATGTGCTCCAGCACATTTCCCTGCTTCCAGGCTTTACTCATAGCCTTCACCTGTGATTTTCTGCCCCATGCATACTGTGGGGATGTCCCAACAGCAGCCTGCACAGCAGTGTGAACTCGGTGCGTGTCCTGCACAGCAACACCCACGCAGCTGGGAGCCCGCTGCTGCCTCGGCTGGCTCCTCCTCCCTTCGCCTCGGATTTTGCCGTTCTCTGCCTCGGCCACAGCAAACATTTTGTTTAGCAGAGCGACTTTTAGCCAGGTCCATGCTGTCCACCCAGTTCCTTGAGGTCATGGCCTCACTCCTGCCAGGGCTGAGCATGTGCTGGACACGTCTGTATGCGGGGTACTGGGGAGGGGCACTGGACCCACCGTGGAGGGAGGTGCTTCTGTGAAGAATAAACTCCCCCGGGGCCAGGTTACACCTGTGGCACTGAGGTCCCAGTAGAAGCTGGCTGAGGGCTGGTTCTGCTGTGCTCTGGCATGCCAGGTTGGGAGCAGGAGTTAGCTGCCAGGAACTTGGTCAGTCCCTGCTGCACTTTGCTCCCTCAGATACAGAGCACTCAGGGACCAGCCTGACCTGACCAGCTGCTGGCCATGTGCTCGTGTTTCATCCTAACCTTTGAGGTCCCAGCTGCTGAGCCCAGCAGGGTGGCCCAGGCTGGTGCTGGGGCAGGGATAAGGACTGACCAGGGCAGCCAACCCACACATCCCATCCACTGCCAGCATTTGGGTTTCCTTACTGGACGTGTGAGTGCATGGCTGGTATCTGACATTCCTGAGGCTGTGGGAGTTAGGATGAAGTGTGAACAGTACCTGGCCAAAGAGGCTCTGGTTGCAGAGTAGCTGAGCAAGAGGGACCATGGCTATTGCCTCCCCTTCCTCCCTTACAGCAGCAGCATCCCTGGCACCAGCTGCCTGGAGGCAAGCAGGTTTGTTTCCCAACGAGGAGGGTGCAGCCCCTGCCCCTTTCCTGCTCTCACTCCCTTCCTTTCACGTACTGCTTGCCGTGTGAGTCCCACCCCTTCAAGGGCATGGCCACACCAAAGTGTGCAAACTTCAAGTCCTTGAATCCCTGGCTAAACCCAGCCCAGCATGGGCTGTCTTGGATTTCACCCCACCAGCAGAAATAATACCCACCACACTCCAAGCTGTTTCAGGTTTTATTTTAGAATTTATAAAATTCCAGTGTCATCCATACTCATGAGCCTTTTTACATGTTTGCATATAGTCTCCAAATTCCAAAGTTAAGGCCAAGGGATCATTGCTATGGAAACGTACAATATGGAAGACGTCAAAGAGAAGAAATGGACACATGCCACAGTCTGCTGCGGAAGGAGGGTGGTGGGGGGACAGTACTAGGTACAATCACTTCATGACCTTCTTTAGAGTGGAAGGTTGGGCTGTGGGGCATGAGCCCAAGGCAGTGGGTGCCCTGGATGTAACTCAAGCCTTGCTGTGCAATTGGTGAGGGCAGGGGGGCATAAAGAGGAGGAGGGGGTGATAGGCTTGGTGATGCAGGGCAGACCTAAGCTACAGGGTATTAATCATTTTCTGACAGACGCAGATGGGAAGGTACCACCCTAGTTCCCCTTCCCCCGTGCTGGAGGCAAGGCCACCCTGTCCTTCAGGGGCAACCAGGCACCCCACAACGGGCCATGGTCTGTTTCACTTGGTTCTCAGACTAAAGGAGAGCACTGTGAGGTTTTGGTTTGACTTCTGCATAGCAGTCTTTGCCAAGAAGAGATGGGCACAGGAAGGAAAAGCATCGGCATGTTCAGCCTGTCCCAAGGAGGGAAAGGCAAAGTGGCTGGGCTCAGCCTGCCACACTTGTGCTCTGTCAGCAGCACTGGAGAAGAGACGCTGCTTGTCCAAGAGCTGAAGCAGCTGGGACAGAGGAATGGCTCAGACTACAAGCTCTGTAGGACCGATGCAGGGAAATGGGGGCACACAAAAACCCCATGCTGCACGCCTCCCTTCACAAAGACGTGTTTTTTCTCTGACTTGCTGGAGGAGCTCAGACACAACAACCTTGGAGCAAGCTGTGGCAGGGCCCAGGTGCAACTGGCCCCAAGTACAGATGGATCACCCTCTACCACATGATGGAGGTCTCAGGAGGGGCTCAGCACACACATCAACCCCCAATGCTCTCAGAGCAGAAGCCTGGCTCACACAGCCTCTGCAGGCCAGGGCTATGGCACAGCTGCATGTGCAGCCCTGGGGCCAAGCCCTGTGCTAGCTCAGCATGCAGTCCTACAGATTCACAGCCTGCCTCAGCACCACCATGCTCTGCTGCCCTCTGGAGCAGCTCTCACAGCTGTGTGGAGACACAAGGCTCCTCTCGCTTCTCCTATGGCTGCCCAGGTGACAGCTGGAGTAGCTGCTAACCCATGACCATCGAGAGGCCCCCATCATACTGATGTTTGAGGTAGAAAGAAGGCAACAGGAATGGTGTGACTGCTGCTCATGCCCAGCTGCTGCAGCACTAACAGCAGGCCACAGCTTCTCCAGGCCGTGCATCCCACCAGCTGCTCCTGAGCCACGCCACTGCGGCGACCTCGGCCGAGCCAAACCTGTCCCACTTGGCCCCAGTGCCACGTGCTGGCTCTCCTGCCTGCTCACACTGCTGGGGAGGGGGAACAAGGAGCTGGGTCTGTCATCAAGCACTGGAAGACTGGTCAAGTGTGCAGGCTGGGGCTGTGCTTGGTGCGGCGCAGGGACTCGCGCTCGCTGTGCTCACGGGTGTTCTTCTGACCAGGGTAGCCAGACATTGCTCTGGCCCTTTCCAGCTCTGTTGTTTCTACAGCCTATTATAGAAGGTTTTGTTTCTTTAAAATGCAGGTTTCTGACCTCATAGATTACTTTTAAGCTCTCCCCACAGTCAGCTATCAGCATTAAATGAATTTTTGGCAGTTAAAAGGAAAAAAAGTTGATTGCACTCTACAAAGGTAAGGTAAGGCCTGGGATAAACACAAAGGAAAGAGGGCAAACGTTTTGGCTTTAGAAAGTCAAGGAAATTTATTTCCTGAGGTCATGAGACAGGAAGTAGATTCCTAGCCACAGTAAAGGAGGTCTCCTAATGAAGGCGAGAATGCCTAGTCAGACATGCTCAAGAGAGCAGATTGCTCTGCTAGCGCTTGGGAAGCTGCGAATCTTAGCCACTTGGAGTCAATTATGAAGTTTCTAACAAAAACACACACATTTAGTGTTTGAATCTGAGTGGAAGTCTTGTTCCAAAGGAGGAAAGAATATCCATCAAGAGATGAGGGCGGGTCCTAGACACGGTGATAGCTGAGGGGAGCAGGATGGGGTCTAGCACTCCAGACACCATTAGGAGACCTCTTGGGACAATTGATTTGTGCTCCAGCCGCTGGGTCAGATTTCAGACAGTAAGTATTTGTGGCAGGTTAGTGTCAGGTCAGCGGGCTGGAGGAGGTTCTGCTTCCAGGTCATTATCGTTTGGGTCCCCAGGGAAGAGTCTTGGGGGCCACTTGAGCCCCAAAGCTGGGGAAGTCTTCAGAACTGCTCATATCAGGGGCCTAGAGCAAACAAAAAGGGAACAAGTTAAGCTCCTGCCCTGCTGTGAACTTACATGGTGAGGCCCTGAGCTAAGCAGCATTGCTAATATCCCAGGAGGACACACAGTGAGGAAGGGACAAAAAGGATCACTGTGGCCCCAGGATGTCTAGTGGTGACATTGAGGAATGTGCAGATAAGGTGCAAAGGGCTCCAAAGGTCCCAGCTCAGTAACTGGAACACTGCAGCAGGGTCAGGCCAACCCTGCAGCAGCACTGGGGCAGCTGAGGATGAGCTGCCACATGTCCCAAGTGAGAGATGCAAACACTGAGCCAGTTCTGTGCTGCAGCAAGAGTCTCAAGAGTCTCAAGTCCCAGGCCCTATCCCTACCTCTAAGAATAACACAAACCTGGCAGGACACTTTCTTGTAAGGATCCCCCATTCCCCAACAGCTCCAGAACGGTGCAGCCAGAGTGGACAAGACATTGGGAAAGTGCTTTGAAAGCTGGGCAGGAGAGCCCAGGCTTGTGCTCAAGCCACAAGGAGCAGCAAAAAGCTGCTTTCTCTGTCACCATGGAGAGAGAATGCTCTGTGTCCCCAGCACAGACAGAAGTGTCCCCACACCCTGTGCCCCCAGCCTGCAGCACAAGCAGCACTCACCTTCTCGTTGTTGACGGTGGCCCAGGGGGCATCTCTCACCACAAAGCCCTTGGATGGGGCCTTGGATTCTTCATGTGAGGAGGGCTTCATGTACACCTGCATTGCCTCGTTGTCCACCACATCTGCAAGCTGCAGTGACACAAACAGTGAGGGAGATCTGGATAGCTCCTCAAAGTGGAATAAAATGCCCACCCCTCCATCCCACCACACTGCAACCTGCTCAAGCTCACCAGCCTGTTCTACAACGACCAAAAATGGTGTGTCTGCACTAGTCTGAGGGCCACCATTTTTAACTTTTAACAACTTTTAGCTTTTTGCAAGCTGCTCCAAGGCAAGACCATGCACATCCTGGGGTGTCCCAGCATTCTCATTCACTGTCCTCTCCTGGACAGAGAGGGCAGTCCAACTGGTTCAAGTGACATCTGCAGTGGAGGCAGATACCTGCACAGGGCTCAATTTCTCAGATGCAGTAGAAGTACCACATGGACATAGTTCAGACATCCAGCTCTGTGGCTCCCACTAAGCCCCACCACAGATTTGCTGAACACTCACATATTCCTCCTCCAAGTTCAGGATGTGATCAATAGCTTCTTCCACGTTCTCAGGGAGCCCTGTCACAGTCACACAGTTGGGGTCAGGAGCTCCACTCTGGGGAAAGCGAATATCCACCTGTAACACAAGGAATAGCACGAGAATTATACCTGCATGTCTGAAATGCCAGAGACTCCCCATGACCCTTGTCACAGATCTCTGTCATCGATGCCCTAATTACTGTCTGTTCACAGCCACAAGTCTGTTTCAGACCTCCACAGCTCAGACACTGAGGGGTGAGCAGGGATATAGCTGGCCCCAAAGCTTGCCCAGTCTCCTCTGGAGGGAAGCAGAGCAGTCTGTAGTAAGGACCCAATTTCCAGCTACCCTGCTGCTCTCACTCCCAGAGGCTCACTGTTTTCTGGGCAGCTCCTGCAGCAGAGGGGCTGCATTTCCAGACAGTGTCCTCACACTGCTGCAACTGAGCCATCACTACAAAGCGCAGTGAGCTTTCTGTGTCTGCCACAGAATAATCCTGGCTGACAATTGCTTTATAGAGCTGGCCTAGTGCACCCCATGCACAAGCACTGTGCTCTCTCACACTCTGCCTTCCAGGTGGGTGCCAGAAATCCAAACAAGACAGGACCAAACCCAAAAGCTGCTCATTTAAGAACCAGTTTGTTTCAATAACTGAGCCCAGCCAAAATGCAAGTTTCCAAAATCCCATCCCTCAATATTCACTTTCACTGCTCTCCCTGCAGTAAAGCCTGCTGCTGATGCCATTTGCTATCAGGGCAGAGTTCCCTGACCTTCTCAGAGCCAGGTGACTTTGCCACATCTACAGCCCTGAGAATATGCCATGATTCCCAAAGTCAAGGGGATCCACAGTGCCCTAGAGGAAAGCCAGAGGAATTCCCTGAGTTAAGCTCCACTAGCTGGGGGCTCTGGGGACAGCCTTCTCACAGAGCCTCCCACCAACAGGCCTGGCTGCCCACTTCCAGTAATTAGAGCAGCTGACATACACACCTCCTCCTCTCTCTCAAGACCAACTGGGACCCTGTTTGCAAACCCAACAAAAGGGCTCCAGAGAAGGACAGAACTCAGTGCTGCTTGCAGGGCTAACCCAGAGCACCAAGGAAGCATTCCCAGGTTCCACTTCCATCTGGGTTACAGCAAACCAGGAAAAGCTCCTGGCCTGGCTCCCAGAGAAACATAGCTCAGAGCTGAGGTGATGTGGGGATGCTTCAGCTGGTGTCTGGCTATGATGGCCAGACAGCCCATGTGCCCTGGGCATACCAGGGTACCCTGGGCCAGGGAAGTTGCTCATGTACTGGTGGAGTTGAAGGTGAGCAGGGCAGCACTGGCTTTTCTTTCATGTCTGTTCTAGCTGAAGATGCTGAACAAGGACAAGACACAAGAACCACAAGATGTGAGCCTCATTCAGCACCAAGCTCTTTACACAGCACAATGTGTCTGCCCATTCCCAGCCTGACCCACGTGTCACTGCCCCACTGCTCACCTTGAATTCATCCATGATTTTGCGGATGGCCTTTCCGCGTGCGCCGATGATGCGCGCGTGAACGCGATGGTCCAGGGTCACATCCTCAGACACCATCTGCTCCAGCTCGCCAACAATCTTCATGATGGCATCCCGGGCAGCCTCAGCATTCTTCTCATAGCCAGTGATGGTGATCTGGTCTTGGGCCTGGGGCACAGAGATGCGTGAGAGACCAAGCTCATAAGCAGCTGAGCAAGCTTTTCTCTCTACTAATTCCCTTTACCATCCACCTTATCCAAAGGCAGTGGAGAGAGTTCAGAGCTCTCAAGAAGATGCTCAGAGATAACCACTGGCCATCCTTGCACTCTGTCTGATCTCTCACCTGGCTTTCATCATCCTTGTCAGGGAACTGGATGTTGACCTCGTGCTCTGTGCGTATCTGGGTGATCACTGCTCCTTTCCGCCCAATGATTTTGGGGTGATACTTGGGATCTACAGTGACTGTCAGCTTGAAGCTTCGCAAGGCCTGGAACAGGAGAAGGGGAGTGAGGACAGAGAGCACATCATGGCTGTTCCAGTTATGTCCACATAAGTCACAGCATTTCCTTCTGACTGCTGAGATGCATGGAACAGATTTTGCAGGGTCATGCCTGAGCACCCAAGCCATCCATCCACTGGAGCCTTGTGCTTTCACCAAGTTCACAGGGAAACTGCTAATAGCAAATAACCACCCAGCTCATCCATAACCTATTATTCAGAGCTGTGATAAGGATTCAGTGAGGATAGGCAGAGAGAAACTGGCAGCACAGCGATGTTCCCACCCACCAGTGTCTCAAAAGTACATGAAGCTGTGAGAGAGACCTGGACAGTCCAAAGTTACACTCCCAAACTCTCCTGTCAGTTCATGATAAAAGAGCTATCTTTGAGTAACTCATTTATGATCATCCCACACGCACAAGGCAGTTGAGGGAGCCCCTAAAAGATGAGGCATTCCAGGAGCCTGCGCCCAGAGGCTGAAGCCATGTTTAGCTGGAAGGAAGGACAGGCACAGGCCTTACCCGATCCTCTTGTTCAGCTTGCAGCTCCTTCACTCTCTCCAGGAGCCCGGCCTTGGCACGGTCCAGGTTGGTAGCCAGCCCAGTGATGGTGATGATATCTGACTGCAGCTCAGGAGCAGGCACCTGGATGTTCACCTGAGTAATAAGTAGCATTTATCATTTTGTATCACTGCTCATTCTGTTTCACTTGTGACACCTCTGACTGCAGGCTGGCATCTTGCTGGTCTCCCCCGACACAAAGACCAGCTCCCACTCAGGCAGCCTAAAAACCACAGAATGGCTGAGGTTGTAAAGGACCTCTGGAGGTCATCAAGCTGGGCCACCTGGAGTCAGTTGCCTAGGACCATTTCTAGATGGTTTTTGAATAGAACTGTGTTTCTCCAGCCCCTGTGCTGCCCTAGAGAAGCCACAAAACATATATGTTCAACAACACTGACTGCAGCCAACCTGCAACAGCCCCAAAGGCTCTGGAGAATCCTCCTGAATGGGCAGGAACAGCAGAGCTGTTTCCCAGGGCCCAGGAGGAAAACAACTCTCACACTGATGAGGAATCCCTGCAGACACCAAACAAGTCATGCAACACTCACAACATCAACACTGATCGTACAGCTTCAGCACGAAACCTACCAAGCCCTGGATCCAGGGTCCAAAACACACAGGGATCATTTTCCTATTATGGAGTCTTGGATTCCATGGCAGACCTGAGCATGTTGTAACTGTCCAAACCCCCAACAAGGTCACTTACAGATTCTCCAGGACAGAGCAGATGGAAGGAAGGGCAATAACTTACTTCAAACTCATCCATCATTTTGCGGATCCCACTTCCTTTCTGGCCTATGATGTAACGGTGAAGATCAAAGGGAACTTCCACCTCAATGGTGACAGGAACCAGAGCCTGCAGGGGATGGAGCACAGTTTACTAGTGAAAAAACTTCTCCTGTCTTCTAGCTTGCCATGTACTTGCCCAAAAGAACAAATTGCTGAACAGAGGTACATTCCCTTGTGGTCAGGATACAAATTTGACAGGAAGAGAGGACAGCTGGGAACACCAAAATGACCTGCTGCATGTTTTTGAAACAAGCCATCTGAAACCCCACCTGTGGGACAGGTTGTTTCATATCCTTGGCTTCAGTTCTAGCAGAGACTTGGAAAACTTCACTACAGAAGCATGGCAAAGTCTGCTGAATCTGGAATGACTCAGCCTCAATCAGACTCCTCCTCTTCCCAGCTGTGCTCCATAAAACAATCATATCATGCTTTTATGGCTATTGAAGCTGCTCACAAGCACTAGTAATTGCAAAGTCAGGCACTCTGATTCAAGCTGCCAGGCTAAGTCACAGCAGAGGGGCTTCCCTTGAGCAGTGCAGACCCCCTCTACAGCCAGCATCACTGACCACTGGCATTGCAACTAGACTGAGCAGCTTTTACTACCACCACCAAAAATTACATCCAAGCATCCCCACCTCAACAGGGTAAGGGGCTGAGAAAGCCACACACCTGCAGCGCCTCCTTTGCTGCCTCACACTTCTCCCTGCGGCCAGAGATGATGATGATATCGCACTTCTTCGGAGAGCTGGGATCTGTGTCCTTCCCTTCCTTGCCTTCCCCACCTTCCTCACCATTCTCCTGCACAGCTGGCTCCACAACAGGGGCTGAAAACATGGAAAGTCTCGTGTTCAATGCACAGAGCCCCCTCCCTGCTCATCATCTCCCTCCTCCAGATCCAAAGGCTCAGCCACCAGTGAGACCTCACTAAACTCATAGAGCCTTTTTTTTGTCAGGGTAAGTCCTTGTTCTCCCTGTGCTCTGCAGTTACATCATGTTCACAACACCCAGGCCTGCAGTTTGACCGCCTGAAACTGTCCCCTTCCCAAGAGGACAAGGCTGATGCTAAGCCCAGATTCAAGGACACTGCAGGAACGTCAGGAATCAGTTCTCTCCATAAATTTTAAGTAGAAAGTACTTAAAATACTCAGTACAGAGTGTAGGCTACATTACACTCATCTGACCATCCCAACTATCCAAACATGCATCCACAGGCATACCTGGGTTTTCCTCCCTGTCAGGGAATTTGATCTGGACGCCGTAGTCCCGGGTGATCTGCTGGATTCGGGATCCTTTGGGGCCCATAATGGAGCGGTGGAACTTTTGTGGGATGGTGCATTCGATTGTCACTTGAGCTTCCTGTGGGAAAGCAGAGTTGCTCTATTGTGATGCAGCCTCTTTCAAACCAGAAAACAGGATGTTTGTGCATGGTGAAATCCAAAATGGACACAGAGGGGAGTCAGAAAAGATAACAACAGCTGACAGGGGAAGAACTGAGCATTTCCCAGAATTCTTTCTCTCTGAGTAGAGCAGAGGATTTAAAGTTTCTTTCAACTCAGGACATTAAAGGCTTCTTCAGGCTTCAAACTCTTTAATATCCTGAAGAGGAGAACGCATTACAAAAAATGAAAAAAAATAAAGATAGAAGGGAAGAGAACAGGTTTGACATTTGACTGCTCCCAAAAGACAATACTAACAGTGCAGAAAACCCCTGAAAGCAACCACTGCCCAAGGCTAAACATGGAGAGGCACAAAAAGGCCTTTTAATATCTGGATATACATCAAGGAGTGGTCTCCTACTTCCACCCCTGAAAAGGAAGAAGATTGTCAGAGGAGGAAATTCATTCATACAGCATTGCCATTTTGGAGCCAGCTGCTACTCCCAGGCCAGGATCGAAAGTCTGCAGACTGTGTATGTTGACAGCAAAGGTTCAAATCCAAGAACTACCATGGGACTTGTTCACATAAAGCTTGGTCATACAACAGGAAGGAACAGAGTACAGAAGAAACAGTTCTTCTGGAACATACCAGGTCCTCGATGATCTCCTGGATGCGTTTCTTGGCTGCCTCCACACAGTCCTTGGCTCCCTTGAGGGTGACTTTATCGCTCTGGGTGCCGGAGCGCGGGAAGCTGACCATCACACCACCATATTCATCTGCAATCTCACGGAGAACTTGTCCTCGACGGATGACAAAGTGGCGGTGGTGCTTGGGGTCAACCACCATGGAGTCTTCAACCACGTTATCCTGCCAACACACAACAGCCAGTCAACCCTGCCTGTCCTGGTGATAGGCACAAATTGGCTGCACTCAACTTACAACCTCACTCCAAGGTAAGGAAGGATCTTCCCAAGCTCCCATGAAGGGCAGCAAATGGTTTTAGGACAAGCAGGTCCCTTCATGCTGACTCGTTACACCTCGCCACAGTGAGAGGCAAGAAAAGTAGAAAAAGTTCATACCAAGTTCTTGATGAGGGCCTCCAGCTCCTTCTGTGCCTCTTTGACAGCCTCCTCTGTTCCCATGATAGTGATCAGTTCCTGGTCTTTGTCCTCAGAGGTGGGGAAGATGATGCGGGCCCCTGTGTTGTCTCGCACCTTACGGATGTTGCCACCACCCTTACCAATAAGGAATTTGTGGTACTCTGGTTTTGCACGGAGGTCCACAGTATAACTCTTTGTTTGCTGAAAGGAGCCAGAGATCCATGGAACATGTCAGCATATAGAAAATACCCATCTGCACCAACAGTCAGCATGTAGATATGTTACCTGCACCCACATGCAGAGTACTGCAAAAGCAAGGCAGATGCAGTGTACCACTGAAAGTAAAAAAGGCATACAACATCTTAAATTAAAAAAACTACCCCCAAAGATGTTCAAAGAGGGCCAAAAACTGACTGTACACTCAGCATCACCAATGGGAATATGATCAGAGACTTCCCTAAAAGGGTCTAACCTGTACAAAAGGCAACACAATAATTGCTAACTGACT
Organism: Pycnonotus jocosus; assembly: GCA_013400435.1. Taxonomy (NCBI): domain Eukaryota; kingdom Metazoa; phylum Chordata; class Aves; order Passeriformes; family Pycnonotidae; genus Pycnonotus; species Pycnonotus jocosus. The sequence continues at coordinate 348,018 of VWYP01023129.1, forward strand.
GCTGCAAGCCAGGCTCCCAGAGGCAACCAAACAATTCCCAGGGAGAACACGTTCACATGCTGACCCTAGAAAGCTTGCTATTAAAATGACCAGTCAGTCAGCCACAACTCAGAGCAAGGTCTTGTAACCAAAAGCTCTCAAATCTGAATATATGCAGTGAAATGGAAGAACTGGAGCTGAAATACAGAGATTAAGAAGAAAGTGAAGGAGATCTACAGAGTAAACTGTTTCAGAGAAGGGAAGATACCCAAGAACATTCAAACTACAGAAGCAGGGAGCCTTAACCCTGAGTATATAATCAGTCTGGACAGAGATGCATTACAGACAGTTCTTCTACCCACAAGAGAAGAACTCATTGTCACAAGGATGGAAGTACAGCTTTCTTTAAATCATCCAAACTGTACTCAAATCCCTTAAAAGAGGATTTGCTCAACTGATGCCAAAGGCTTTCATGCAGACAGAGGGAACCACTTCAACCTCCAAAAAGAAACAGCTGGTCAAACCAAGCTGCTCCTTCCCCTGTAAGGCAAGACTCACCTTCTCCTCTGCCAGATGTAGCAGCTGTTTCTTGGCTTTCTCCACATCCTGGGCTGGGCCCCTGATGGTCACAGTGTCACTGCCAGAGCCCTCTGTGGGGAAGTGGATGTGGACTCCACCACATTCCTCCATAATGGAGCGGATGAAGCGGCCTTTGGCGCCAATGAGGGAATTGTGGAGTTTGGAAGGAATAGAGACCTCCACCTCTGTGATGTTGGCCTAAGCGAGGACAGTACAGGGTGTTAGTCAAGCTATGGCAATGTGTTTGCACAGACTCTGCTTGCCCTCTAACTCCCGACATGGCCAGGAGCTTTGCAGACTGAGTGTGAGAAATGCCTGACCAGAGGGAACTGGGACTGGCCACTCCTAACACATGAGCAGACACAAATTTCAGTTGAAGAGTCAAGGACAGGTTGACATCCATATTTGTCTGCCCCCTGCCACAACCCACTACAAGCACTTCCATATTTATATCTCCTGTAAGTCCTACAGTTATGTTTTCAAGTCCCTAATCTGCCACAGGCCAGTTGTTTCACTCACCAGTTCCTTTTGGATAGCCAAAATTCTGTGACGAGCAGCCTCACAGTTTGCTCTTTTGCCCGTGATAACAATTGTCTCTGAGTTGCTGTTCTCAGCTGGGAGATCTATTTTGGTGTTGCTTTCTTCACGGATCTGCCACAATTAAAAAAAAAAAAAAACAAAACCCAAAAATAAACAAAAAACCAACCAACCAACCAAAAAAAAAAAAAAAAACAAGAAAAAAAAAAAAAACAAAAACAGAAAAATCATTTGTGAGGTGTCCCATGTCAGGAAAAAAGGCCTTGGAGGTTTTATTTTACATTTGCAATGTGCAGGGGAGACCAGTGAATGAGATTTTGCTGCAGGCAGTGAAGACAGGAAGGATATCTCACCTTCTTGATGTTGGCACCTCCTTTCCCTATGATGTTCTTGTGGAATTGTTTGAAGATGGGAACAGAAATAGAAAAGCTGTTTTCAACCTAAGAGAGGAAGAGAGGGAGAATTGAAGATGACACCAACCTGGCAAATGAGGCATCATCCCAGGAACCTGACAAACAAGCTTCTGACAACAGGCTTAGACCCAAGGAATTCTCCACATGGGACACTTCCAAGAATAAGCAGAGACATGTACCCTCTCCTATAGCCCTTAGATAAGGTATTACTTGCCTGCCCCCATACATATAGAACCATGTCCACAGTTCCCTCATCTTGAGGTGTGTCAGCTCTAGCCAAGCCACTACAGCTCTGCTCTATTTCAGGGTTATCCAGGCATGGAAGAGAGAACAGCAGACAGAAGTCTCCCTTACCAGGTCTGCCACCATCTTTTGCATGTACTTGGTGCACTTCTCCACCTCGTTTTTGGGACCTCTGAGTTGGACAATGTCACTCTTGTGTGCAGGGTCTGGGAAGTTGATGATAACCTGCAGGAAATGGTCACTTAGGGTCAACTCAAACAAATACAAGAATTGTCATGTCAAACATGTGCAAAGGTTGGGAGAATCTTGCACATCTCCTTTCCCATTTGGAAGCAGGTAATGTCAGCAGTCTCTGACCAGAAGAGTATTTCTCACATGTATGAGATGCATGAGCAGACACATATCAGTTAGGTATTTCTCATATTCATAGAGACATTACATTTATGACTTTACTGACTATGTGTCTATCACCAATGTAGTAAATATGCCCTCTGAATCCCTCACCTCCTAGAAAGCCTCACCTCTGGGAATTTCTCCCGGATTTCCCGGATCCGCTCGCCCTTCTGCCCAATGATGGTCCGGTGGAATTTCTGCTCAATGATTAGGTCCTTGGTGCGTTCATTTTCCTGTGGAGAACACAGTTTACATGGAGTATTCAGCAGGTGAGCCACATTATTGCAATTACCAGTTTGCTGTCCTAAAGCTTACTTGTCATCAAGGTTTTTCCTCCACATATAATTCACTCTAGCCTGACAGAAAAGGGGATTCAAGGGAATAGAGGAACTTGCACTTGCAATGAGATCCAAGTGCTCAGTGGGCAAGGGGCACACCCCTCTACCAGAAGGTTACTAGGGAACACTAGAGCTCAAACTCTGTGGCCTCCCAGGCATCACACCCCACTAACCATACGGGAAGCGAGTTCCAGCAGCTCTTTCTTGGCCTGTTGGACCCCCTGTGGGTCTCCTTCAATTCTGATCAGGTTGCTCTTCTCATTGTCCGGGGGAATGCGCACAGACACCTTGTAGAGGTCCTTAATCCTGTTAACTGCAAGGCAAGGGCCGTGGTGACACACTCTGCTAGGGCAAGATTTGGAAGCAAAGACACCTTGACTAGAGGCTGTTTAAGCACATCAGCCTCTGAGGAAAGGCCAGAGGGGTGGAGCCGAATCAGTGGGAAGTGCCTCTCCACTCTGGGGTTCAGCAAGAGCAGATCTGTGCTATACAGCAATCTGTACAATTAAATACTACGGCATCTAGAGGCAATAGTTCACTTGCCAGAGTGAGGCATCTGTTTCTTCCCCAGACAGCATCATATTTAGACTAGAAGATATTTATTAATTTCTAATCCCAAATTCTTTTCTGGGGAGAAACTCACCATGGAGATTTCTACCCCCTCAACTGAATTCTAAAATAAAATTCACATAAACCAACTTGAAGAAATGAAGAAAGACAACCCTCCAACTTCCCCAAAACACAGAAATTCTGCCAGGACACCACAAAGTAATTAGTTCAACTTTCCAATCTTTAAAGCCATCCCAAGGCCACACTGCCCATTTATCTTCTTGTGCCAGTTTCACACCAGAAGGACAGAGGCAATGTAATGGAGGCAGCATCCTGGTTGAGCTGCAGAGCCATGATATGATCAACTAATCACAGTGTCTAAGCACAGCAAGGATAAGAAAGGCACCCCACTTACTGTTAGCTCCGTTCTTGCCAATGAGGTGTCGGTGGAATTTGTGGTCAACATTGATTTCTGCATAATCCATCCGGTTGATCTACAAAGAATTGTACAGGGCTAGGCAGGGCAGGCCCCTCTGCTGCTGCCTGTGCCCACTGCCAGTGCAGGCACTGACTCCAGCTGACAGCTACAAGCACTCCTCCTGCTACTGAGCAGAGCAGAACACTCCCCTGCTTTGAGCTGAGAGCACCATGCTTGTGAAACATTTAAAGGGACTTAAATGCCTCTCCAGCTGTGACTGAAAGAGACTCTTTCCTTCTCTGCATCAAAAGACTAAAGATGTGCCCGTGATTTTCTAAGAAAACCTTCATAACCAAGGTTTTTGTTCACTTGCCACACAACTTGCCTTCTGCAAGTTCTGCTAAGCCTGTGAAGATACCCACAGATGTGAGGTACACTTCCTCTCTGTTCTGCTGCCCCACCTTCCCCACTTTCTTCTTATATACCAGAACTAGTACCACCAACTTACCAGATCCTTGACCATGACTTCAATCTGTTCCTGAGCCACATTCACATCTTCTGTAGGTCCTTCCAAAGTGATTTTGTCTTCTCCTTCAGTGAATTCGATGTGAACCTTGAGACACCAGGCAAGGAAATCATTATGAATTTTCCAAGACACAAGCCAGGTCGATACTGTCAGTCAGGCCTACACCATCAATCCCTACCACTAAGGGTATATGTAATTTCAGAAGAAGGCAACCTACAATTGTGGCCATATCAGTGTCTAGAGCATAAGGTTTTGGTGCTGTCCTGGAGTCTGCAAAGGCTTTGGAGAAGCTCCTCACCTAGCCTTTCTCCAGGTACCATCTAACTCACAAGGGAGAAGCCTCACTGAACTTAGCATTTCCAGGTCTCCTACTACATCAATTCTCCAAATACCAACACATAAAGCTTTCTTTGAAGGACTCCATGCTTGAAAGTAACATAGGATGAGAAGTGTTCGAGGCAATAGAATTTGGTAGTTCCCCTGAATATTATAAGATTTGTGTAATTTCCTCCCTCTTTTTATCCATGCTAGAAGACATTTCTCTCTCTGTAAAGAGTTGAGCTGGATTAAACCACATTCTACTTCAACTGGTGCTAAGCTAATAGCTGATCCATACCTTTGGCATCTGCTGAGTTATTTTGGCCAGGTTTTGTCCTTTCTTTCCAATGATGAAACGATGAAGCCAAGAGGGGGCTGAGACCGAGGAGACGGTAAAACTGTTGGCCTGAGAGACAGAGAAGCTGTTTGATGGACAGACTGGAAGAAGCCTTCACAAAAATTCACTTCCAATTTCCATGCTGCACCCTCCTGACAGAGACCACCCTCCTCCACCTGTCAGTGCCCAGGGATGTATCTGTGTGGGGCTTTCAAAGAAGGCCTGGGCCCATCAGGTCAATACCTTTGCATAGACTTCAGTCAATGCTTGCCCAAGCTTTTCAGGCTCGCCTCGCAGTATCACCGTCTCCGAGCTGCTGTCAGTGGGTGGGATCTCGACAGAGACTCCAGTTTTCTCCAAGATCTCCTGCAGGGAATTACCCTTGGGGCCGATGACATACTTGTGCTGGGACTTCTTCACCTCCACAGCAATGGTAGTAGTCTTCTTTTTCTGTAGGAGCAGAGGCACTGGAGCATCAATCACAAGGGAGCAGGGAAGGATAAAAGTGAAAGGAAGAGACACAAGATGCAGTGAAGCTCAGGACCCAGGAAAGATCAAAGCAAAGGTGAGCACAGGAGTTCTGCAGTACCCTAGCACTTTTGGGACCTGCCTACAGTAAGCTCTACTCTCAAAAATTTACAGGTGAAATCCAAAAATCCTGTTTAAGCTCCCTGGGACACTACATGGAAGAGACCACATACACACCCCTACCCTTGCACAATGCCCAGCTGTCCCCAGGCAGTGCTGTAATGCAACACCACAGTATAAGCTGATTATCTGTGTTGAAATTCAGACTGGTACAAATACAGATGTAACCATGAGGAAAAACAGACTAACAACCCACAACAGGGATATTCACAGTGACGCTAGCAATGGAAAATAAACTGAAGTGAAATTTACTTTTCAGCAACTTCTACTCATGTAACAATTTTGATACTGTCAGTTGGCCACACTGTAGCCTTCACACTTCCCTCCTTCCTTTGCAGCACCTGTGAAGACACACACCCAGAGAGCTCTTTGCTGTCTGCTAATTTCCATTACACAAAAAAGCAGATCCATCACCTCCCCAGCAGAATTACCCCAAGCCCCACTCTGCTGAGCAAGGAAATGGTAAGACCCAGGTCCATGTACTGCAAGGGCTGCTGAGCAAGAGGTGACATGAGGAATATGAGGGATGCACAGAAGTAGAGCAAGAAGGGAAGAGGGGATGTGAGCAGGTTGGGGGGAAGATGGGAAGCTCTAGGGACCACCCTTACCTTCTCCTCATAGATCTTCTTAACACGAGCCACAGCCTGGGCCAGCTGCTCCTTTTCCCCTGTGAAGACTATCTCTGTCTTGTTAACGCTGGGCGGAGGAATGTTGATGCGTGTCCCTGTCTCCTGCATGAGCTCACTCACCAGCTTGTTGTAAGGGCCAGCAATGAAGGGATGGTACACTTTCTCCACATCCAGCCGCTCCACAGCACGCTTATCCTACAAGAATCCAGAACAGTCCTCAGTGGAAACTGCTGTTGATATTACATTGCCATCTCTGCCACATACAGCTGAATAACTACTGCTGTCTTGCTTGATACTCCAGCCCAAGCACCCTTTCCACTTTGCAGGCTCTGTCCCTTTCCCTCCACAAATACTGCTGCTCCCAATTTATGATATTCACCTCTAATCTCCTATCTTATCTCAGCTGGCATCTAATACGGCTCACTTTAAATGATGAAAACTGATTATCTGACTTTAGAGATGGACAAAAGGGAGAACCAGAAGGTGCAGAACCTGGAAGCAGTGCTCAAACAGCCAGTGGAATGGTAGACATCTCTGCTCAGACTAACAGTGTTACTTACCACTGGCTGTGGCCATGGTGGCTACAAACATCTAATATACCATGGAGAATCAAAATGTCTGTTCAGATAATGACACGAGAGACATCACAGGACTGAAGTACCTGCTCTGCAGAGATAAGCAGGATCTCATGTCGGGCCTTTTCAATCCCTTCTTTAGTGCCAGTGATCTTGATCTGGTTGCTGGGGTCATCTGGGCGGGGGATCTGGATCTTGGTTGCAGTTTTGAGCTCCAGGTCCTGCAGCTTCTCACCATTCTTTCCAATGACAAAACGGTGGTGCTCCTTGGGGATGGCAACTGTTGCTGAAGCCTGCAATACAAAGACCAAGCACCAATGAGAGCCCTCACCCGTACAGGGAAAGCTTTTCAGATGCTGCTTAGTGCTACAGCTGAGGTGTAAACACAGTGCCTTCCAGCACATCCATCTAGCACAAGATCGATACTACGCCAGACAGGATGATCTAAGGTGCCTGTATTCCAGGAGTCTAAACTGCACTACTCCCCAAAAAGCCTGCTTTCCCAGGAGCAGTATTCTGAATAAGCAAAGGCCTTCAGGCACAGATGAGGAGGTGTCTATGCTCCACTGTGTCACAGTCTCTCAGCACCAGAGAGCAACTGGGATGATGGCTCTGGGGTAGAGTTTATCTGAACTCTGATATCTGCTGCCAAGGCTACAGAGAAGAAGACACAGTCTGACTCCTAGGAAACTGAAATTCAACACCAGAAACTTATTCCAGCAGGCAGAGAGCTCAACTAGGCTTACTATTACTGGGTGCTAAGGTATCTTCAAAATAGCACATATTGCTTCAGGGACTGCTTCTAGATGGCTCCTCTGGAAAAAGAGGGGTCTCCAGAACTCCTTCCCTTCTCAGTGAGTTTTTACCTACCTGAGAGCTTAGGATTGCTACTATGCTCTTGATCCCAGTGAATATGTAACTACTAACTAACTAGGCACTTAACAATTCAAGCTACAATTCAAAAAGAAATAAATCAAATAAAAAATAGATCACTTGGTGTGACTCTTCAACTTCCTTTCCACATATTGATGCCAGCCAAGCCAAGAAGTTGCAATACAGACACACCTTTCATACCCGGGGCCAAGTAGGAGGGATATTTGAGGACAGTGGGGCATGGATCTGTGGTAGTACAACCTAGATTATTTTTTTCAGGTGCATATTATGTAGGGTTTGTCTCTTTTTCTTCCCTCTGGCAGGGTATGACACATGGGCTGAACAGCAGTGAGCAGACATAGTATTAACTATTGCATTTACTACCTTGGACATTACACTTTAAAACATACCATGACACCTGGCTGTGATGGATCTTAACAAGAACTACCATTTTGATAATGAACTCAAGAACCTGAAGGTAAGAAATCAAAGTGCAGAGGACTAAAAGGAGAAGCAACTGAAAGGAGGAGTCTGCAATTACTTACCAATGGGGCTCAAGTTACACAACTCAGAACCCTGATCCGAAGCTTCCAGCATTTGGCAGAACTCCCTCTTCTCTACTTTTCTTTCTCCCATCCCTCCACATTCTTCTCTGAAGGACTTCAGAGAAAGCATCATTCCATTCTCACACACTATGAATTTTGTGTGAGGGGCCTGTACCCTGCTAGCACCAGCACCTCAGCACAAAGTCAGATTGAAGACTCCACCCTTCATGCAACACCATGGCCTGTAATTAGCTATGAACCCTATTTTAAGCCTCATTTCCATTCCAAATTGCCAACTGTATGCTTTGAAAATATATAGCAAAGCTGAATTAGTCATCTAATAACACCTCTTTAACTTACAAGCACACACACCCAAGGGTCTTAAAGCATTCAGGAGTCTTGGGGAAGAGCAAGGACCAAGTGAGAAACAGTTAGCTGCCCTCACCTGAGTCTGCAGGCGAGCAACAATTTCCTTCCGAGCCTTCATGACTGCTTCCAGCTTGCCAGAGACCATGATGGAAAGGCCCTGGTCCTTTGCCAGAGACAGCTCCAGGTGAGCTCCTGTCTTCTGCATGATGTCAAGGCAGATCTTGGCCTGCTCGCCTTCTCCAAACTGATTCATGTCCTTGTACTTCCTCTCCTCCAGCGGCACATGGAACACCTGCTCAGTCACAGACACACAAGAGAGCACAGCCAAGTTGTCAGTGTGCTTTTTCCTGACAGTTCCTCTCTCTCTCATGGCCATACAGGTCTTTAGCGGCAAGCTGACCTCCCAGGTTTGTGCAGAACATCAACCAGCTGTGCCCAGGGAAGTGCAGGAGCACTGCAGCAGCCAGGCTGCCCCACACTAGGACTCTTCCTAAAGGGGGATTAGCACTCACTACAGGAATTCTCCTATCCTCCCTTTGAGCCTGCTTCAGCTATTTGTGGAACAGGGATGCAGAGCTCCTTCTGGACAGTTTTCCAACACATCCCTCCCCTCCAGAGCAGTCCTACCTCTCAGCTGCAGTACCAGGGTAAAACACGATAAAGAGCCTGACATACCAAGGATTTCATACTCCAGGGAATACTTCACTTCACCTGCTTACCTACTTTTGGGAGTGGGGAAAAGACAGGAGATAAGACATCCACTCCCACCAACCTGAGTGATGACAGAAGCCTTTATTGGTCGAATTTTGCTCCAGGGACCAGCAGGTTCCTGGGCAGCTTCCAAACATGGTGCTTTCTCAGGGAGTGGAGGGAAGGCTTCCTTGTAGGTTGGAGGATCATTTTCTTCTTCAGAGTTTAAAGCTGTAACTGGGGTAAAGCAAACAAGTCACTTTCCCTGCAGAAATGCCCCTGTTCATAGGCAGTGCAATTGTAATTAGGCACCACTAACAAGGGAGAGCAAATGGCTTGTGCCCTGCTATTAATCCTATTACAGCTATGCCTATGGGGCTGCCAAGTCTGGAGCACAACTGAGATCAGAACAGCACAGACTGCAGTGGATGCCACAAATCACCAGCCTTGTCTGAGCTGGCACACGGGGTGCAGGGAGTGAACACACAAGTGAATGGTGGCAGCAAACAGCACCTTACTGCCAACTATGTCAAGAGAGGTTCAATTAGGGGGAAAACAGGCTGAGCAGAAAGAAGTGAAAGGACCAGAGCAAGGGTTCAGGTCAGAAGGGGATAAGACAAACATAAGCCCAGGAAAAAGACACAGAAGGACTATAGTTAGGGCAAAGTCTAGGGAAAGCCTGTACACTATGTTCGACTCACTGGTGCACTGGGCCATACCAAATGGGGCAGTTCAGAGCTGGGAATGGATGCCAAAAGCCATTACTGAATCAGTTCATAGGGTTACTGACCACCCCCAGCAGCTGGCTGAGCAAAAGGTGGAAGTGACAGCCCAGCATGCTGATCCCTGAGGCTCTTGTGTAGCTCAGTGCTCCACTCTTGCATGTGCTGCACGCCAGGGCTGAGAGCACTGCTAGCCAGAACTCTCTGAAGTGTTCAAGCCCATCTTCTCACAGCTCTGCATTCTGCAGCAGCACCACTGTACTGCTAGGGGTGGAAAGCTAGAGTCTAGCAAAACATTAATTTAGGAAAGGAAAATGCACACTTCTGGGGAACCAGACACATGGAGTGAGCTTGGGTAAGAGGTCTGTGCAGTCTGGATCTAGAGGCACATCACAGAAACTCACCTTTCACTTGCTGCTGAGCCAGGCCGCTGCGGTGTTCAGCAAAGCTCTCCTGGGTCAAAACTGCCACGGAGCTCATTGTCGACTTCCCACCCACACACAATCCGGGTATGCCACTGGAAGAGATGCAGGTGGCAACAGTATTACCAACACCACTCAGGATTCACAAAGTCAGCCCAGAAAAACAAAGTATATGTTACTGAGCACTCTTCCAGTCATCCTCTTGTGAAGCACCCACAGGGCCCATTGGCTGCCCGATTTCCTTGTTGAAACACACAGGAATTTAGGGAGGATATTTCCTCTCTACACAGTGGCCACCAAAACCAGAGCTCCTCCCTAAGAAGGCAGAGGATGTGTAACCTAAGAAGGTCACTGGAAAGGGGGACACCACCAAATTTTAAAACACACTCTAATTAATCTAAAGTACAGCCTCATTAATCTATTAATTATTAATGGTGTGCAATTTTTTACATGAGTATGTGAATGTCTGGACAGTCAGTCCAAGACCACTGTGTATCCCTAGAGATAAAAGAGAAAGGACCCAGGAAGCAGCCTCTTCATGAGAAAATTATTTGGGTGCCTGACTTAGGGAGACACTCAGAAAGCCACTCAGCCTAGCAAACTCAGCAACAGCCCTCCCAGAATAAGAACTTACCAGCTAAATGGTCAGTAGCCAGAGAGTCCGTCCTGTAAGCTGCCTGTTTGTCAGCCTGCCAGCTTTTGCTTTAGAGAGAAAAAAAATTTAAAAAATAAATTAGGTCTAAGACAAGAGAAAACCATGACACCCCTGTTACTGTAACTTCCAGTACAGAGCACCTCCTGTACCTTTCAAAGTTGCATCTTATCCAAAACACACTCATACCCAGTTGCATCTCCCCACACGACACCTGCCATGTTCTACTAGCTCTGCAGGCAGTGCCACTATCTACTCAAACTTCACAGCAGGAGGTCTGGAGTAGTTACTCTTTCACCACACTGGCTACAAGAGTAGCCATCCAATATCAGGCAAAAATACAGTCAATTATTAGCAGATGTTCAAGACACGATATTTCAGGGTTGCAAGCAAAACCTCTAGTCAGAAGAGACTAACAACCTGAAAACCTGCCAACAGCACTGCCATCAGTCACAAGTTAGGAATGTAGTTCAGTGGAGCTTGGGTGAATCAACAGGACATCCTCACAAACTAAGGCAAACACCCAGGGCTCTCTACACTCAGCTGCTGGGCAGTCCAGCTCTGCAGTTTTTATTGCAGTAAGATCATGCACCAGGCATTAAGTTCTGTCTCCAGGCCTAAATCTGAAAGTTAGAAGAAAATTTACACTGGTTTACATGGACTATTTTAAACTATTACACAAAGCAGAATCAGGACGAAAAATACACTGCTGGGAAGGGATCCTGAACCTGGATCTGCAGATTTACTGAAAAAATGCTTCAGAACACAAGTGAAAATGTAAAAACCAGTACAGTACACACACAGTCATCTGTACAATATCCACACCCAGAGCCCCCCAGAGCTGTTCTGTGTGCTTGTGCAGAGCCTGCACTCTCCTAAAACCCAGTGCCTCTGCCTGCTCATGGGACAAAAGGCTCCTCTCCTACACACACCCTGCAGTGCTGCTTGGACCATCTTCTGTACAGCAAATTTGACTGCTTTTCAGGAAAGTGACAAGCTGCCATCCCTGACCTTCCAACATGTTAGAAAAGGCTCCCAAAAACGCAGTGTTGCCGATGGGGTGTCTCACATTATCCTAGAGCTGTGATACAGTATGAGGCTGATGGTGGGAAAGAAAGGAGGGAAAGAACAAGGAGAGCAGTAATGCAACAGAGTCATACAGGCCTGATCTGCACCTCAGCCAAGGCCATTGTTTTCCCCTACCTCAACATGCCTTTAACAGGCAGAAGGCAGCACAAACTGTGTTGTCAGAGCTAAAGAGCTAATGCTGCAATTAAGCCTGGAATGAGGCAGCAGGTACTGGGACAGCCAGTCACACTGCTGAAGTACAGCTGCTGCAGCAATGCAGATCTCTGCAAGGCATTTGCTGTGCACAGAAAGGGTGGCTGATCAGTAACCTGATCGTGGAGAAATTTCCTTGCTGTCCAGGGTTATGCCACAGCGCAGGACGTGGTTACGTGTCCACGGCACATGCCTGCACTGCTCAAGCTGCTGCAGATCCAAGGAAAGCAAGTTTCTGCCATGGCACCTGTTCCAGACTATCTCAGCAAGGCCTGCAGACTCTGGGGCAGCTCCTCCAGCCTGGTGGGTCACTAAAGAGGGTGCCACCACCTCATGGCAAGCTCCAAATGAAGGCAGGAGGGAGAAGCATCCTAGACACCACAAACAGCTGTCAAGCTCTGGCCGGAGTCTTGCTAAAGGCACAGATGTGCTTATGACTCTCATTTCTCCAGAAACCACCACCTGGCTAATCTTGCATGTGTTTTCCTCCTTAGAGGAGGAGGGTAAGGATAAGAAATCAGTGAACAACACCCGATATAGCACCGACTTGAAAGACACAACCTCAAGGCACAGCTGCTGGTTTCACTGTGTACACACCAGCTGCAGAGATCTTCCTTGCAGCCTCCACCTCAGAGAGCAGCCAGACATTCAATGCAAAATCAAAGGGCAATGTTTATCCATATGAATTTCTGCTTCGTCACCCATACAAGAAGCTAAGAACAAATACTCTTCATCTCCAGCAATCCCAAGCATCTGGTATATTGTAAGCCTTGGGGATGCATCTCTGGCCAAAATCAGAGGCAACCATTAGAATGGTATTTTAAATGTAATGTCAAAACCAGCAGTTCAAGCACTGCATTTGGATCTTACACCTCCCTTGGCTTCCCACTTAGGTTTTGAAACTAAGGTTACAGCTACGTCATGCCAGCATGCAGCTGACTGGGTCAACAGGTTTCAAACTGCCTGGTTGATACACTCCCTGTACTGTGGGCCTTGTGCACCAGAAGTTACAGAAGTCTAGAGCACACTTCAATAAAGAGAATTAAATCATCCTAAAAATAACCTCCAGCAAGAGCCAGACTTAATCATACGGGAAACATTTGTATGAAGAGAAACAAAGGCAAAGTCATGAGTTACACTGCCAATACAATCAGTTCTTGTGGACGGAAATGTCAGTTATATGTTATTTAAAAGTATATTTAATAAAAACATTATCACTTTGTTAATCCCATGCAGTGAGAACCACACACAGCAACATGGCTGGGCTGGTTGTGGTAGGCACTCTTCTGTCAAACGTTCATACAGGACAGGGCAATCTCTTGCTTTAAGAGTGGATATGCTTGCTTTCTGAAAACCGAAGGGCTCCCTCAGAGATTGGAGGCCCAGGCCCCCTAGTTTTGGGGAACTCACGCTGACAGACAGCTGCTGTGTGGCAGAATGCAGTCTCCTTTCGTAGCGATTCCCAGCTTAGTGCATCATAGAGTGCAACACGACCGCAGCCCTGGCCGCGGGCAGCCCTGACCCATCCCCCATGTTTACTCTTCCATCAGCGCCGGCCCTGGACAGGAGGAGCCCTGTGGCGGCCCCGCCACCGAGGACGTGCACTCGGCCGCGTCCTGCTGGCCGACCCGGTGGGGCAGGCACAGATCGTGCCTCTCAGCGGGGCTGGGAGAGGGCTTCCCCGGCCGCGCTCCGAGAGGGGCGAGCCTCCCGTGCGGGGCTGTCTGCGCCCGGAGCCTACCCCAGCCCGCCCCGCCACCGTGACCCCCGGGGCAGCGGCACGNGCATGGCCAGCTCCGGGCCCGGCCGTGGCACCTCCCCCCGCTGACGGTGGCCAGGGCGCTCGTCCTTCTACAGCCACGGCAGGAGCGGAGCGCTCGGCCCCGCGGCCGGCTGGGCTGCCCGTCGCCGGCGCTCCGCGGGCTGACCAACACTGGACGAACGCTCGCCGCCGGCCGCTTTGGCTCCTATCGGAATCAAACCCTCAGACCGCCGGGAACGGCGTAGAGCTGCCTCGGCCTGTGCCGCTAACCCTTTCCCTTCGACGACGGGA
>VWYP01023129.1:362596-376151 GCA_013400435.1 Pycnonotus jocosus
TGGCGGCCGCTGGCCGGCCCGGCCCGCAGGGCGCACGGCGAGGGCAGCGAGTGGAGGGTGGCTTCCGCCCGCTCTGCGCCCTCGGCACCGCGCCGCCGCCTGCTCCCCGCTGATATCCGCGGTACAGGCCCCTTCCACCTTCCCTGCGGATTCAGCCCGGAACGCGCCTCCCGACCGCAGCCCAGCGGCAGAGGGGGCTGGGGCTGCTGTAGCACCGAACCGCCCGCGGGCCCTTACGTGGCCCCGCGACGGCCCCAGAGCTCAGGACTACCCACTTTGGTCAAGCCCGGTTTCACGCAGGATTAGTGAGCAGTGGCTCATGAGGGCTCTGATCAGCCTGAAATACATGGCTCAGAGAAGAGAGCGAACACCTTGGGGCTCTTGCCCGGTCCCGCGAGTGGAGAGAGACAGAGAGGCCCCAGCCGGCCCCTCGATCCGCCTCCTCCTGCAGACACCATGTCAGAGCAGCAGCTACCCCCGGTGAGGCTGTAGGCTGGCAGAAGGGACAAGGTAAGAGCAAGAGTAGGGAAAAAAAAAAAAAAAGAAAAAAAAAAGAAAAACAGACAACCACAGAAAAGCCCCCCAACCACAACACACTCCATATCCCCCAGAACAGAAAAAGAAAAAAAAAGGCCCCTCTTCTTATTCCAGTCTCTAATTTGGAAATGGAGAAGAGTGAAAGAGGGCAAAGGCAAGCCAGCAAGCACAATACCCTCCTTTCCTGCATAGAGGATGTTTATTACTTTGTGCAATATAGATGTTTTTAATTATTAGCTCTGCACTCTTAGGCAGCCAAGGAAAAAACCCTGTCCCATCACTGTAAAAATACATCGAATTTGAACTGATTTTTACATTAACTCATTTTCCTACACAGCATAAATCTTTCTCATAATTCATAACTTACACTTAGTGACTGGTTTTCTCATTCCCACTTTGAAAGAGAGCACTCTCAGATCCTAGCAAACAAAATGAAAGAAGCTGCTCTGGAGTTCTGACCACAAAAAACTGAGGTTTTTGGGATAACTGCTTTTGATTACATGGAGTAAATTTTAGAGATTTCATGCACTGTATTTTTGGAAACATGGGATAGTATTTATTCTTTAGTAAAATTATTACTTATTAATAAACAAGAGTAGATTTCTCCATTTCTCCTCTTTTTATCTTATGGCTGGGAGGACATAATCAAAGCACTTGAATTTTTTGACACAATTTATAACTATAAATAATTATACACTTGTGGGTGAAATCAGGAAGTCTGCTGAGCAGAGAACAGCGAAGAACTGACACCATGCCCAGGCACCTCCATGATCTATCTCCCCCACACCAGCCTCTCCTCAGAAAGCCTCTCATCTCTGTGAGGATGCAGGAACACCACTCTGAGCATGGGATTCTCCACAGAAAGGCAGCAACCACTGCTGCCACGTCATCTCTGCTCCAGGAGCTGCCTCTGGCTGCTCTGACACAAACACCTGGGCTGTGGATGCCACAAACATCTGTAAGGCCCACAAGCAGGCTGCTGCTTACAAAGGCATTTGGTGGCTCACGCAAAAGCAGAGCTCCAGGGACCTGGGCAAACCTCAGCACCTCCAGACTTTGGGCACCAGTTGCAGTGCAGGGTGTTGTAATTTGGGACTCTGAACCTTGCTTAAGGTGCAGGATGCTTTTCAGGTGCTTTTGCTCCCTTGAGTTTATCTCTCCAGTGTAAAGCAGGCAGGCTCCTCTCAACACTCCAACTTCCAATTAACTCTACCATGAATAAGCACCATGGTCCCCTGTGAATCAGAGAAGCATCACAACCTCCAGCCTACAGCATCTTACCAAGGCACCAACACCATTGTCCCTCAACTCCACCTCATTATCTGCTTTAGCAGGGGCCCTCTGTGGGGACGTGCCACCTTGTACCTCTGGGATAACAGCATGACTCTCTTCTGCTTTCTCTCTATAGTGCTACTGCAGCCATGGGTTGCCAGATCATTATGGATTTCTGGCTTCTATCACAGCTTCTTCCCCAGGTTTGTTTGAGAGGCAATCTTCCTCTGCCTGTTGCTCTTCCTTTATTTGAAGTTGCAAGTGATGGGAGTGAAGCCTGCCAGTCCCAGAAGCTACTGGAAGGCCTAGAGCACCTCACTGTGTGCCACCCTCAAATAATGATTTCTGCTGAAGGAAACCTGTCCTGGCTGTTCTCCTTAGAGGAATATCTTCCACAGGGAAAGAGGCGTGTGTATGTGGGGAAGAGCTCACCTTTTCTCCCACATTCAGTAAGTACATAAGTGTCCTGTGCATGGACAAAAGCACATTTAGAGCGTGCCATGAGGCTTATTTCACCCTCCTGCTCCACCAGCACATCAACCATCTGTGTTCCATCCCCTATCTTTTCTCCAACTAGGCTATGGCGTATGGGCAGAGAGTGGGTTGCAGAGGTGGCTTCAGGTCTGTTTTGTCTACTTACTTGCCCAAAAATGCAATCTCACATTAAAAAATAAATTAAAAATACATTTGTCATGGAGATGTGTGTAAAATGGCTCCTGTGTAGGCCAGGTGCAGAAATTTTTGGTAGCCGAGGGGAATGGAGACAGAAGAAGGTACCCAACCCCTTGACAAACACTAACCTACCACTCACCCTCAACCAAGCCATATTTTGGCAGCATTACAACAGGCCCAAATTTCATGACTTGTTAGAACAACTGAAAAGAAGCCTCCCAAAGAGAACACCAAAGGGTGGCAGAAAAGGTAAAGGACTGGGCACTATGTAGTTTCCATGCCTTATCAGACTGGCAGCTCATATCACCAGTGTGAGGGAGGACACAGGAATGGGACCAGCAAAAACATCAAACACGCACAGCGATAAAACTAACGCTGGACTGGTTTGGGGCTTGTTGTTTTTGGAACGTGTGTTCACCCATGTGAAGGCAAGGTTGAAGAGTTAAGAAGCTTTCCAAGATCACTTCACCCCAGAGCTCTTGGGGAAGGGAAAGGAAACTGCACCTTAAACTACTGGAGCAAAAAGGTTGGTCTTTCCTGGCACATCTACCCTCGGCTGAGCTGGGATTTTGAAAGCATTTCTTCTAGTCTATTCGTATTTTCTGTTGTTATAAGAGAGTCCTATTTTTCCTGCCAGAAACCAAAAGCCGTATTTGGAAAGCAACCCAAGTATGTTCCAAAGAGTGTGTGCCGTGATTTTATTTCCTGTTAAATATAACTCCAGATTTCTAAAACTGTACAAATAAGCACCCTTTTTGTACTCTGGGTGCTTATCCCACACACTCAAAAAAGAGCAAAAGAGCTACCCCTGAAAGCATCCATTTCAGCACATCCCTTGCCAGTGGCATTAAAGAGAAAAGGGCTGGGGGTATACTTTGCATCACACTGGGAAATTCAAGCAAAAGAGGATTCAGGGCACTTCTATGCCAGAGAGTACTGAGGTTCTCAGCCAAAGCAGGATACGTGTCTCAGCTCTACAGCTATCGCTGTGGCTGGCCAGGGGATCTTCCAACAGAACATTTGCAGTTCTACAGAAAATCTCTTAAACTGAAGCTAGGAGTCAAGCTACACAGATAGTTCTGCTAAGAGAATAAAGAAAGTTTCATCATAAGAAATGACTGAATATGAGTCCACGTTGCTTCTGTCTCTGTGACTTTGAGACTAGTTTTTTTCTTATTTGCCATGAGAAAGAAAAGTTGCAGGGATGTGCAAAACAGACACCTATCTTCCCCATTCACACAGCAGTGCTGGGAAGAAATGATTTTGTAGGCTAAATCCTGCCCCTTGGCTGTACTTAATGCAGCCCCACCACCTTCAGAGGCCCACTGTAAATACCCAATTAGAGAATTATATGTAGAAAGAGAAAAGTCTACCCAAGCCTAGACACTAATCCCAGCTCCAAACACTCAGTGATATTGTGAAGAGAGGGTGGTGGAAGGAAGATGAGTGACTATGGGTTTGTCTCACACAGGGTCTGGGTGGTATAAAATAAAGAGTCCCAGGTGGGTGCTTGCCTTTTTCCTGGTAACCTACATTGTTTACTGAGGGCAATGCTCTTGCAGGAACAGAAAAGCTGACTTGATATCGAAGGAAAATGACAAAACTCAGCAAGGCTCTCGAGCAAATATAAGTCTTTGAAAGACTTATTTCCTGGGCACTCTGACAACAAAATTATGCAACCATCAGCTAGCAAAAAATATATACACTGCCCTTCCTAGCCTATCACAGAGTGCTCTATAACAAGGGGCATGCAGAATAGGCAGGAAGAACAGGAACAACTTACTGGTGTGGACAGAGTTCTAGTGTGAACAAGGAGCATCAGGCCTTCTGACTGCTGGTTTTACACAGGGACACTGAGAAAACGAGATTTACTGGGGAAAAAAAAAAGGCAAAAGAAAAGCAAACCAAGAAACCCCAGTAAAGAGAATCAAGCTCTGCTTTTAGATTTGCTGCAGATTTGGTGAACTGACCAGCAAAATTGTCTTGGTTGCCCTGGCTGTGTACCCACAACACCTTCATTTTCTCTGTGGACTTGTTACTTCATTTCAAGTTGTTCAGAATGCTGTGATCCTTGGATATCAGGTGCTGTGACAAAACAAATGCCTTTTCAGAGATGAGGAAGGAAAAAAATCAATGGACAGTTTAATAAAATCAATTCAAAAGCAAAGCAGAAGGAACACAGAGGACCAGTCTGAATCTGCCCTTTCACTTGCACTGTGAGGGAAATCTGATTTAACACAAACTTGGCTTTCAAGAAGTTGCAAAGGAGAATTTTTAAGGAGTAGAAGCAAATTTCAGGTTCCTGGCCTTGGGGAGCCAATAAACATTTTCACAAGGAATAAATACGAGGGATAAAGTAAAATACAGTATCTTCCAGTTTCGCAGTAAAGCAAAACATTGTTTTGACTCAAGAATGGAAAAAGTGATTCAGAAAACAAAGATTCCAAATATATGGCCTGGAAAGTGGGAACAGCACAGAAATCACAGAAATTCAGAATATCTGGGAACATATGGAGGTCAGAGCCTCTGAGGCCTGCTCAAAGCAGAGTCAGACCAGGGCATTCAGGGCTTTGCTTACCCAGGTCTCAAAAACCTTCAGAGCTGCACAAACTTTCTGAGCAACCTATTCCAACACCTGACTATCATTACAGTGAAAACCGGTTTCTTACTTGCAGTTAGAACACCAAAATTCAATGTTGGCTCTTTACGCTTATCTGAACTTGCTTTTTAGTTTAAATTACCACCGCACTGTGTGCTTTTCACTCCCAGGTGCTTTCAGGGTGGTGCTGCAGCACTGCTTGCCATTCTACACTGCAGAACAACAAAAATCTTCCACAGTTCGGGAGCTGAGAGGTGCTTCCCAAAGCGTGCTAATATCCCAGTTACCCAAGAAACGAGGATTTTGGAGATAGTGCAGAACAAAGCATGCACTATTTTTTTTTTCCCCTTCTTCAAATGGAAATTTTCACTTTGCTCTCCTTTGGCTACTGGGTTGAAGTTCTTTTGTTTACCTTTCAGAGTCTCCTGTTCTCTCTCCATTGGCCACTGCAATATAAAATGAACACGTGGCAATTTTTTTAAAGAAATGCTGCCAGCAGCTCTCATCCATTATACATCAACTAGCTTGAAAAGGCAAGGGATTTGCAAGCCCTAAACTTACCTTTTACCACACTAACTGTCATACACCGAGAGAATGTAAAGTCAACTGTGTCCCTCAGCTCAAACCTGTCACCAGACCCACTAAGACCCTCCTCCAAGTACTCTTAAGCTGATGTTTTGCAGGGCAGAATTTAAGTACTTGCTTACAGCAGTTTATAAAGACAACAACCACTTCTTTTCATATTGAATAGATAAATATATACAGAAAATGAAGGAAGAAAAAAGAACAGTGGCAAACTAAATAAGACCTCCCCAATGCCACTTTTCAGGGGAGGAGCAGAAAAATTGCAACTTAAGCAAAAATGTAAACAGACATTTGGTTTTGTCCGTTTTGTTTGGGTTACAGTTCTTTTTAATCTTGCTTAGCTACTTTAATTTGACGTATTATAGAAGAAAAACCTCAGCAAAGCTGTTCAAGGCTCCTTGAAAGATTTTAAATATTCCTCAGTTCATAATGTTTATTGGATAACGAAGACTCAAGAGAATGCCAGGGCTCCATTTTTATAAACTTCTATGTGCTCTGGTATGTTTTGCTCTGAATTCCAGTTTCCCAAGTCACATGGCTTCACGAGACTCGCTAATTCTGTAAATTTTATTTTTCTTTATTTCTATCTTTCATTTGCAATAGGCAGCTTGAAACTACAACCCAGAAAAGTCAGCGTTACTGTGACAAACAAAACACTTGAAAGAATAAAAGCCTGAAACTTGCAGGGAGGCTAGTGCTTTGTTTGGAACAGGAAAGAACTATGTAAAAATGAAAAAAAAAACCACCTTCAGTTTGGCAACAATTCCTCTGAAAAAGCATTAAAGTAAATATCTGATTCCAACTGCCACTTTGGAAAAGCAATGCTCTGACCCTCGCTATTTAAGCACTGCCTTCCCTTTGTCCTATTCATAGCACATGCAACAGGGGCTCAGCATATCCACAGACAAGCACTAATTCCTAATCTCTACTAGGCCAAGCAAAAGGCTCTTCATGTGTTAGACAGAATTACATCACGGTGATCTAAACTGACAGTGAAAAACCCAGACAGTCTTCCCTTCCAAATTTGCAAGGCCACTCTAAGCCTGCTATGAAAGGAGAGAAAGAGAGATAGGGAGAACTCAGAGTAAAACTATTCCCCCTAATTGTTACAAATAATATTATTTTACGCTTAAAATCCCTTTTCATAACTGAATCATTCCCAGTTCTACCCTGCTCATCTTTGGGCTGAACAGGAACAGGACACAAACCATTTTGGGTACAATTTTTTTGTTTTGATACCTCATGCTGCTCAGTCCTCCACCCACTTGGTTATTGTCTTTTGATTAATAGAATGGTGTCCTGAACAAGATGAGTTTTCAAATAAAATAGAGGGGTAATGTTTCCTAAATTTGGAAGAACTTCTACCCTTCTGTAAATACTCACTGCTTGCTCTCATTTTACCCACAGCTATGCTGCAAGCAACAGAGCCATCTACTCAGGATTTTAATTGCATGAAACTATTTATAACAGCAAGAGTAAAAATTCCCTTTTAAGCTTCTTCAATGCTACATAACCAGCTCTACTTTTAAGCAATAGTCATATATCTACAACTTGCTGTTCTCCAGACATTCCAAGGGTCCTTGTAAGACCAAACACCTAAATCCCAGCATGCTGCACCAACTGCTGAAGTATTCACTTTGAAAACAAAGGCATATGCACTAGCAGGTCAACCATAATGTATTTCCATTCCCACCCTCACCCTGCCTGCTCTGGGAGTTGTTCTTTTCAGCTTTCCTTTCAACTGCTCCAGCACAGGTTTACATTCAACTTTATCACTGGCACAGAGATAACAGCAAACCTTTCTCCTGAGCAATGGAAACAGCTGGGCCCTGGTGTACAGACAGCAGAACCCTGCTCTCCTCTTTTGGAAAGGCAGGAGAAGTCAGGCAGTCCACACCATCTCCAGTGCCCACTGCAGACACAAAAATGCTCCCAACTCCTGGGGCAAGCAGTAATAAGTCCACTGCAACCACTCCTGGCCTCCTACCCTACAAAGGCTTTGCCTTTGTCCCTTATTCTCTTCCTTTTTCCTAACTCAACTCATGTACCCACCCCATGCCTGTTCTGGCCACACAGCCTGCCCTAGGCTTTGTTTGTCACTCATCTTTGGCAAATATCCAGTTTATTTTGTGAAATATCCAGCTCAATTCCCAGCGCCAGAAATACAGCGATAGACAAAAACAAGAGACTACAAAAAAGCAGAAGGGAATTAGCAAGTGATGCTACAGCAGGTGGTACCACTTGAATTGAGCCCTGGCCATCAAGGCAGTGTTCCTCTGAAAAAAAGCCTCTGCAGATTTTTCAGCAACTTGCTGTAATACCTTTGAAACAGCAGTCAACAAAAACTAACATGGGTGGGGAAAAGGGACAGGGGAGTGATGCCCATGCTGTGTGCCAATACCTGGAACCAAGCCTGAAATCTGAATGATGTAAGAAGCTTATTCCAGTTATCCAATCCCTGATGAAAAATATGCCAGAGGTTACCTTTGTGACAGTCAGCTATACCTGCCTCATGGTATTTACTGGGGGAGATGATACCAGTAACCTTCCTGTAAAACCAGAATCCTGACGTGTGACCTGGGGTCAGACAGCACTTGATGGGCTTTGAGAGGGATCTCAACAAGCAACTATCAATTCAACAACACAGAGAGAAAACAGGGTCCTGCCTCCTCCAAACAGGATTGTAATAGACAAAACACAACAGGGTTCCAAGTCTTTCCTCCTTAAAATTCAGTTATTTGCTGGAATGTTGCTGAATTCATAGCTACAGCACAAAAGTATATGGTATGAGGACTCCCAGAAACTCTCCTGCAGAGGTATTTCTCATGCAGATAAAAGATGTGGCATACTTACAAGTTATATGTGTGGACACTTTTACCAGAATCACACTGACACACATTTATAAGCAAGTTCCTTATAGAATTCTGTTTCTTGGTTTTGCTTTGTTTTCTTATTTTCATGTTTGTTTTTTTGTTGGGGTCTTTTTTTCAGGGAGGAGGGATGGGCGTGAATCTTTTCTTCCATTAATGCTAAATAAATCTATCTGTTCCATCCCCAAACTTCTCCCAAGTAGTTCTCTCATCACTGAAAAATCATCAGTAAAAAAGCAAAACTGTTGCTGGAAAACAGTTCCAGACACTATGCTGTGGAATGTAAGAGAATCTGGTACTACTTTCATTCTGCATCAACAAGTAAATCCATTTTATTTTGCAATTAAATTAAATAACATCATTGAAGGGAGGTCGCATAAATATGACTGTGCTATTCAATCCTCTCAAAGGCAAAACTTTTCCTGTGAGTCACCATTTCTTTGTGTCTTGCAGCTACTCAACCAATCCCTTCCCTTCTCTTAGTGCTGTTTTTCCACTGAAGTTAAACTCATTATGACTTCCTCTAGATGAGCCTTTTGAGGTCCATCTTTTCTCTCAGGTTTCTCCCTGTTTTTTGGTTTGGTTTTTTTTTTTTCCTGCCTGCTGCTTTGCAAGTGCCTCTTTTGTGCCTCTAGCTGGACATAACTCCTTGCTCCAAGCCCTGCTCCTCACAAAAGAGTGACATGCTTCCCTGGCTGCCTCAGCAACACAGGCAGCTCCCACAGGCCAGGCAGCTGTGGCCAAGGTCAGCCCTCTGCACCCACAGCAGCACCTGCGTGTACCTAAGCTGCTCACGTGCTGATATAGCTACCAATAATTTACAAAATATTAGTTGGTATCTTTGAGGCTTGAAAGATCTACCAGATGCAAAATTCAACAACACAGAACCACTTGTGAGAGACAAGTGAAGTCTACCAGCAGGATCAAAGAAAAGTATCTGTAGTATATGGCAGCTACCAGAAATGATTCCTGGACTTCTGCAAGACTGCTGGGAAAATATCAGAGCTTGTGTAGGTAGAAACACCAAAGATCACCTAAATGAAGGAAAAAATAACTATTTGAGCTTTAAGACACCTTTTTATCAAACAAACTCAGAACACTAACACAACCTGATTACTTCTTGTTGCAATTAAAAACCTTAAACACATAAATCCTCCACCAGCTCAGTTTTTCCCTTTGCTTCAGCTGGAACTTTTCCTCCTCACTCATTAATACATCTTTTTCCAACCTGACTTTCTGATTTCTTTCCACTGAAGTCGCACCATGAGCTCACAGAAGGAAGATGCAGAAAAAGATAACTAGAGTCATTAGGCATTCAGGATGCTCCATTTAAGATGGGAATGCAAATCACAAGATTTTAATAGATTGTTTATAGCCTAAAAATCTGCTTCCTTTAAAAGCTAAAGGACTTTTAAAATATAAATACAAATATAAATACAAATCTTGCAGGTGTAATTCCACATCCAGGAGAAGCCAGTAAACAAAAACTGTTCTTCTAAACCTAGGAATTTCTAAAATGGAAAGAGCTCTTGAAACAAGCCCTAGATTCTTGACACACTACTAGATTCTTGACTTAATGAACAGTTTAGCATGAACATCTGGAGGCCCGAGACCAGCTCCAGGTGTCCTGAGTCCAGGTGTCCTGAGTCCTCTGCAATCCCTTCCCAAGAGGCTCTACTCCCTCCCACTCCAAATGCAGTCACACAGGCCACAGTCAACACCACAGCCTCTGTAGGAACAGCTTCGAGACCAAAGGCCTAGAAAAAACAATAAGTAAAATAAAAAAACATGAGCAAAGCCCAACAAGCTACACAATAGCATTCTGCTTTCAAAGGTAGGGTAATTAGGAAGAGGAATAGAGACCTAATCCTGCAGCTGGGTTTTATCTTCCTATCCCTTATTTATCTGTTTTCATATTTTAATACAGTAACACCTACTTAATGCTTGCGTAGACTCACGCTGCAGAAGTTGTACAGGCTCTGGGCCTCTCAGTAATGTGCTCCTGGACAAGTCAGACTTGTTATCTCCTGGATGAACACACCTTTCTCAGTCTGCTTTAAAAACCCTGTTGCAACTTCTTCAGTGGTGCACAGAATCCCAGACTGGTTTGGGTTGGAAGGGACCTTAACCACCATCCAATTCCACCCCTGTCATGGAAGGGAACTTCCACTACCCCAGGTTGCTGCAAGTCCCATCCAACCTGGCTTTAAACATTTCCAGGGATGGGGAAGCCACCACTACTCTGTATATCTTTGTCAATACTGTAACTACATTCCCATAAGGCTTCAAAACAGACACGGGAACACTTGCCAGTCTCATTATTTCACTCTGAGGTTTATTTTATAAGCTCTGCACAATATAGGCCTGAGGATTTCCTTCTGTAGAATTCCTGAATACAAAACAAAGTTGAACCATTGTTGAGTGAATTTTTTTCAAAGAGAAACATTTTCACATAAATATGATACTCTACAGAAATGCACCATTCAAATTGTCAAAATCCTTCCAGCTATGGTAAGTGAGTCTATTCACTCCTAAGGAAATTTAGATTGGATATTGGGAAACGACACAGGCCACTCATCATTCACCATCCCTGGAAGTGTTTGAGGTGTATGGATGTGGCTCCTGGGGAATGGGTTGGTGGTGAACACATTGTTGCTGGCTGAATGGTTGGACTCGATGATGTTGGAAGTCTTTTCCATCATAAATGATCCTGTGATTCCAACCACACACCTGCATTCAGTTTGAATGTTCTGGACTGGTCCCAGTGCCACTGCTGACTACTTTGACCACCTGACTGGTAGTGATTGGACAAATTATCTAAATTTTCACAGCAGCACAACCCTAAGTGCATTTGTCCCAGCTTAACAAGCTTCTGTATACAAAGAGAATACTATGCTTTGGAAAAGGCAGTATCACCCACAATACTGTAACCAGTGAAACATCCCAATTCTCTTCAAGAAGGTGCAAACTGCACAGTTTACCTTGTCTGGGATAGCTCCCACTCAGGTAACAGCTGTGGAAAGCCCAAGGTTGCAAAGCTCTCCTCTAACAGACCACACTATCTCCAGAGGCAGCTTAATATTAAATGGAAAAATACCAGCTATTTGACTAAGAATAACTATCCTTAACCTACCAAAATCTAGTTACTGTTGTTACCATTATGCTGTGCAACAACCAACAATAACAACATTATGATCCAATTCTGGTTCAAGGGAAAAAACCTCCCTCATCATCCCAGCCTAGGTAAGTGAGACTAATGAAAAAGAGGGACCATAATAACCTTCAAAATCATAAGAAGATGTGTCAATTTTTTCACCCTACCAGGTAACACTGGGGGAGAGGCAAAAAAGAAGCAAACAGAAAAATTCAGCTTAACTTGCTACAAAGGAGGAGACAGGAGTGTGTATCACACTACCAGCTGCGGACACACCAGAATGATCCACGTAGAACAAACATGGAGCAATCTTTCTTACAGAAGCTACTTGGAAAACTGTCCTTTGAGAATGATCTGGACTTTGCAGCAGTGGCAAAGCTCAGGCTGGCTGGTTACACTGCCTCTGCCACCCTGCAGTCACATACTGCCAGTTACTGTTACTTTCATATCTGGTGAGAGCTTTTCCTGCTCCCATAATTCTGACCCCTGTAAAACTATACTGTGGGCCTTTATGAAAAAGGTTGTGTGTTTTTGTTGTGGATGGCTCTACCTATTTGACTTCGGCCATGCTTTATGAAAATCCATGTACAAATAGGAAGACTGGTTTTTTCAACATCTTGAATCTAAACAGGCAAAGGGTTAGAGACACAGAGCCTTAGCAGACACACAGCTACACATTAGCTTACTGCTTCCTTTCCTGCTTCACCTCTAATATGCTCCTTTACCACTGAGAGGGATACCCAACCCACATGAAACAATATATAAAACACCACTTCCAAGTCAGATTTGAGGGAAATAAACCCCCAAGCCCAAACCATACTAATATCTGTTGTCTTCTAACTGAAGACAGTTGTTGGAATAGAACCAGTAGGAAAAATGGAGACTAAATCACTGGGCAGATTCTTCACTCACCTTACTGAGCAGAAAACATGTGATAAAGCAATGCAGCACATATGAGTGTGCAGATTTTTCTCTGTCATTACACAACAGGATAAGACAAGAAATTACTCTTTCAAACACCTTGGGACTTAATGTTATTAATCTTAACTTCACAGGCACAGAACTGTGAATTTCAAATTCTAAACTTAGTGAATTCAAGGCCCTTGCTTCATCTTACAAATTAACTGATCTCTGTACTATCAACGTTTCCAGCACAATCTCCTCTCTTGCTTCTTGTCTTTCGGTGCAAGAAATCACTCCTGCCAGTTATGAAACCTCCCCTACTGTTTGGGGAAAGCCATCACGGGAAGTGCTACTTATCATGTGCCATTCAGCTATAGCTCAAGAACCATCAGCGCCCCGTGCTTAACCCTCTTCAGGGCTGCTGGATTGCTGGATCATCCTGGCCTATAAATAACCCGAAATAAAACCACGCTGCAGGCATACATAGCAGGTCAGCAGAGGCTGAATTTCCCCTGGTATCATGCACAGAGGCGGCTGACGCTACCTGCAGTGTCACAGGTGAGGCCAAAACCCTCCCCCACCGCGGCCCATGGCGCAGCCTCATCTTTCGGGGCCAGGAGCAGTGGGAATGGAGATTGCTGCCCTTCGAGAGCCCGCAGCAGTCCGGCCCCGGGGGACAGGGCAGGACCCACCACCAGCCAAAGGAATGGGGAAAGGCGACCGCTTCCTCGGCCGCATCCCCTCAGCGGCGGCGCGGGCCCGGCCCGGCCGATCCGCCGCAGGGGAAGGAAGCGGGACATGACTCATGGCTTTTGTTTGCTCCTGGGCGGCCCCGGAGCGCTCCCCGCCGCCAAGGGGAGCGGAGCGAGACCTCGGGGTGCGGAGCGGGGCCCCGGGGCTCGGTGCGGGGTGCGCCGGCGGCACGTGGCCCGCGCTGCGCCAATGGCAGCGGCCGCGACCATA
>VWYP01023129.1:376292-406577 GCA_013400435.1 Pycnonotus jocosus
GCACCGCCCGGGGGCGGGGCCTGAGGCGGGGCGGCCCCGCCCCCTCACCGGCCGTGCGCGCGCGGGAGCGGAGCTGGGAGCTGTTGGCTGAAGGAGGCGCGAACAGAGCGGCGCTGAGGTGAGGGGCCCTGCTCTGCCCCGGGGAGCCCTGTGCGCGGCGGAACGGCGAACGGGGAGGAGGGGAGGCGGCGGGCAGCAGTGCTGGAAAAGGGTCTGTCCTTTTCAGCCGCGCAAACGGACCCTCGAACCTGAGGGCTTTGGTTGAGGTTGGGTGATGCTGGTGAGGAGGGAGCTGAGGCGCCCTGACCGCCCGCCCAGCGCGGGACCTGGTGCTGTATGGGCCGCCATGGGACCCTCGGGCGGGGCCGCTGAGCAGCGGGGCCCTCCCACAGCGTGTAAGGCAGTCACTTCTGAACACGCGCTCGTAGAAAAACTCCAGCCGCGCTGTTGAAATGGGAGAATGAGGAGCATGAGCGACCAGCTCCGGAGGAAAATCTGGGCTGCTTCGGGGCACCCCAAGCCCCTAACCCCGACCGCAACCCTAAGCCCCCCGTGCGATGCCCTGGGCTCGGGTTGCGGTCGGACGGGGCCTTGGCCTTCGGGATCGGGTGTGTTCCTGCCCGTGTGGGAACGCTGTGGGGAAGATCAGCCGTGAAAGATTTCTATGTTAAAATATAATGTAGCTGTAGCCGTCTGCATAACTCTGCTCTCTGCTTCGTTTCTCAGGAGCTGTGAGAAACTTTCCTCTGCTCTTAGCCCGCCTCTGAGAAATAGTTGGGTGACAGACAAGTCTCACAAATTAAAAGAATGTTCCTCTGTGTTCCGGCAGGATCTAGTTTTGTTTGGCATTGAAAACCTCTCATGGAGAATGCTTAAGCAGGAATCAATGACATCACTGGGCAGGAAACACTCTTGGAAGGAAGAGTTGATATCAGAGCAATCTTAACATGATAAAAGGCTCATGCATAAGTTCTTCACTAGCTGAATACATCACAGGTCATAGACTGTTTTATGGATTGAAATACAGATGTTGAACATGCTAGATTTTATTTTTATCTTGCAATTTCACTTGAGAACCATGTTATCCAGTTTTTGTTTTGTGTCAGTAACCAGGGTGCCAGATTTTTCTCAGCAAATTTGGCTTCACGGGAAAGGACACCAAATTGCTTCAATGCTTAACATCTTCAATCTGTAACCCCCATCAAACCCAAATGAGGTTAAAATTGGTCAAACATACACCTATACAGTAGCTTTGAGAAGAAAATCCTGGAAATCATCCCCACATTGAAGCAACTTTACCTTGTGCCTGACGCGAATTGTTGGGCTTCTGCTGTCTAATGCTGAGCAGTTTGCTTTGATTCCAAGATGTCTCTTTGCTGGGAGGAACAGACTGAAGGGTAGAATGAATGTGCAAGTGAGCTAGGTAAGAGGTGACTGTGAGACTTGGAAGTGGGAACAGATACCTTGTGGTAAGAGGAGAGACTGGAAAGGGGAATTGGGCTCTTATCACTTGCAGAAACAGCATATGCTGACATTTTTATGTTGCCATAATAAATCACATTATCTCTTGGAATCACACAAGTTGGTGGTTGATGCATCTTTGTTAAGAAATTTTTTTGCATACAAGTTTTAGATAAGAAATCTTAAAAAAAAAATCTGTGCCTGTCTGTTTTGTATTTCACATAAGAAAACTATGTGGGTAAACAGAGGGTAGAATGACTGAGTTTGCAAGAATCTAGATAAAAGAGGAAGAGAAAAAGTTTCATTTTGAAGCTGTCAGCTCTCTACAAAATGCTCGAGCGTGGATGGAAATGTTGAGGGGAAAGAGGCTTGAAAAGAAAAATAATACATGAGTTAGGGGAGGTTTCTTGGCTTTGAAGAAACTGTTTCCTCTAAAGAGCAAGGTGTCTTTTTATCAAGGTGTTTGGTTAGTTTCCAGAAAGGATGTGGAAGCCTTTCAAGGTGTCAGAATGGTTTCTAACATATCTGGTGCCTTCAGCACCCCAAATTCATGTTGCTTGAATTTATTGTCTGACTGTGTTTATAGGAGCAACGGTAGCTGAAAATTCTGCCCATTGTTAGTACAGAAGAGTCAGATGCTTGTGCTCTGTGAACAAGTTGACACTGTTTCAGAATCTGGCATCCAGTCAGGGATGCTCCTTTTTCAATTTAGTGTGCAACAGCAGACATTACACTGGTTTGTGGGCGAGTTTTTTCCTCATACCATTTTTAATAAGCTGAAAAACAACATTATTTTTTCAGATTTCTTCCTGTCCTTCCCTAAAAATGTCCAAGGTAAGAATAACATTTTTGTCTTCCAATGTAACAATGTGAAACGTATGTTTTGTTTTTAAATATTAATCTTCAATGACAAATTGTGCAACTTGCATCTGTTTGATGGTGAAGGGTATTCTAAATTTACTGCCTATAGGAGACATAATATTGAAAGATGAGTGATGTAAAACACAGATTAAACTCATTGCATGCAAGTATAAATCTCTGCAGTTAATTAATACTTTTGGAAGGATTTCATTTCGGTTAGAGTTGTATAAAAGCTCCCTGGTGTATCTTCATTGGAACTTCCTTTCTGCAATTTTTTTTTGAGCAGGCATCATTTAAGGAAACCGTGGTTTAGATTTAATTCCTTTCTTTACTAATAGAATCAACTGGTTTTCCAAGAAAATCCTTCATTTAAAATATTGTAACCTAAAAGGTTATTGTCATGCTGGGATTCATCTAATTCTTGGCCCCCAGCATTTGATACGATGGGTAAAACATCCATGTTGGCTTATTGGAGTGAGATGCATGATAAAAGGCTGCTTGAGTAATGTGTTTGAAGAGGGAACTAAGAGATGGAAGGATTTCTCTGCCATATCTGTAGCAGTGAGCATTCCAAACACTGTTGTGTAAATCCCCCTTCCCCACACTTGAACACAGCTCTCTGAAGAGCACTTCCAGCAGATGGCTGTCACTCCACAAATTGCTCAGAGTTTTCCTTTGGATGTGCTAAAAATAGATCAGAAATGCTCATCTTTTTATTCAAGTCCATAGAAAACTATTTTATTTTAACTGAAGACTGTTCAGAAAGTGATTAATGCCCACAGTTCATACTTTGCCATACTCTGATAAATAGTTATTTGGGATTTTGTTTCTGTTTTGCTCAGGCTGATCTTGGCTGGGTAGCTGAACAAGTGAAGCTTTGTTTTTTAAGCTCTAGGTCAATGTAGTTGTTCTGCCCTTCTTTGTGAAACTGTTGAGTAGTAGGAACCTCTGCATCGTTTCCTGTCTCTCACATAGCTTCAAACCTTTTGAGATAAGTGAGGAAAGCAGTTAGACAAACTAGTAAGTCTTGAGTGGTTGCTTATTATTGTCTTATTTTATTTTTTAAAATTTCATTTTTTAGCAACAGCCTGCTCAGTTTACCAATCCAGAAACTCCCGGCTACGTTGGATTTGCAAACCTTCCCAATCAGGTCCACCGAAAGTCTGTGAAAAAGGGGTTTGAATTTACTCTTATGGTGGTTGGTAAGGAAGTGTTTTATAGTTTTTCTCACAATTACTATTTGCTCATAGAGAATTTGAAGTTGAAATGAATATTACTTGCACCATTCTAAGGCTTCAGCTTGCATCAGAAACTTTCCTGTACTGTTGCATTTAGCTTTCTTTTATATTTTATTGATTTTTGCAGCAGTTGTTTACCACATTACAAACCATGCTTGAGTACATTAATAAGTTTGTGGGGGAAGAAATTTCATTGTGCACTCCAGCAATCATTCCTTCTTTTCTTCCTTCTCCCCTGTCTTACAGGATTCCAGCATTCCATTTAAAATGTAGTTTTAAACTGGTTTTGTATTTGACAACAGCCTGAGTTCATTTGTGTGTTTTGATTGAGAGACTAGTATTAAGGACACCATTCTATTTAAAATGTTGTTTATGCTTCTTTAGTTCAAAAGAATCTGAACTCTGGTCTTTTCAACCCTTATGAATACTCTTATAAAAGATTGAGAAAGACTGAGAATTGAACCAGTTGGTTTTGATGTGAGCTGTTACATTTTCCTTTGGTCATGATTTTGTGTTAGCAGTTATAATCTACAGTGTTATTCTGTTTGATAATTCACTGGGGGTCTGTGTTGGTATCTGGAACAGGAAGAAAAATCTGGTGTTTGCAGAAATACCGTGATCCTTTGAGAAATTGGTTGCTATTCTTGAAAATTAAATCAACTCCCAAATCAGACTTGGGTGTCTTCTCTGTCTCTCTGTTTGTGAGCTGTAACTTGTGAGTTTTGATGTTTGAACTCTGTAATTCTTGCTTTTAAATAGGCTTTCCCAAAAAGTACCCTAATAGAATTAGGCTCCTCATTACCTGGCACCACAAGAAATAAATCCCATTCGTTTGCTAGATTTGCCTAAGAGAGATCACAGTGGGAATGGGCAGGAGAGGTGAGATAGAGCATGATAGGAGGTGTTTAACTTCTTAATTGTTTTGGATTTCAGTAGTTACAGGGAGAGTCTGTCCTCAAACCTTTCATTAGTTTTGCCAAATGACAGCCCTAGCACTGCTTTTGTCCTGCTTGTGCATTTTGTTCTTCAGTGTTGTACAGAGTTTGCCCTTATCTTTGTCTTCCTAGAATTTTATCATAGTTTTTATGTTACTTTTCATTGGATTTGATTTGGATGATACCATAAAGGATAAATCATAAAATCTGAGAGTAGAACCAAACTATAAGAAGCTGCTTCAAATTATGCTGTCTGCTGTAACTCTTCAGAATTTACTGTTCAGTGATCCTAAAAGCATGAGCAGTTTTGAGAAAGAAAAGATGTGCTTTCTCTGCTGTAACTAAATTTGACTTCCAGATCTCTTTGAATTCTAACTGCAAACAGTGCCACATAAAACAATTCTGGAAGAAAGCAGTGTAAAATTATATAGACCAACAGTTGTTTCTAATCTCTTGTAAAATAGAAATAGAAGGGAAATGAGGTGGTGTAAGAGTAACAGAAAGGCAATTAATCCACCCATGTTAGAATGAAGTGGAACTTTATGGTTGCTGCCTGCCAGTATTTTAAGGGATAAATGAAAACTACAGGAAGAAGACTTGGAAAAAAATAATTTCATTGAAAAATTGGAGTGGTATTTTAAGATACATTAGCAGAGGGAGGCAGCTGATGTAAGATAAAATAGACTGTGCTTTAAATTGTTGGTTATTTCAACAGTTTGGAATGTGAATTGTTTCTCTTCAAATATGCACGGAGTTTAAGTATGTTCTCTTGGGGGCTGTGTCCCAGTGCCTGTTCTGAACTATCATTCTTCATTAAGTTGCCATCCTTCTTCATTTCTGAGCAGGATAATTCTTTAAAAGCTGCCTGTGCTGACAGAATCCTAACCAATGATTTTCTTATTTCACACAGCTTTTGGGTTGTTTTTTTTGTTGTTGGTTTTTTTTTTCTTTTTCTTTTTTTTCTTTTTCCTGCTATTGTTTACTGTAGTATCTGAAAATATGAGCTGAGTTTCTAAGAATTTGGCTTCTTGGCTGTGTTGCTCCCAAAGAAATCCCAGTCACTTTTATTTATTTTTATGTTCATTCTCATTATTAAGCTATGACTTCATGTAAATAGTTATTTCACTTGAGAGTCACTAAACTACTGTAGCCAATATAATCATTGACAGTGACTCTGAAAACTGATTTGGTTTATGTGTAATATTTACCCATACTGAAGCTGTGGAATGGATTGGATGAAATCATACTTATTTGGTGTTTTTGCTGAAATGATTCCATGTGACTGTTGAGTTTCTCTGGGTGTGTGTCACCTTCACTGGTGAAGCCTGCACTGGCACAATCTGATCCTGAAAGCTGCATTCTATAAGGCATTAAAAACTGGCAGCTCCTACTCAAATCCCCATTTTAAAACAATTTCTGTCCTTTTTTTTTTTTTTTTTTTTTTTTTTTTTTTTTTTTTTTTTTTTTTTTTTTTTTTTTTTTTTGTCAGATTCATATTGCAGAGTAGTCTGTGTTGGTACAATTTGGCAATTCCCAAGTTCATCAGTATAAAAAAATTGCTCAGTGGACATATTCCTCTTGCTTTGGGTTCTTGTTTGCCACATTGGCATAAAAACCAGAAATAAATCCCACTTTATGATGCCTGGCTGTACAGAAGTTCAGCAGTGCATTTTTCATTGTTTAAATGGATGATAAAGCCTTGACAGGATGTAGCTTTTCACTGGGAATGATATTTCACATTCTGCAGTGATAATAGAAAAGCATGTCTTAAAAAATCAGGAGACATGAAATGGGAAATCTTAAGTCTAAATGGGTCACAACTCCACCTGACTGGCAGCATTAATCATAAATCATCAGTGAAAGCTCTGGGAAAGTGCCGAGATGTAAAAAGTGTTTTCAACCTTTTTGTGCAAACTTGGCTAATCCAAAATTAGAAGCTGTAAATTTTTAATTTGAAAGAAATATGAAAAAAAATTCTATAGTCAGATAATACTGTCAGATACTCCTGAAACTATTTATGTTAATATGTTGAATTTATCTTTATATTGGATCACAGGTGAATCTGGATTAGGAAAATCTACGTTAATAAACAGCCTCTTCCTGACAGATCTCTACCCTGAAAGGATAATTCCAGGAGCTGCTGGTAAATACATCTTTGCTCAATGGTTTTTGGAGTTGAATGCTTTTGCCTTTGAATTTTGGTGACAGCCAGCAGTAATTTCCAGCTATTAGTGATTTCTAGTGTGTTTCTTGACAGTTGAGCTGTTTGATAAAACCATTTTCCTGTGCACCCAGGATATCTATCACATCTTTGTTATTTAGTCCTTGGGTGTATTCATATTAATACCGAGAAATCTGATCTCTTCTTGTGCTTAAAAACAGTTATTGTGTCACACTAAGATAAACAATCAACTAAAACAATCAGAGAATTTACTTAGTTTTTAGTCTCTTGCAATTGATAGGAATTGTTTATTCCTGCTTTCATCTAAATTCATTTGCTTTGGATTGATATCTAGTGAATGAGAACTTCACTTTCTGTTCTTAATTTCCTTGACCTATCTTTATTCTGTTAATCAAGGTATGCAATAATCCAACAAAAGAGAATATTGTAATATAATAAAAGATGCAATTTTTCTCTTCTTGCTACCTGTTCAATGGCTTGCTTTAATAGTTTTATCATGTCAGTTGATGATTACTTTTAACTTCCAGCCTTAGGAAAAAATATCAGTTATATATAATTTTGTGTTGTTCTCCAATTACCAATGGTTTTGTCTTAGTCCTTTTGCCTTGATTTCTACATTATATTTTTAAAAAGTATGAAATCTCATACAGTCCTCTAATAACATCTAAAGAATTTCTGTACTGACTCCTTTTGTTATCAGGCCTGAGAACGCAATCAATAGAATAACATTTGTGCTGTTTTATGTGCCAGTTAATCTTTGGAGCTTATCTCAGAATGACATGGTCTTACAGAGTGGCTTCTGCAGGCTGGAGTTTGTTGTCTTTCAGATAAGATTGAACGCACTGTGCAGATCGAAGCCTCCACAGTGGAAATTGAGGAGAGGGGCGTGAAGCTGCGGCTGACGGTTGTGGATACACCAGGCTATGGGGATGCCATCAACTGTCGGGACTGGTACGTGCACAGAGAGCATCTCCTGGTCTGTCTGTGGAGACTGACACACATTTCCTGTCTGTCCTGGAGGGTGGAAGTGTGGTGTGTGTCTGTGAAATGCTGAATTGGAAGTGGGAAATTTTGTTTTCTAGTTTTGAGGAAGCTTAATTTCAGTGTTATGAATTAATTCCGATACATGCAAAGAGACATCAATAACTTTGACACAACTTGAAATAAATTCTCTGGTACTTTTTTCCTTTCTTAACTTCCATTTTGCTTGAAAAAGCTTTAAGTGAACAGTGACCCTGACTCTCAATAATACCCTGAGAAAGTAAATTACCTACTCTACAGTGCAAGCAAAAATCCACCTCTAAATCTTGTCCCCATTCACTTTAGCATTCTCAGATTCTGTGGCTAATTTTTAACTGCTTTTCATCATCTTAGATTTTGGTTCGTTGGTTGGATTTGGATTTTTTTTTTTTTACAAATTTAAGTTATAGTAAATACTGAAGACTAATTTTGAGATTAGTGGCAATCACTTTTCAATGATAGTCCCTTTTCCCACATCTCTCAAGCCCCTGAACCTCAAGGTAACCTCCAGCTTTCCTCAGAACTCTGGAAATTAGTGCCTCTTGATAAAGTGAAATTCAAGTTCAAGACCATGTGTCTGGTCCTGGTGAGCCCAAGGGCTACTGCATGAACAGTCTCCTGTTTCATTTGTTCAAAAGCTTCTTGTTGTTCAGGACTCCACTTGAAATCCTTATTCTTCTGGGTCACATGATAGAGAGGCCTTACAATCTGACTGTATTCTGGAATATGCACCATAAAAAAACCCACAGCACCTGGGAGAGCCTGAGCTTCATTCCTGCTGGTCACTGGGGACAGAACTGCTGTGCTGTTGATCACATCCATTGGAGTCTGACAATGCCTATTTTGTCATTTTACTCCTAGAAGCTGGATTTCCTAGGCAGGTCCCTTAACCTTACTTTGTTTTATGGCAAAACTTTCAAGTAGATCTGGATTATCTTCTCCCCTTGCTCAAAAACTTCTTCTGCCGTGTTTCCCCACACAATAATGTCATCAGTGTACTGCAAGTGCTCTGAAGCCTTACATTTCAATAGTAACATCAGCCCTTCTGTTCTGTCTGAGGATGTGCCCTCTGGAAACTGGAGCTGTGTTTATGCTTGTAGAATTTCCTGTGGTGGTTGTATTTCCTTCTCAACTCCTGCACTCATGCTACTGAGGCAGTGGTGGGTTTTCCATCCCACTTCCTCAAGCCTTTTCTGTGGTCGTGCAGTAAAACCACAGGTTACCTCGTGGTGTATGTCCTGTCTCTTGAGGATGGGGGTGTTTGCTCCCAACAGCAGAGACTGGCCCTTGCTGTGGAGTATGGAACATTTCCTCTCTAGTTGGCTCGAGTTTTTCAAACCTGTTCTTAGTCTTGGACAGTCTATCCACAGGTTATCCTGAGGTGCAGGTTGGTAGGGAAGAAAAAAAATCTCTTCACATATCTTGCAGCTTCACCAGAGATAGCAATTGGGTGATTATCTCTGGTCCTGACTCTTCCTCCTGCTGTGGGGGCCCTGCTTCCTCTTCATCCTTCACTAAACAAACTGATTTAATCTTGGATTTCTTCTGTGTAGGGGCAGCTGTTCATGGCACAGGTTGTGACAGGGGTTCAGCTGCAGTTGGAATGGCCATGGTGCTCTGCTTTCCTCCTCCTCCTCGCCTGAGGGTGCTCTCTGGTGATGAGCCAGGGCTCAGCACACTGCAATAAGTTACTCCTCTCTGGAGTTGCCCTCTCCTGTTGATCTGGACCAGATCCAGGACACTAGTGGACAAAAAGCTGGATATGAGCAGGCAGTCCCTGAAAGCCATTGGTATCCTGGGCTGCATCAAAAGCAGTGGGGCCAGCAGGTTGAGGGAGGGAATTCTGCCCCACTCCTGTCACACCTGCATCCAGCTCTGGGGCTCCAGCACAAGACAGGCATGGACCTATTGGAGCAGGTGCAGAGAAAGACCGAGAAAATGATCCAAGGGCTAGAACAGCAGTAAAGAGAGGCTGGGAGAGTTGGGGTTCCATCTGAAAAAGAGAGGAAAAGACTCCAGGGAGATCTTACTGAGGCCTTGAAATGTATCAAAGGGGCTCACAGGAAACATGGAAAGAGACTTAATACCAGGGCCTGTAGTAGCAGAGCAAGGGGCAATGTTTGAAACTGAGAGTAGATTTAGGTTGGATGTAGCAGAGACTTTTTTACAGTGATGGTGTGGAGGCCCCTGGCACAGGTTGCCCAGAGATGCTGTGGCTGTCCAATCCCTGAAAGTGTTCAAGGCCAGGCTGGATGAGGCTTAGAGCACTCTGGACTAATGGAAGGTGTCTCTGCCTATGGCAGGTAGCTTTAAAATAGGTGACCTTTAAAGGTCTCTTCCAATGTCTACCATTTATGATTTTAAATCAGTTTGGAACAAGAACCTTAAAATATCTTAAAAATGTGTGGTTAATGTTAATCAAGATATAAACACTAACCCAAGAGAAATTTGTCATAGAACTGAGGTTGGATTGTGTATATTTTATCTTACTATATATATATATATAAATATGCATAGTAGCTTGTTATTCTAGAATTCAATTAAAATTTTAAGATATGTGATCTTCTAGTTTCTCTGTTCTGTAGAATCAGTAACTAAATTTTCATCCATGAGAAGATTGGTTCATCAACAGGGTATCTTATTGGTTTAATAATATCTTTGAGAGTCCTAAATTTGTGGACTAATTGGTGATTCCTCAAATCTCTGGTTTTTTTACAGTTTTAAGACCATAATCTCTTACATTGATGAGCAGTTTGAGCGATACCTGCATGATGAGAGTGGATTGAACAGAAGGCATATCATAGATAATCGAGTTCATTGCTGTTTCTATTTCATTTCGCCATTTGGTCATGGGTAGGTGTTTCTCTGTCTTGGTTTTTTGGTTTTTTTTTTGTTTGTTTGTTTTGTTGTTTTTTTTTGTTGTTGTTGTTGTTGTTGTTGTTTTGTTTGGGGTTTTTTGTTTGTTTGTTTTGTTTTTTTGGTGGTTGTTGTTGTTGTTGTTTTTTGTTTTAAACATTATTTTATTTTAGAGAGTGGGTTTGTGCCTGTTGACCTAAATTTTCAGAATCAGGTTGCCATTGCTTAAGCAACTGCTATAACTGCTGACAATAATTGGCTGTGTTCTTTTTCTCTGTGTAAAGAGAGAGATTTATGTTGGAGTTAAAATAAATTGGTAATTTGAAGTAGAAATAAATTGGTAATTTGAAGTAGAAAAAAAGAAATTTTTTTCCATATTCTAATTTTAGCCTTAAGCCTCTGGATGTTGAGTTTATGAAGGCCATCCACAACAAAGTAAATATTGTACCAGTGATTGCAAAAGCTGATACACTGTCTCTGAAAGAGCGAGAGAGACTAAAGAAAAGGGTGAGTGTTTTTCTAGCTTGCAGAAATATGTTCTGCTTTGGTTGTAGCAGTATGGTGGCTAAAGAGAGGGGCATTCTCATGAACTTTACTCTGAGGAAAATATAATCTCATGCACAGTGTAGCATCACTTAATATGTAGTTTGATATCTTGTGAATCATTTTATTATGTATTTGGCTGAGAAATTGTCCTTAGAATGTTGTTTGAAAATGACAGTCAGGCTACATTTATAATTAGATAATGAGTGAACTTTGAAACTGTGGAAAAATATTTAGATACATTTGTTGATGGTAATTGCTCTGTTACCTGTTTAATCAGTCCCAAAGCAGAGATAATATCTGCATATAGAATGTGCATATGCATATTTGGTTTTTTTACCCAGTCAGAATTCTGATGGTTAAAAAATGGGATTTTCAGAGATGGTTCTGATTTTGAGGTTGTTTTTCTTCCTCTATGTCACTCCTTCTAAAGCATTTCAGTTCTGTCTTCCAGAAGCAACACCTCTTAACACATTCAGTCATGCAGGACTTGATGCTGTATTTGCTGGGAGGAGATGGGATTCAACAAATCATCATAGCTAATAACAGCTATGAAATTTAGAAGGAAGTGTTAGAATTAACTTGTCAAAGGCATGCTCCAGTCTTAGCTCTTGCATTGAAAACTTTATGATTTTTGTCAGTTATTCTGAAAATCCTTATACATATCTTACCCAATCTGGAATAAAAATAGAGACTTCATATATAGTATACTCTAATAGGTATGTTTAGGGTGGTAGAATTCTGCAGAAATGAAGATCATTCTTTTTTAAAGAGCAAAATTTGGAGTCTATGGCAGATGGATTCTGGCTGCAGATACCATTACTGGCAGTCATGAAGAAAAAGGTATTTGCTGGGTCTATATCTCAGTTTTTTCACTCCTACCCCCCAGGTAGTAATTCAAAGGTAAGAGCAAAGGAGGTTAAGCTGTAGAAAGCAACTATGACTTCTGAGTCAATGCTTTTATTATTAAAAAAAAATTGCAAAGGTTTCACAAAATGCAGTTTCCACAAAGGATGGTGTTTTTGTGAACACTATTGTTTGTCTGAAAGTCTGTGGTAAGTAGTTGTTGAATATCATGAAGAAATATGGTATTTGAAACCAAATCCTTGTTGAGCAATTTGGATCAGTAAGATAAATCTAGATTTCTGAAGAGACTGTGTGTTAAGTAATTTTATGTTATGATTTTAAAGTACTGATTCTACATGTACATTACATCCATTTCTTTTATTGCATGTCTCAGATTCTGGATGAAATAGAAGAGCATGGCATCAAGATTTATCACCTGCCTGATGCTGAATCAGATGAGGATGAAGATTTTAAAGAGCAGACCAGACTGCTGAAGGTGTGACTGGTTCAATAGGTTATATTGGTGGATAATATATTGTATTTTTTCAGACTGCTCAGATGGCTAATTTAGAACAAGACCTGCAATGCAACCTGGAGTGAGTCACCGTGTCTCTGCCCAGGCTTCCCTAGATTAGAAGATGGTGGCAGCAGTTACTTTTATTTATTTTACACCTTTAATTTAAAATAATTATGAACTTATTACCATAATATGCAGTGGTGAGCAGAAGAAGAGTTGTTCTTGGAGTTGTTTGTCCTGGTTCATTATAAGTAACTCTTGCACTTTTGGCTTTCAGGCCAGCATTCCATTTTGTGTTGTGGGGTCCAATCAACTCATTGAAGCAAAAGGTAAAAAAGTTAGAGGTCGGCTCTACCCATGGGGTGTAGTTGAAGTGGAGAATCCAGAGCATAATGACTTCCTGAAGCTGAGGACCATGTTGATGTAAGTTAGAAAATTCCAATTAAGTACTAGTTTAGAAAAACAATCACCAAGATAATCAAGCACTGTATTGGGAGGTTGCAGTAGTTATGTGATCCTTGGACACCTTCAGAATTTGTGTGGGGAAGGCCATGAGCAGCCTTGACCTAGCTGAGCTAGACATGCTCAGGGTTGGGCCACACAGGATGCATAGGTTCTCTCTGATCTGAATTACTCAGTGATTCTGTGAAAATAATGATTTGTCTGATTCTTCTGTGGAGTGTAGTATTGTATTGTTACTCAGCTGCCCTGGAACATGAAACAGCTTGTGCTTATTTCAATGTATCTATAAGTAGATACACTTGCAAAGCAGCAGACTTTGAAAAGTCCACTTTTTTTTTTTTTTTTTTCCCTTGGTCTTTGCTACTCTGTTTCACCTACTCAGATTTATCAAAGGCCTCACCCAGGAGTACAGCTTCCGTCAGGGCAGTCTCAGGGCTGAGGTGGCCTCTCTGTGCCCTTTATTGCACCAATTTAACTGAAATTAGCTTTTAAATTGGTGTGCTAAGTGGGTGTGCATGCTGAGCACATTGATCCAAGAGACTGCTGAATGCTTAAGCAAACTGATGTGACACAAGGATGTTTTATCTTTTAATTACTTTTCTTTCTCCAGCACCCACATGCAAGACCTTCAGGAGGTGACCCAGGACCTTCACTATGAGAACTTCCGCTCTGAGAGGCTCAAACGAGGCGGCAGGTTGTCATCTCATGGTTACAAGCTGCTTCTTCCTCTTTGGAATTTGTATTTTGCTCTCTCTGTGTCTCACCTGCCATTGCATTGCTAGGATTTGGTAGACCAAGGGCAGCTCTGTAACTCCAGTCAACATCAAGTTCTATTGAACAGCTCACAAAGAGTGTAACAAAGAATATTTGGTAAATCTAAAGGCACACTTGTGGAGTTAGGGAACTGTGGGAATAGATCTGTGCTTTGGTCTGAGGCTTAAACACAGCTGGATTGGAGTGTTGAAGGTACTAAGTAGGACAGATGTCTGTGATAAATGTTGTCTTAAAAAATCTGCAAATTAGATCAGAGCTGATATCTTAAAAAGAGTGTGGGTTTTTTTCAGAATTAACAACTGGAATATTTGGATTGGGCCTTTAAAAAGAGATGATCAATTTTTTTTTTTTGCAATGCTTTATTAAACATGACACACATAAATAGTAGCAGTCACAGGGTAATGGCTGTTACCCCTGTTTTGAGCTGGGTTGGGTAAGGCACAGCTTTCCTGGAAAGAGAGCTGGGCAAAACACCCCATCTTTAAGTACAATAGCAGGATCTGTAAAGATGAGTTGGTTCTTGGGGCAGACTGCGTTTCCTGGTTTAGGTGTTTCAGCTGCGTCTCTTCTTACAGCCACTAGAGGGTTCCAAATTGCACATTTTGGAGGCTTTGGGGCATTTTGCAAAAGTTTCCCCATCCTGCTGTTGACA
This sequence comes from Pycnonotus jocosus, assembly GCA_013400435.1. NCBI lineage: Eukaryota > Metazoa > Chordata > Aves > Passeriformes > Pycnonotidae > Pycnonotus > Pycnonotus jocosus. The sequence continues at coordinate 390,640 of VWYP01023129.1, forward strand.
GAGATTTTGTCACATGTCTGGTCAGTTTTCAGCAAAAGGAGTTTTCCTTTTGCAGTTTCCTGCCTGTAGCTTTGGCCTACAGGCAAGATAAAATGCTCTTCTCTCCTGACTTTAAATCCTGCTTTCTGAAATTCAAGGCAAAAGTCTCCAAACTTCCCAAGTTCTGGTGCCTCTTATCCAAGAGGTGTGTACAACGGCCTTAGAAGTAAAGTGACCTAAGGTCATCCAATTTTTAGAGGATTTCAAGTTGCTGTAAAGTTGGGTATGTGGAAGTAAAACATGTTTTTGTATCTTTTCCAGTTAAGTCACCCATATAACCTTTTGCTTTCGCATTTCTGAACTGGTACTAGAACTTAGGTTTACTGTAAGTGAGGGTAGATTTCATGTGAATTCATTTCAAGTTTGCCCTTCTGCTACTAAGAGTGCTTGACAATAGGTGCTTGTTGACTCTACTCACTGATCTCAGAGGTTTTGGGGCACGGTGGATTATTTTACAATCTATTTCACTGTTACCTTTTTAACAAACACCAGGTTTTTTGCTTTGCAGATTTGATGGCACTTGCTTGATTAGATCCATCAGATCTTCCCTGTTGTGACATGGAGTAGGAAAAAGCTCTTAGCAGAATAGCAGGAAATCTTGAATAAAGCCAGGTGGGAGGCAGTGGCTTCTCCCGAGCAGCAAGTGATGCAGTAACAAAAATCAGCCTCAAGTTGCACCAGGGAGGTTTAGATTGAATATTAGGAGAAATTTCTTCACAAAAAGGGTGTTTGGGCACTGGTACAGGCTGCCCAAAGGCAGTGGTAGAGCTGCCATCCCTGGAAGTGTTCAAACTGCTTGTGGATGTGGCACTGGGGGACATGGTTTAGTGTTGAGCACAGTGCTGGGTTAATGCTTGGACTCAGCAATCTTAGAAAGTTTTACCAACCTTAATGATTTTATGTTTCTAACAATATTAATATTATTGTAGGAAAATTGAAGATGAAGAAGTAAATAAAGACCAGATTCTACTTGAGAAGGAAGCAGAAGTAAGATGACAGAACTTTATATTCTTGTAATGGGGGAATTTTTGTTCTTTTGTTGCTACTTTAGAGCAAATATTTGTGTGATCTTGGAAACTGGTAAAGGAAAAACAGTTATATGCCAATATAAAGTTATTTAAGGTTCACTGAGAAAACAGAATGAGAAGTGAGAGGAGACTCAGGATAGGGATTTTTTGGAACAAGTGGAATCTGGTAAAACATGATTCCACTGTAGTGATCAGCAGTGGATGTAACACACACTGTGTGGGCAAGGAGAACCATCCTCATGGGAGTAAAGGTTCTACAATTAATAACTGCACACTGGGACAAAGTCAGTTCAGCTCTGCAGCAAAAGAGGGAATGATGGTAGAAATGGTCAGAAATAAAAAATGAAACAGAAATTCTCGTTCTGCCACTATGACAAATTCATAATGTGTAGCTCTAATGCTTCTTTTCTTGTTCCTCTAACCTATAAAGGTTATAGGTAGGCAAGACTAGAAAAAGTGCAATGAAAAGCAAAACGTGGGCAGAAAGGCTGAAGTGGAGACCTGAAGCAGGTCCTGTGCCAGGGTAGATGAGATTAATAGCCTTGTTGAGAAGAAGATGACAGAAGGGAAAGGGACTAACATGATCACAGATGGCAGAATGAATGGGAATGTACTACACAAGCAAGAGGTCATGGTTAATGGGGTTAATAGATGGCTGATTTCAATTTACAAAGATACTTCTAACATAGTCTGTAAATTGTGGTATTCATTAGCATGGAACTTGTACATAGCAAGGTATTTCTGAGCAGGTGAGCTCAAAAATGCTGACATGGGAGAGTTTGCATTCTCCATGAATGTGCTTGCTAAATGCAAAGGTGGAATTTTTTGGTTTGGCAAGCTCCAAAGGGATAGATTCTAAATTTTGAGCACTGTGGATAAGTACTGGGAGTGGACACCTGGCTGTGAGGCTCTTCCATGCACTTCCTAAGAGCTGGTACTGGGGAGGAGGCTGAATTAGATTAACTCCTTGGCCTGCACCAGCACAAGCAGATGCACAGATTTCTACTAGTGATCTTAGTGAGGACCCAAGTCCCAAAATGTAACCAAGGGCAAATGAAAAGGGTTGTTGTTGCAAACAATATGAAAAACAAGTATAGTGGAAGCATTCTACAGGTTTAACTTTATTGTTAAGCTTAACAGTTTAGTTTGAGCTTACAAGTGTAAGTGCACAAAGGCACCCAAAATTATTTCCATAGTGAGGGTGACTTGCCACCTGTCAGAGTTGGGTGCAATAAAAGGATTTAAGTGAGGTATGTGCAACGTGGTTCAATTAATCTTTGTAGGGGATTTACATACTTTTCTTGTGCTCAGATGTTTAATGTGTTTAAATGCAATACTCTTAAACTGAGCTTCAACCGAGTTTAATTATGCTTGTGTCTCACTGGATGGTTTGCCTATAATACTTGCTTCCACCTAGTCATCTCTAGCAAAGGAGTCAGGGAATTAATCCTGACAATTTTTGTTTTGATGACAGATACAGAAGTAGTTTAGAGGGACATAACCAGGCTGGTTTTTTTCTGATAAACTTTAGTAAGTGTAAATACTTGTTCAATACTTCAGAACCATAATTTTTATACAGTTAATGTCAGAGACTTCAATTTAGACATGCTTAAAAATCCCATCCCACAGTACAATAATAAAGCCTATTTATTGCAGTCAGTAAATGCCAGCCTCTTCAGTGATGAAGAGCAATAAAAGAGGATTCCATAACCTGAGATCATTACCTGTCAGATAAAGAAAATGCAGATATGTGATCTCTCTTTAATCAAAATAAGTATTAGAGTGGTGGCAGTGAAGAATTATATTCTGAGGTGAGATTAGGCTACAGAATTGTTCTGTGCTGCTTTTCCAGCTCCGTCGCATGCAGGAGATGATTGCAAGAATGCAGGCACAGATGCAGATGCAGATGCAAAGTGGAGAAGGTGACAACAACGCAGTTCAAGGGCACCATGTGTAAAGTCTTGGGTAAGATGCTCAAATAGCCACTTAAAGGGCTTCTCCTTTAGCTGCTCTCTAGTGTGCTGCGTATTAAAAAGCTTTGGAAAAACAATTGCAAGATGGGTTTCCATAGGTTTCAGTCTTAATTTTAATTTGTAAGGATTAACTGCTGTTTGCAAAGTTAAACGGCTTGGAGTCAAAGAGTGTGGTGTTTTTTTTGTGTGTGTGTGTGTGTATATATATGAAAATTTTCCAGAAAGTCAATACAATATATACTGATAAGAATTATTGAAGAAGTCTTTGAAATAGTTTAAATGTGTTTCTTAATCTCATGATGAAGTCGTTGTTTCCTTGTGACTTATAAAATGTGTGCAGTTCTTTCAGGTTTCTTAATGTGAGAAGACTGCTGAGCTGAATGGTGTTTTCCTGTCTTGTTTTTAGGTGATTTTATCCCCTGACTCACAGGAGACCTTCTGGAGCTGGATTGCAGTGGTGGAAGCACAAAGGATGCCTCTTGCTTCCATATGATCTGGAGCTTGCTGTGGAGTTTAATGTGGGACTGTTTTGTGGTAACATCTTGTGAGATGTATTTCATGACATGTAGTCAGTTGGTATTTTTATATATTATACACGTTTGACTTTCGTTTTCTTTAGTCCTTCTTATCTTGAGGTTATTTTAAATTTCCTATTAGGGATACAAAATAGTAATTGAAAGTTTTTTATCCTGATAAGCATTAGATAATAATATTTTTTAATATACCTTATTAGCTCCCTGCTTTTAACTTTGTATTCCATTTAGAAGTAAACAGCTGTCAGTGATACCTTGTTCAGTGCTGAGTAACAGTCACCTCACTAAGGTTGCACCCTGCAAGGTTGATTTTATATATATTGCAGTGTTTACATATGTGTGTGAGACCAGCAGCCCTTTCTCTGTCTCTGCTCACAGCAGAGGATTTCCTTGGCCTCTGCAAAATGTCAAATGAAAATTCAAGCATGCCTTGTGTCTTAGTGAAAGAAGGAAGAGGAAATGCCTCTGTGAGAGGCACACTGTATGTTACATGACAGGCATTATTCCTTTTAGATTTAACCTTGAGGGTTATTATTTTCCTAAAATCTTTTATTCTATTGCAGCTAATTTTGAATAGTTTCTTGTAAGCCATTGCAAATCACTCCAGGTATTTTCTGGCATTATTGTAGCCAAACAAATTGTAATAATGCTGATTTTGTTGTTGATTGAGGTAAACTCCAAAGAGTAGTTTTCTATGCATGGATATGTTTCCTATATCCAAAGGATAAGAAATTCTATAATTCCTAGTAAGTATTTTCATACTATTTTTGGACCATTGCAAACTATTACATGTAGTAAAAATATATATTAGCACACTTCTCTTTTTAAAAGTGACCTGTTCCTGACAGGATCAATGCAAACTGTATTTTAAGTTCTTGCACCAGGATGAAGTCAGCAGTATTAATTCAGGAGTGACTCTGGGTTTTTTTTATTAGGCCAAGGTCACTTTCTTAATCCTGGTAGCAAAGGAGACTCTTTTTAGCTTGGCTGGACTTGTGCTGCAGATCATGCCTCGTGTTGTGTTTGCAGCAAATAGTCAATGTAGCACAGCACTGCCCATGTGGTGGCTGACAGGGCAAGCAGTGACACACCCTAGGTAATCTGCTGCTCCTGATAAAGCCATTAATCAGATTTCTTCATCTGATCTATCACAAAACATCCTTAACTGAGCAGCTAATAAACTGATAGATAGAATTGCAACTTCTTTTGGCTCTTGGAGCTCAGGTGCAGCTGTGACTTTTATAATTTTGTTAATGTTTCTTTGAAAAAATAGTAGAATTTCTACAGCTAATGCATAATTCCAGTGGTACTTCAGTGGCTAGATGAAATATAAACCTGTTAATCAACTGAATTTTTTACCTGCCTGGAACTACTGTTTTATGTTTGAATCTTTCTAAAAATGTGAAGTAAAACCCTGCCTCGTAGGCTTTGCTGAGGAGCTCCAGCTCTCTTTTCAAAAGTGTGTACTATCCAAGTTTGACAACACTCATCTGACCTTTCCTAACCTTGACAAAAGTGAAAATGAGAACCTTTTTGTATGCACAGAAGAGTTAAATCCCATTTTGTCCAATCTCTACATATAAAACTTGGATGGAAAAACATGTGCTTCTAAATTCTTGAGTTGCTTTTTCAAAACAAAGTGTAGGACCAAAGCAATGTAGCAGCGCTGTCTGAGAACACTCCACAACATCTTATTTATTTCTGTTACTATGAGCCTGTACTTGAAGAAAAACTGTGAAATGTAAAATGTCTGCACAGAGGCCTGCTTGTACTTGTCACTCTCACTGTGTGTATTGGATTGATTGTTCTTTTTCCTGTATTTTTAGCATGGGAACAAGAGCAGATTGTCCATTTGTTTAGTGCTGTTTGGTCACCATCTGTGAAATTATTTCAGGTAATACGTGATTCTTTGGAATATTTACATAGCTATTAAAATATTTGATCAGGATAAAGCATTTCATGGGATTCTTAAGCAAAAAATATTTGATCTAAAAATTCAGCAGGAGAAATATTTTTGTATGTTGTTTTGGTATTAAATTGGAAAAACCAAGTTTATGGCAGTAGCCATTTTATCTGCAATACTCAAGACAGGTGATTGATTGCAACTTCTTCCCAGGCCTTTGGGACAATTGTTCATAGTGTGCCTGATGTCTCTGAAGGTCTATTTCTGCTTCACTTTTCTTGGGATGATCTTGAAATTGATGGTTTTGTACTAAGGCATGAAAAGCAAGACTACTTTTCTCAGAAAAGCTGGTGGTGAAAGAAAGATGAGTAACAGAAAGGCTTGGGGAAAAAAGGTAGATTCTGTTTGGTGGCTTGCTGAACTGGCCACAGTTCTTTTTCTGTTACTGTGTTGTGACGGTTTTTATTTTAGGAGTAAAAATACTTTTGAATATGCAGAGCTTTATAGTTGATAGCAAAAATTACTTGTTCTTGATACAAAAACTTGTTATAATCTATGTACTACAATTACCCAAAACTGTAATAAAAATTGCTAAAAAGCTATTTGGTGTTTCTTATGATTCTTTATTATACTCAATATTAATCTGTGGTGATATGTTTGAAATGTGGACAGGGTTAATTTTTGCAGCAAACACTAAGGGCAGGGTTGGTGTGGCAGTGGATGGGGTTGGACTCCATGGTAAGCATTTTTCCATGTGAAGAACTCTCTCTTTTGTATCCTTTTTTTTTTTTTTTTTTTTTTTTTAATTTGTTTGTTTTTCTTTTTCTTTTTTTTTTTTTTTTTAATATGGTTGCTATTACTGTTCCTTATCTCATTGCTGTTTCCAGTAAATTGTTATTATAACATTTTGTGTTTCCAGTTCTCCATCCCAATGCAGAAAAGAGGGAGAGAGGAAGAGGGAGTGAGTGATTGGCAGCCTGGTTTGGAGTTTCAGTGGGAACACTAAATTGGGGAATACCATTCTTAAACCAGGACAGCATTAACTGGCCTCAATGTGGGGCATAAAAGGATGAGGTAACAACAGATCTGCCCAGAGCAGATTGGAAACAGGTTTGATCCAAGCATTTTCTGTGTTGGGTCACAATGTTGCTTGGTCTGTTCATGTGGCTGTGTTGCCTAACTGTATATTCCCATAGATACTGCTGGTGGGGAGTTTTTTCAGAGCAGGGAGACCGGTCAGGATTGCTTTGTTGCTGTACTGTGGGATGCCAGTTTATGACATTATAACATTGAGGGCAATGAGGGTCACTTGAGTATTCAGTGTTGCTATCCAGGGAGAACAGGGAAGGATTTTCCCCAGGTTTTTCATCCCTTTTTCCTCCCACAGGTCTGTTACAACAGCTTTTGAGAGTTTTGAAGTCCCTTTGTATGTTAAGGAAAGCATGATCTTGTTGCTAAGCCTGCCAGGTCTGCTCAGTGGGCTCCATGCCATGTTGAGAGCCAGGACAGAGATCTAGGGAGGTCATTCAGAGATCTGCCCAAGGGTGAATAGACGTGTATAGCATGAGAGAAAATGGGCCAGGTTTGGGGGAAATTCTCTGCTACAGGGGTTTGGAAGTTCACCCCTAAAGAAGTGCAGGACCCTGTTAAAGTGGCAGAATATTTGCAAGGAGAATGCTGTGGCAATTCCGGAAAGGAGAAACTTATTGCAGTGTGCTGAGCCCTGGCTTTTATTCACTGGGCACTGCTCATCACCAGAGAGCACTCTCTGGCAAGAAGGAGGAAAGCAGAGCAACAGGCACCATGGCTGTCTTTAGACTCTTTCCCTATCTTTGCTCCTTCCATTTAGGATCCTGCAAGCTCCCAGCATTTTTCTTGTATTTCATCCATACTTTTGGGGTAGCATTTTTGTAGCTTCCACTTGTCCTGGTTAGAGTGATGGTGGCTTGTATGCCCAAATGTTCCCTTTTCTGAGGAGAATAGTTCAACTTCACTCCCTGACCGTCATGGCTCTTTAGCAAAGAATGAGGAAAAAGATCATTCAGAGCCTGTGATGTGCCCTTTCCAAGTGGTTTTGAATATTAGGATGGCTGGGCTGGAGATCAAATTGGCGCTGCTTGCTCCCGGGCTTTCCTTTTTTTTCGTGTGTGTGTGTGACACCTGTGGATCAATTAGTTACACCTGTCTTCATACACACTCTAATGACTTCAGAGTAAGCCACTGAGGAGAAAGCTTTCCTGTGATGTGAATGGAAGGGAATGTTTGGCATTTCATTAACAAATGCTACCAATCCCAACTGTATTCAGAAGGCATTTAGTAGGAAATCCTCCAAGACTGAAAGAAATTAAGTTCAGATTCATGGATTGTACTTGGATGTCAGTTGATTCCTTTGCTGTTTCTATCTGAGTAGACAGTATGAGTGCAGAGAAGTGTCTTTTTTTCAGGCCACAGTTCCACACTGCCAAATATTGCCTGGATCTTCCTGAGTATTTGGACAGGGCAAAGCACATGTCGTGTGTCCCTTTCATTGGCCTCTCTGTGGAGTTCTTGCTGGTTTAGCTGGCTTCTGGGCCTTGGAGAAGGATTTCCATCAGGATTTTGCTAGCTTGTTACACAGATTTGGTGGTTACAAAAAGAAAAAGAAAGTGAACAAAATATCTAAACCTTTGTTTCCTGATGTCTGAGTAAAGAAAAATGAAAAATGTAACTTTTCCTGCCTTTCTCTGGACACTTTGTAATAGATCCTGAAATGCTACATGCTTTAGGGAATCGTCTGAGTTAGAGGACAAATGAGGTGGTAATTGCTTGGAACGTGCAAGAATATAATCCATAAAGGCTTTGGGAAGAATTTAAACTATTGCTTGGAAGGACATTGTACTGGAATTCAGCTCAAAGTACTCCATGAAATTATGTGCTCTTCCCTATTTGCTATTTTCTCTCACTGCTGTGTGTGGAATAGAGCACAAAGAGCTTAACACAGGACTCCTGCTGTCAGACAAAGCCAGAAAGAAATGCTTAAAGGATTCCTGCAGTGCAAGAAATCTGTGATTAAAACATTTCATAACTCAGCTTGCCATGGAGATTTTCCCACAGCCCACGATTCCCAAGGGCAGTTTCTCAGGAGAGATAACAGTTCTATTAGCAGCTTGTTGTCTTAAAGCCCTGTTCCTACCGTGTCTGCCACCTCTTCCTGGAGATGCTGAAGGAGGCTCTGGGCTGCTGTTCCTTGGACAGCCCTGCAGGCATGGGGCTGGCAATGCAGGCTGGTTTACCAGTGAAGCAGGTGGTGTGCCTGTGCTGGAGAAGCCTTTGGTGTGTAGTTTCCTAAAGAATCTCTTCATAATCCAAAAAATGAGAGATGCTGTCACTTGCTGGTGTGTCCTTTTGTATGAAGACTTTAAGGGTGTTGAGACCAAGCTATTGTCGTCACAGTGAACAGGTGAGCACATGTGCAGTGAAGTTACATTTGATGCCATCATGGGTCAAGCCCAGAAACTGGGAATGGAGGGAGTATGAGGAGCAAGAGCTTTGTCTGAGGAGTGGTGTGATGGCCAGACACGCTGCCAGTGCAGCCCAGACACGATGGGATCACCTGGGCCTGGCTCAGAGCCGCAGCAGGGTGTGCCCAAGTTTCAGGTGCCTTGTGGAGTTTCTGCAGCATTTAGCAAGGCAAGATCTGATGTAGTTGTGTGTTTGCAAGTTTCGTTTCGGTGCTTGAAATGCAGAAGGCAATTGAATTTCACTCCCACCCACAGGAATGAGAGCCTGTCAGTCCAGCAAGGCAGAGGAGGTGTCCAGCTACCTCAGAGAGAGAACAACACACTTTTGGGAATCTACCCTAGCGAGAGTAGACCCAGCCCTGCAGCCATCCTGCCTGGCTTTATGGAGCAGTGCCACAGAGAAAGCAGCACTCTCATTGCTGCAGGAAACACTGAACTCCTAGCTAGGAAAAGAATGAGGAGCTCTCCTCTCTCTCCCAAGCCTGGGGCTTATCCTGCTCCCTTTGAAACCTGCTGTAAACAGTTCTGTACAACTGATGGAGCTGGTTGTTTTTGCTCTATCCCAGCCCTCCCGAGCTCTCAGCTTTGCACTCTTTGTCTGTGGTGATGTAAATGGTGTCAGGTTTAAGGCTGTGTTCCAAGAGTGATCCACATTGCCAGATAGAAATTTCTGTTCAGCCCTGTAAGTCACATTCAGGAAGACATGGCAAAAAGTCATATATAACTGAGATCTTTATAAGATGTGCCTTCCATTAGCAGCTTCACCATGTTGAGGCATTATGCTTAAAGTGCCTCAGCCTGGCTGTTCCCTGTTTTTTTTTATTGACAATTTGAAGCTGGTGGGGCAATAAGGAATCACCTTGTTTTTAGAAGCAGAAGCCAAAAATTCATGGGGAAAACCCCCTGTAGGAAGCATGGGAGCTCACAAGTGTTATGAAGGTAAATCAATGCATTCTATAAAATAGGTAAATATAAACACCCTGAGAGCTAATGCAAAACACTCATTAAAACAGATCCTGTGCTGCTTCAATAGCATATTTATTTAAAAGAAAAACAAAAAGGCACTGACAGTAAAAGGACTTGTTCAGAACATGCTCATTCCTGTGCCTTGCAACTTCCAATTCCCCTCTCGTTTTAAGGTTTTTGGTTTCTTTTCTTTTGGTTTCTAGTGGTACTTGCTCTGAGTTCAGAATTTCTCCCCTGCAGAGAACATAAGATTTGGCTCTCCAGGAATATTTCAGTCTCTTTGAAAATTTGCAAGAATAGCTGGTTTGAATCTTACTTTACTGCCCAACAAATAGTCTCAGTCTGCTTTGAAACACGGAAACAGCGTGGCAGGGCTGGCTGTGCATGTGTCTGACAGCTGGGCTCAGCTCAGGGGCTGTGTCTTGGCAGCAGTGGGGCTGCTGTGCTCTGTGTTCTGGCACAAACAGCTGGAACAGCCCTTTTGGTTGAGGGCAGAGTGGGGAATCCGCCAGTCTGTTTGCCAGCAATCTGTGTTTGGCTGCCTCATTTCTGAAAGAACTTAGTGCAGCAGATTTGGTGTTACTGACAGCCTCAACTGTGGTTTATCTGGCAGGAAAATAATTGCCAAGCTTATCCATGTCTAGAGTTTGGAGTTCTTAAATTTATCATTTTATTCCAAGTGTCCTTGTCCATGAAATAAAACCAGGCCTTTTTCTCCTTTATATTGAACTGGACATTTGTGCATTTGTTGACTTATTGCCTAAAGTTGATCGGTATGTGAAGATGAGGTGCTCTTTCTTGTCAGAATTTCAGATTGTGGGGCAGCAGTCTTGTTCCCCCCACCCCCCACGTGCACAGACACTTTTCACGTGGATCTTTGAGGCAGTGTACAAGACATGACTGAATGGAACCCTTGTGCAACTTCTCTGAGGTAACAAACCCCAGGTTGATGTGATGGGCAGGAAAATGAGATGAACCTCAATGGAATTAAAAAAAAAAAATAGAAAAAAAGGCAGGGTGAGCCTTCTGGCACTCCCAGTGGGAGGTGGTGGGGTGGTTTTCAGGCCTTGCTGCATCAGACATGCTTGGTTGCCCTCATTGTGCAGAAATTAAGTGTGAGAGAGGAATAAATCAATATAACTGCAGAAAAGACTATTTGGTAGCAGCTTAATGCTTAGGCTGTTGCAGTCACAGAAGTAACATCTATCAAAAAACCTTTTAGTTCAATTTAAAGCAAATTTAGAGTAATTCTGGGCATATTAGTGCTTTTGTGCAATAGGATTGATGTACCACGTGGGGACAATAAGTGATTGCTGTGTCTCAGCTTTTACCTGTGGATAAGAACACGGCAGACACAGCTGTCAGATTTTGCCTGGACTTTTGTTCCAGTGTTGTGGCTCTATTTGGCTGCAGTTTGTAGCTTGTCTACGCTCTTGATTTTTGTGCTGTGGCTTCAGAACTGCTGCTGGCTACAGACTGAACCTTCTGGGCAGGGAGGACGTGCTTGGACAAGTTCCCTAGTCAGACAGAGAAGCTGCTGAGTGAGTGCGTCTGTGTGTGTGCAGGTATGAACATATGCTAGGCTTAATTTACTTCTTCTAATTGCCACCTTCACTATGAGAGCCAAGTTAAAATAGAGATGTAATTATGAAAGTCAAAGTAGGTGATTGCAAAAAGGGATTGCAGCCTCTTGGGTTTTTTTTCTGTTAGCAGAAGTTTTTCCTGTACATAAGTACCCAGTCCTGTTCTAAAGAATTAGTTAATAATGAGGGTTTAATTTCAGGTCACGGTCTAATGCTGGTGGACTTTGTGCTTTATAAAAGCCAGTGTAATTAGAAGTTGCAGTATGTGTCAAAGGGCTCTTGAAAAATACTCCAAAGGGGAACAATCTGAGAAGCTCAAAGATTTTTTTTTTCTGGGAGAAGTTCTACAGCATGATTGTGGGGGGCAGAATTATTTAAGATTGGAAGTGTAAAATCCCAGCCACAGAGTCTACAAGTATCTGTAGCACGGAAATCAGTTGGTTTAGCGAGGTACTGCTACTGCTGAGTGCCTTTGCCATTCCATCTCTGCATCTAGAACAAGGTGCATTCTGGCCATTTTTGGAGCATCTTCATTCATTGTTGTTGAAGAACAGTAATTCTCTTATGCTTTCAGGTCAATTTTAACAGTAAGTGAGCCTGAAGCAAGAGAGTAATTCTGGCAATTCTGGCATGTACAGGTATGGCTGTGTTCTTCAATCTCTGTGCTCATCATGTGGATCATATCTCTGCTTATCTGGCAATTCCTGTTCACCTTGACTTTGGTCTTTTGTCATTTGCTAATGACGGTGGATTGGTCAGATTTTATGATTTCACTCTTTTCAAATTTTCTACCATCTGGGGTACTGGTGGGCTGTAAGTACAGAGCACCGCCTGACTAAAATTTCTGAAATTGGCTTGATTTTTGCTATTTAAGACACAAACTTATGCTCTTTGTGACTGTTGGGTAGAGAACTGGTTAATCAGTGATGAGGCAGGTTGAGGAATGACTTGTTGATTCATGCAGACTAGTCCCTGCTGAGATGTCTAAGGCGATGTGGAAGTCAATCCAGAGGATGTGTTAGTAAGACAAGATAACTGGTATCTGTCTGGTACAGGCTGCAGAGTACTTGGCTGAACTTCTCAGGGCTGAAACACTTCCAGACCAGAAGCATGGCTAGAGTGGTCACTAATTGTCATGACATTTCATCTAATATGTGAACACAGTTGTGGAAAAGCAAGTTTTTCCCCTGGTGGACCTCTGAGGTGCTCTGCAGGTGGTGTGGTGTCTCCAGGTTCTCAAGAGTGATGTAACAAAGAGTGATCATCTTGTGGAGAAAGCTCTCAGCCCTTCCAATTAGTCCTAAGTGACACTGTGCTTAGGCTTAAGTTAATGATGCCTACAGCAAATTGTTGAATATCTCCAGGCAGAGTAACAGATGAGAGAATTGTCATACAATGCTCCTGCTTGAACTAAAGTAGGACAATGGCAGTGAGCTGTGGCAGTCAAAGGTCTGTGAACTACCTCAAAAGGGATTCTAGTGCTTTCAGTGACCTACCTGCAACAAAACCCATACCAATCCATCTTCCTCTTTTCATCTTTGGTGTGCCCATGTGTGTTGTCAGTGTGGAGTCCCAGTACAACACACTAGAGAAGTGAATTGGCCCAGTTAGTTTGGTGTACACGGTATAAAATGCATGGTAACCCAATTAGTTTGGTGTACATGGTGTAAAATGCTGGCTTAAATGCTTGTAAGAATTTTTTCTCTCAGCTATGCCTACTTGTTGCTGTAGACAGAAGGGAAGATGCAGTGTGAGCATTTGAAACTGCTTGCCTTGTTGTTATGAGATGGAGACTTCTGACAGACTGAGCTTTGTAGTGTGTATTTGGAAAATATGTGCTGAGAAAATCATCAGTGAGTGTAATTTTTCAGTCTGCAGAGTTAGTTTTTCTGTGTCATGGTGAAGGATCTGAATAAAAAGAAGCTTTTCCAGCTGTTATCTTGGTTGGATAAGAAGTCTGCTTTGAAGGACTTCCTCAACCCTCATCTGGAGAGTGATTAAAGAAAAAGATGATATCATAGTGTAGTGAAAGGGTAATTCTAATTGTCCTGCTCAGGCCAAGAGGAGAACGTGGTGCAGATTATCTCTTATGTTACTTGAGTGAGAGAGTTACACCTTGTTATCAGTTTTTATCTCAGAAGGAGAAAGTTGTACTTTGTCCTGACACTTCATCCTTCCAACAGCAACAGCTGGCTTTCATGTGTAATGACATTCTCCTTCTAGTTTTGGTCTCTAAACTTCCTCCTCCTCCTGTAAAGGCTTCAAACACTGTCTGGATGGCTGAAAAGTTTGATTTCATAGGTGTTACAGAAACTCAGAAGTCTTTATGGATAGCTATGAAGAGCATACTGCTGAGTCTGGTAGAGATAACCATCCACTCTCTCTTTTAGTTTTCAAAATCACCAAACACTACATCTCAAGCATTTTTTTGTTGTTGTTGTTACAGTTGCTGAGGATTTATTAAATGATTGAGTGTATAGAACAGAGGCTCAACCTCTAATTGTACCCTGTGCCTTCTCCATCCCTGGAGGCATCCAAGGCTAGGTTGGATGGGGCTTAGAGCAAGCTGGGCTGTTGGAAAGGTGGTCCCTGCCCAGGGCAGAGGAGTTGAAACTGGATGGTCTTTAAGGTCCTTTCTATCCCAAACTATGCTGGAATTGTCTGATATGATGGAAAAGAATTGTTTTTGTTTGTGTGGGTAGACAGGTCAGAAATGAGCTGCATGTAGAAACAGAGGTGCTCGGGGTGAGGATGATTAAACACACTGAACCTTTTTGCCTTTTCCTTACTATATTGTTTCACTTCAGTAAATTACTTGTGTTTTGGGTAAGCAATAAAGTCAGGACTCTTGAGTGAAGCATAAAGACCAGCAGCAGGGTGTTGATGTCTCTAAAGGCTCTGCCACATCTGTAATTTTTGCTTCCTCTCCTGAGTGTGGTGGTATGTGGCTTTAAAGTGATCACGTCAGATTTGTTCTCTTAGTGGCAGCTGCTTTTTTGCACAAGAAAACTTTAGTGCTCTTTTTAGATGTTAAAGAAAGTGATTGAAATGAAGATGACTCTGAAGTGTCTGCACTTTGAAGGACTGAAAGTGTAATAGCAGTTAAGTTGCAAATAAAAAGCCATGCAAATAGGATACTGAAACAGCCTGTCAGTAATGAAAGTACTTCACCTGACTGAAATCACAATTGATCTTGTGAATGGAGTTGTCTAAAATGTTGGGTATACTTTTGCAACTTTCCTATTTGTGGGGGGTTTTTGTTGTTGTTGTTGTTGTTGTTGTGTTTTGGTTTTTTTTTTTTTTTTCCTGTATCCATGAGATTCTTCAGCTCTACATCACTTTTTAAGGAAAACAAATCATGGGACTTTTTAAAAAACCTTGTGTCTTTTGTTCTTTTGAAGAGATGAGAATGCTGCTCGTCAGGAATTACTCATTAAATTTGCAAGTTGCCTTTTGGTGAGTGAGAGTTATGAAGCTGCTTCTGTTTGAAAGGGCTGTTCTGCATAATTTATGTGTTTTTTATTACCAAAAGTCATATGCTAGGCTAATATTTTGTTTTTCATGTTGTTGTGAAAAGGTCAAGTTCTCAGAAACAAGATGGCTCCTTGCATTTCTCATGCTATTGGCCAACAATCCATTATCTAGAGAAACCCAAGGATTTCTCTCATTCCTGTTGCTTCTTGCCTTGAAGAGCAGACTGTAGTAAGCTGTGGGTGACTCAGGGGTTGTCAAAGGTGGCCCATTTCAGGAAAAGCTCTTTTCCTGGCTATCCTGTTATCTGCCAGCCTTGGCCTCGGCTTTAGAGCTGATGAAATCCAGACGGTGCAAAGATCTGTTTGTCCTGTGCTGAATTTCCTACAGTGTTTTGTTCTTCTCTGTGTCATTGAGGGATGGGCTTGCTGGCTGGGGAGGAGGAGGATGCTCCTTTTGTGGTCTTCAGCTCCTTTGGCCAGCAACACTCCCCGATGCCTCTGTGCAGCACTCACGTTTTCTCCTGTTCTGTAGAGCTGAATCTGTTTCTATCACCACTTAAAATTTCTATGTGAAAAATGTAACTAAGTGAAGACTTAAAATGTTCATTACTTGACCTAGGACTGGCTACGGGCCTGGTGTCGTCCCCCAGGGCAGTGTTTTCCTGAGCAAATGGGATCTGTGGGGTGTGTGATGGGTGTCTGGGATGTGCACTGGGGGATTTCATGTGCCTCTTTTTGGGATGCAGCAGCCTCTAAGCTGGCTGCCCTTCATCTTCGGACGGAAATATCCTTTTAAAGCCTTCCTCGTACTGGAAAACCACACTTGGGGTTTCGCTTTGTTATAAAACAATCCTCTAAGCTCGGCGGGACCGGCGGGGCGGCGGGAGGGATCGCTCCGTGTCTCTCTGCGCCGCTCCCCTCGATGCAGCGGGGTGCGCGG
>VWYP01023129.1:406847-502742 GCA_013400435.1 Pycnonotus jocosus
GAGAGCGCCTTCGCCGGGGGCTGCCGCGGGTCTGGCCTGGCTTGGCCGCCGCTCTCTGGGGCCGGCAGTGTGCGAGCAGCCGCGCCCCGGCACGCCCCGGCCCCTGCAGCCGCCTCCGTGCGGGGAGCCCGCGGGCGGGGGTCCTGCTCCTCGCTCACAGGAGCGCTCCTGGAGCCCCGCTCACCTGGCAGCGACCGGCTGCGGACATTCCCCGCTGTCCCCGCCCGTGCCGCTCCTTCCGAGCCAGCGTGTGGCCGTGCGGCTCTGCAGGGACAGCCATGGAGCCCTTCGGGGCCGTGAGGAGCGACGGGGTGGTAGAGGGGCGTGAGGTCGGGGTTGCAGGGAGACGCATCGCTCCTCTCACACCTGGGTGCTCGGAATCTTCATCTCTCTTCATTGCTGCTGCATCATTTGGTGTCAGCTCAGCGTACCGGTGCTAACGGGTGGCGATGGCTTAGTGAGAAAGTTAAAAGAGGAAAGTTTGCTTTTTTTGTACTTCCTTGCTGATCCGCGTGTAGCGATCCCTTCCCATGGAAGGCAGGACCACCCTACCCACACTCAGCGACTGGGAAACTGCCCTTACTTCAGATCTGCCCTCTGCATGGGTGAGGGATGGAACACAGATTCTGCCACTGTCCAGGACACTGCTGAGAGGAGCTCCTTTGAGAGCCGTTGCTGTCATCCAAGTATGCAAAGCCAGACTGAATGGGGCTTGAAGTAAACTGGTCTAGTGGAAGGTTCTAGTTGGAACAAAGTGGGTTTTAAGGCCCCTTCAAACCCAAACCACTTTATGTTTCTATGATCCTGCATATCCTCAGGTATAAGCTGCCCTTCCAGATTTGCTGGTAGCTGAAAATGTTGTCTTGCTTCTGAAAAATAAGTTTATTCCATCCAAGTAGAAGATGAAACTCATGGTGACTTAAAAGCTATTTCAAAAAGTACCTGGTACAAACAGTAAAAAAAAAGGATTATATACAGCCACCTAAATTTTATAAATTTTGCTTTGTTTGCTCTTTCATTTAGGACTGGGAGCAACACTCATTCACTCACTGTGCTTCAGGGAGCAGATTTACCTTTGGTGCCTGGTCCCAGTATGTAGGAAATTATCAGGATAAACATTGGGTGCAAACAAGTTCAGGGAGAGGCAATGCAAGGAAGATTTTTTTATCCTAGAACACCAATGTTGTGGTAATATTGGATTTTAGTTTTGCATTGTTGAGATCTTGTTGTGGCTCACCCACAGCTGGAGACTCCTGGTGCTGTGGGGTGCTCTGCTAGCAGAAATTCTGTATTCTGGGAGCTTGCAGCCTGTCTCAGGCTTCACTAGTTCATTTTCCTCCTCCTTTAGTGTAGGCTGAAGTGTTTCCTGAACTGAACTGAAGTGTTTCCTGAATCATGGCACTATGTTTTTTGTCCAGAAATGTCATATGCAGTTAGAGTACATAAAACATGATGTGTGACTCTGGTGTTGAAACTGGAAATATTGCTCAGCTTGGTCAGCCCCCCTCACACATTGGGTGCTGAAGGCAGTGGGAGCAGGGCAGGCTGTTTGGGGGTTGTTAATGTTTATGATGGCATTACTGGGGTGCCTTGGGAGGGAACAGGATGTGGCATGGGAGAGCTGCTCCCAGCTGGCACATCAGGCCATGGCTCTTGTGGGCATCGTGCTTGCTTCTGCACATTTGAAATCTGAATGTTGGCCGGCGTAAATATTTTTGGGACCATGTCATCAGTAGGACACGAGGTCAAGCCCCACTGAGTTCACTTTTCCTGTTACCACCTGTGGGGAGGGACTTTGACGTGTGCAGTTTCTGTTTGATGTGACTTTGGTCTCTCCTGGCTGGTGCCCAAAGCTGGAGAGGACCCAGGAGCTCCTGATGAGCCCAGCCTTGGGTGGCCTGCCTGCCCTGCCTTGGGGAAGCAGCTGGCTCCAGCTGGAGGGGAGGCTCTGAGGTCTCTGCTGCAGGGTTGTTCCTTGTGCTGCCTTGGCTGTTGCTGCTTGCATTTTTTTCCTTTTGAGTAAGTGCAGTGTGTGTCTCTTCCAGGAGCTGTTTATTCAGAAGGGAATGAACGCTCCTGGAGCACTGATTGTAAGAGCGAGTGGCTGATCAAGAGCCTTGTGAGGAGTGTGACCCATCCTGGGCAGCTCCAGTTGCACATAGGCTCCTGAATGCCAGTAGCAAAAATTTATCTGATGAGGGACACAATATCAAGGGGAATACAGATGACCAGATCAAGCTCTACTTTCTCTTCAGATTAGCAGTTAGAGGTGTAACCTGGGTATCTCTTTTGTTGTTAGGGTAGTTTTAAAATTTATGACCTAAAAGTTTTTCTACTTGGCTGTGTGGCTGCACAAACCAACAAGTTCAGCCAAAGAATATGCACAAAACACCCCCAAGACAGAAACTTTCTGATTATTTCTGTCACCCAAAGCTGAGAGGTTGGGCACTGGGCAGTGTCTGCCCTCTTTTAAGGTTAAGCTCATCCTTCATCCTGGATTTGGTTTTGGGTCCCTGCTGCATGTCAAGAGAAGGGAATGGAGCTGGGGAAGGGTCTGGAGAACAAATCAGATGAGGCACAGCTTGAGGGGATCAGGAGGAACCTCCTTGCTCTCTGTAACTCTCTGACAAGAGGGGGCAGCCAAGTGGGGGTCAGGCTCTGCCCCCAGGGAACAAGGGGCAGGACAAGAGGAAATGGCCTCAAGCTGTGTCAGAGGATATTTAGATTCAATATCAGGGAAAATTTCTTCACTGAAAGGTTTGTCAGGCATTGGAATGGGCTTCCTAGGGCAGTGGTGGAGTCCCCATGTGTTCAAATGTGTGTGGATGGGGCACTTGGGGACATGGTTCAGTGGAGGTGTTGGCAGTGCTGCATTAAGGGTTGGACTTGATGATGTCAGAGGCTTTTTCCAGTGGTGATGATTCTGTGATTGTCACATTTTCTTGTTGCCCATTGTCAGCTGGGAGGCTGGCAGTGTCTCTGGGTGGTCTCAGCTGTGCAGCTTGGGCAGGGCTCTGCAGGGGCTCAGAGGCCACACAAGACTTGTGGTGGGTGTGATTAGGTGGGGAGACATGTCTGCCCTTCTGGGATAAGTTTATCTCTAAAAGGACCTACAAATATAAAAATAAAACCCCCAAAATGTTAAAATCCACTGGGCTGTGAGCTAGGAAGACATTTGACCTGTCTTGATGTGTGAGAATTCAAATGTAAACCACCCTAAACTGATTTGTAAGGACATGTAGGGCTGGCTTCATTCAAATCCTTGGAGCAGGCTGCCTTCCTGCTCTGAGCACAGAGAGACAAAGGAGTGTTTCCATGACCTGCCTCTCTTCTTTTCTGACAAAACACATTTCTTACAAAGCAATAACCTATCACTCCTTGGGATGTGAAACCATGTGAAGGCTGTCCCTCCACATACTCTGGACCATTGAGACACTGTGTGGTGTTTGGATAATTCATCCAGAAGGCCCAAGGAGCCTCCCTGTGTGTTCCTGCTGGGTGCCTTGCACCAAATACTCGGTGCCAGTGGTGGGCATGGGGCAGAGGGTGTGCTGCATTCTGGGCACACAGGCCTCACTATCGGGATATTTGGGAGACAGTTCCACTGAGAGCCATTTTAAAAGGATGATTTATTGCTCTTGTCTTCTGCAGTCTCATGGAAGGGTGAGAATTTCTTCATATTATTCATCAGAGGTCACAGGATCTCTAGCTTCAATGCCTTTTAAAGATTTATTAGCCAATAAACTACTGCCACAGGGTCTTTACACCAGTCACTAATTATTTTGTTTTACGTGTTTTGTTGCAGTGCAGATTTTCTTAACCAATTGTATAATGACACACAAACCTACAGTACTACACCTTAAAACATCTTACTACCTTTGTAACAGATTCTCTAATCAAACTTTTCTACTTTAAAACTTTTTATTACCTAGCTTAACATGTTATTGCTTAAACTACAAATCCACATTCTTGCTTCTGGTCTCTAAATCTGGAAGCCTTTTCCAAGGTCTCAAATCAAACCCTGTATTCATTTCTATGTCCGGACCTGAGAGCTTTCTGTGCCTTGATTTCCCACCCTCACCTTTGTGTAGACCCCACTGTGATTCCCTGTGCAAGTGTCACCACTGCTCTGGTGGCATGGGAGAGCTGCAGAAAGCTGTCTGGGACTTATCCCCGTGTCAAATTTAACATTTGCTCTGCACAACTGCCACCAGGCCATGACTGCAGGACTCATGCTGTAGGAGTCAGCCTACATTCACTGATGTCTGTGTCTGTAACTGAGATTTTCGCCCACTGATTTAGTCTGGGTACAGCACAAATTTGCTGGTGAGGTGAGGAACTGTTACCTTGTAGCAGTGCCTGGTGATAGCTCTGAGCTGCCACCGGTTAAGGTGTTGTGTAAATCATAATTTTGGGGATGCAGGAAGTTAATTGTTCTCCTTATCTCTGTGTGCAGTCAGTGGGAGAGTTGGGTACCAGTGAGAGGTACCTGCCTTACCCTTCACTGTCCCCAGTGCTCACTCTGCTGGTGGTAGGGGGCTCATCAGCAGAAAAACTCATCAGAAACTAAAATGTTCATGTTGGGAGGGCAGAAGGCATGGATTTGGCTATCCCATTTCTTAACCATGCTTCAGAATGACTAGGGGTTTTTCCCACTTTTTCTTCCCAGCTGTTGGATTTTAGTCATTATAGAATGGTTTGGGTTGGAAGGGACCCTAAAGCTCATCTTGTTCCAAACTCTCCCATGGGCAGAGACATCTTCCACTAGACCAGGTTGCTCCAGAGTTTCATTAACCCTATTACTGATTTTGCTAGTGGGATAAAGAGTGTTAAATAAGGACTTTGTGATAGTGCTTCAGTGGGGTAGCATTTTCATACATAATGTCAGTGGAAAATCATTCAGGCTGTAACCCTGACCCTCTATTTTCTTCCATGTTTCTGCAGACTCTGCTTGCTGTTGGAAGATGGGAGAGATAGAAGGGACGTACAGAGTTCTGCAGACGCCGGGCTCTCGTTTGGGTGCCCAGAAGACCTCAGGAGTGAGCACCTTGGAGCCAGGGCAGAACCTCTTGACTGCCATGGCATCATCGCCCGCCAAAGCGCACGAGCGCGACCTCCCCGTCAGAATAAAGATGTTGGACAACACAGTGGAAGTACTTGACATTGAGGTGAGACATATTTAAACCTGATCTCAAGGACACTGAGCCTCTGATAATTTAAAGCTCACAAGGATGTGCCTCTGTAGAGAGCTGGGACATTTTGAGGCAATATGCGAATGAAGACTCCTGTTGGGGTTTTACCTGCTTACAAGTACTGATATCGGCTGCATGGCTTGTTTTTTAAATTTTTTTAAAGTGTAGCAGATGTTTTGTGTTTTTAATAGACTTTAAATACAAGCACATACTGTAAGGAGAGTCTTTATTTGTTGTTTGCTTTGGGGGAACACCAAACATCTCCTGCCAAAATGTTGCTTCCTAAGCCACATGCAGCTTTGTCAGTTTGGCAGCTGGGAGAGCAGAAGAGCTTTGCCTTAGTTACTGATATATATTAATTATTTTAATTGTTTGTATTTTCTCCAAGTAAACTTGCTCCTATTTGAAAGTCTTTGCTTGCCAGCACACTTTAGGAGGGATGCACCAAAGCAGTGTCAGTTCAGTGTTTCTGAAAATGTTTATTTTAAAGTATGCTTGGGGAAGTCTGCCATAAGACATAGAAGCCATGCACAAATTAGGGAGATTCTGCTTTTAAACAATTTCTTTTTCTTCCAATTCTTGTTACATTTTCAGCATTAACCTCAGAGTTTAATTCTAGTTCACCTAAGATCTATTGTTAGAAAACCACTGTGTTTGAGTGAAGATGCTCAGCTATCAGATATTCTGCATTAGTATCAAACTGTAATCAGTAATTTATAATTAGCATTTGGAGCCTTAGTTTGTTGCATAGACTCAAAAAGGGTTTTTCAAATAGAGTGAAAAAGATGTCTGTGGAACTCTGAAGAAATAGTAGATTTGGGGATGTCTTCTACAGATTCTGTCCAGCTGTTCAAGTGTCAGACATGAAATCTGTTTGGTTTTGGGGTTTTTTTTAAGAGTGAGGCTGTGCCTGTATCCTTCCACTTGAGCACACAGTGTCTGGTACTGCAAACCCACCCATCCCTCATGTACCACACAGAGCACAAAAGCCTCTTTTTTCCTTTTACATTATGTTAGAATATTTTTTTAGAAAATCCGCTGACTTTGGTTCTTTTGATGGATAATTTTATTTATTTTTTCCAAGTTGATGTAGATGGTGCTTTTGTGTTTTGATTCAAAAAAGAAAAAAAAAAAACAAAAAACCCAAGCAACACCCTCAACTCTGTAATTTTGCAAGTCAGTGCAAGGCCAGGTTTATGGGGCTTTCAGCTGGTTGTGTTGTATGTGCTTCCTGTAATTAGAAGCTATCTTAGTTTTTTTACCTGGAGAGCTCTCTCTGATTATGGCACCCACAGAAACACCCAAATTCAGGCACTAGTATGCTGAGGCTGTAATTGATATTGTGCTACTTTTCTTTATGAGATCAGTTGGAACTGAAAAACTTTGAGACCTCATGCCTGATGCTGTGAGTGCTGAGGAAAAGGGGTCAGCCTTGGGTCAGCTTCAGAGCATTGAGCACAAAAAGGTACCGAGTCAGCAGCTGTGGCATTACAGGCCAGCTAACACTGCCTCCATTGCCTTTCAGTTTTGGCTAAATAAGGTAGCAAATGATAGAAAACAGGCAGGAGGTATTAAACTGTGACCCTCTGCCTGATTTCCTTGGTGAGCTGTTGGGATAGCAGCAACTGCTGACTGCCGTTTGTCATGGAAAATGGGAATTTTTCACCTGGGATTGAGGGCAGGAATTAGGAAAAGGCAGTGACATTGCTGAATAGGTGGTGTGTGCTAGCACAGGAATTTTTCAAAAAGCAGTTTAGAGAAACTGGTGGCCAAGCAGCTCTCCTAGAGGAGTGGAGGTTCAGATTGCCGTGCCACTTACCCACTTCTCTTTGCTTTTGTAATTTTTGTCACTAGATGTGAAAACAAGATGTGATGTTGTAGGGTTTGTGTTTGATTCAGGTCAGCAATAGTTTATCAGTGCAGTGGGACACAGGCCTTTCCAGTTTTGGCACTGCCTGCTTGGGGAGATGTAGGTGATAGCAAAAGGTGGTTTGGGTTTTTTTTTTTTTCCCCATTCAAATAATTTTCTCTTCTGTCTGTAAGAACTATGGCAAGTGACTTTTTACTGGGAAAAATGGTGTGTCAGTGGAAGGACAGACTGAGTGTAGGATCAGCTCCTGGAGAGACCCTTCCCTGTGCAGTGTGGTGGGGACCCTGATGCAGTAGCCCTGTTTATTGCCTCCCTAAAATGAGCCACAGAAGCATTTTTAACCATATGGGATAAACAGAGTAGCCACAGTAACAACTTAATCCATGCAGCTTTACTTTATCATCCCTTCCTTCCTCCAAGATGTGTTTAAAACAGTTGCTTCTCTCCTGGGAGGAGTTGGTTGCCCTCTTTGGTAGCCCACTTGACTTTTTAATTTGCCAAAGAGCAGGAAAAGAGACTGACAGAGTGCTGTAATGGATGGAAAGAGAACAAAATGGGAAAGAACAGTCTTATTTGTGTTACTGGTGTACCTGGAACAGTTTGCTGAAAGTTCCACATAGCTGCATTCCACCACCTTTTAAGTGCATTGCCTCTGTCCATTTTCACCATCTGTTTCATAAGGTTTGATTTCTAAGTAGGAATTTTATTAATTACTAAGAGGGAATTATTCTTTAATGTATATTGGGCAGAGCCTTTCTCCAGTGAATCTGATTTGAATGTTAGGGGATGGAGAAATACTCAGTGTTTTCTAGAGTTTAAAAAAAATGAAAATGGCCTATTTATGGTTTCTCCTTTCCCTTCCAAAACAGAAGAGACAATGGAACATATCCATTCAAAACTAGGCTGCAATATTCGTTATTTTCATGGGGTTTTTTTTCCCTTTTTACAGCCAGCTTGTTTAGTCAGCTTAAATCATAAAAGACCTCACATTGCATGTGCCATTTCATGGGGTACCTGGCCTTTCTCTCCAAACTAAGTCTGTCCAAAGGGTGGTTTTGCAGACTACAAGTTGAGTGATTAGGAAAATTCAATTTAGTTCAGACTGTGGTCACAGTTCAAAGTAATCAGGGTTTTACAGTAGAAGTTCTGCCAGCTTTCCAGATTTTCTGAAGAGATTAAACTTGGAGGCTTTTGATCAGCACAAAAATGTGGCAGACTCTTAAGCAGAAGGGTCTGGGCTGGGCTGAATTCACCAAAATGACATTTAATGGAATTGCTGTCATCATATGATGTTTAATATTTGGTCTGTGTGCTGTTCCTTATGTAGCAAATAGGTGTCATTTAGGGAATTCTTGTACATGAATTATGCTCTGTGCTATGAGGAAGTGCCTCAGAAAAAATAGTTTATATTGTTACACTTTAAGTTTACTGAATTGTTTGGGGAGAACTTGGTGCTTCTTCAGTGGCTTGTACTTCCTCTTCTCCTTATGCTTGGATGTCAAATGAAATTTGGGAGTCAGAAATGTTTGTATATTTTATTATAGGGTCTGCCTGCCTGCTCCACTCTAAGGGAAGATTTAAACTGGTTATTTTTTCTTGTGTGCTAATCGTTTTTGGGTTGTTCTGAGAACAGAAGAGTTTTCTTTTTAATGTAGTGAAGTAATGATGTTCTGCATCCCTGCCGTGCTGTCTGAGGTGTCCCTCTCCCTCTGACACCAATGCACTCCTAGCAGGGAGATGCCCCATTTCACTGTCATTCTTGAGAACAGCTAGTTAGATAAGATTACACTGTAATTCCCCCCTTTATTTTCTTATTAATTAGTCTCCTCTCACTGCTCTTGTCTGCTTTGGTGTTCATTGATGCAAAACTATTACACTACTACAAAACCAAAGTGGCTTATTCTATACTAAGCTGAAAATGTGTACTTGATGATTGCTCTGATAGTGGCACTGTCTTTGCTGGGCATTTCCTTGGCTTTCAGAAATTTATAAATTGCTTTAATAAAAGTGCAGAGCTACTCTCCATCGTTATGGTTAGAATGGAATAGAATAACTCTGGTTATTCTGGTTTCTGTGCTGTTTGCAGTAATCTGTGATTGAAAAGGTCCCATGAAAGTGGCTTCCCCTTGGATGCTCATTGTTTTCAACCAGCCATTGGAGGCCCTGAAGTCAGGAGCTGGGCTGGGGCTGCAGGAAGTTTTTGGGATGGCAGAGGAAGCAATCTGACTGCAATATCCTTCCCATGGTTTGGAGGGAGTGTTTCCCACTCGTGCACATGGCAAAATGCTGCTCTCAGTGGTAGTGTTAGTGCCCCCAAGAACTTCCATGGGCATGATGCAGAAATGATGCAACTTTTAGGTGCTGTTACTGAGCAGTTTTAACTGAGGAATATGTGTATATTAAAAACTGGGATAATGCTGTGGGCACTGAAAAGCACTTGCTGTGTGCCCTGAGGAGCCCCAGGTGCATTGCTGGTGGGACAGGCAGAGCTCTGGGCTCAGGCACTGGCCACCCTCCTGCCTCTCCCTGTGCCTGCTTAGACCTCCCTTTCATGAAGGCTTTTCCCCTCTGTGCTGTGAAAGTATTAACAGCTTAAATATGTGAGGAGTCAAGGGATAGTCTGCTGCTGAATCCTATTAAGTGCTGTGCTGGAGGAATCGAGGTGCTGTTGGTCAGCTCAGTGTTTTTCTTCCCTAGCCAGGGAGAAATAGTCAAAATTCCAGAAAGAATCATAGCCAGATGTTTGTCATTGCTTCAGTTTGAGTCTCCTAAATATGGCAAATAAGCTGCCTTAGGACTTATTTTTATCTGACCTCAGAAGAGAAAGTTAGTAATTCACTATTTTAAATTTGCAATTATTATAGGGTTTAAAAAGAAGGTAACTGAAGCTTTGCATTTCGTGTACCATTTGATCCCACTATATATTTTTTAAGCCTGTTATTTTGTGTTTGGAAGATTGACTTTTTTGATGCCTTGTAGGAATGTGGTATTGGGTGGGGAAAGGTGAAGCCACAGCCATTTTATTGACAGACATTTAGAGTGTGTTTTGTTCATTCGAGTGTTTTTTGGGGTTTTTTTTTGGTTTTTTTTTAGGAAAAATGTGAACTTCAATTGTATAGGCCAAAATTATTATTTTACAGTTATCTTGACCTTAGAGGTCATATTATAAGTAAAGAAAATTTAGTTTTACTGCAGTAAAGAAAAAACAGTCTATATCCCTGTAAAAAATTGATGATGTGCCCACATCTTAAAACACAGAAACTATTTAGGAAAATGAGGATCAAGTGTTATTACAGTCCTTGAAATATTAATGTAGTGGATTAAATTCATAACAGTTTGTATGGCTAGGCAGGTGTTCATTTCTGTTTTCATAGTTCAGTGTTGTAAGACAGTGAAAATCAGCTGAAACCAAACTTGTGCCTTTCAACCAAAATGGCTGTAGGAAATGCTGTATTCCACAAAAAAACCCAAAATAAGAAGTCCACTGGAAACCTTTTAAACATTTTTTAGGTGTGGGTGACATTCAATATTATGCCCACAAATGGGTAATTCTATAAAATATATGGAGCCTGAAAGGGAAGGAAACCCAAAAGCAAACCAAGAATCAACCCACAGGCAGCTAAAGACAGCTACAGAAGTTCAGTGTGCTGTGAGGCAGAGCAGAGAAATTTTAGGTTTGTGTCTACTGGAAAAAGGGACTTGGAGTTGAGCAAGGGTGGCATGACATGGAGCTCTCAGGGTTCAGAGCAGCACAGACTTGGGGGTGTGCATTTGGCTAAACAGAGTTGCAAAAGCACAGCTGTGTGTCAGCCCTTTCTCCTTGCAACCAAATTCCTGTTTGGAAAGGGCAGCACTGCCTACTTGGATGTGAGAGAGACCATATGCATTGAATATTTAAAAAGCTGTGCTGTGGTGGCAATGCCTCACATGAGAGATTTACTGTTCAAGGCTGGAGTGGTGGATATGGGAGGAGGGTAGGCCCCTCTCTCTGACAGAGCAGTCATTCATTTATAAAAACAAAAATTAGAAAAGGGAAAAAACCCCAAAGGTTTGTAGAGACTCTGTTAGAGCTGACTGACATGTCTTGAACTGAAATAATGAAGGAAAAGTGTTGCTGTGCCCTCAGCCCACTTCTCAGGCAGATAGCCTGAAGCCATGGTGTAGGAAACTCCTGCTGGCAAGGGGGAAGTTAGAAAAGCTTGGCCTTATCTAATCTGGCTTGTAGGTATTTATTAACCCATCACCTTGTTATCAAACCTCTGCTCAAAGTACAGTGGGGAGTGATGTTAGAACAGCTGGTACAATTTCAGTTTTGCACAAAACAAAAGGGAGTTTGGGCCTTTTCTGTAAAAATACCCAATTTGTGTTTGTCTTTTGTGCAAAGAGCCTGCCATGACTGTCTTCTAGATGTTTTAAACTTTTTCCTTTGGGCAGATTTCCTCAAAGCAGTGGGTCAGCCTGGAGTAGCCTAACACCTCGCAGGGGAAGAACAGTACCTGGGTTCTGTAACACCTCTCTCAGGAGAGAAGGCTGGGAGAATTGGGATTGTGCAGCCTGGAGAAGGGAGAACTCTGGGGAGACTTTACTGTGGGCTTTGAGCACCTGTAGGGGCTCCAAGAAAGCTGGAGAGGGACTTGGGACAAAGTTCTGGAGTGCCAGGACAAGGGGGAATGGCTGCACACTGCCAGAGGGCAGGATTAAATGAGACATTGGGAAGGAATATCATTCCCTGTGAAGGAGATGAGGCCCTGGCACAGTTGCCCAGAGAAGCTGTGGCTCGTCCATCCCTGGAATTGTGCAAGGCCAGGCTGGATGGGGCTTGGAGCAACCTGGGCTAGTGGAAGGTGTCCCTGTCCATGGCAGGGGATGGAATGAGATGGTCTTTCAAGTCACTTCCAGCCTAAACCATTCTGCAATTCTGTGAAAGCCCAGATCAAATCTGGTGGATGTGGACATGGATGATGGTTTTGAGGCAAAAGCATAATTAATGGGGAAAGACTTGCAGTTTTAATGAGATGGGGTTTTATTTTATGAAGAGAGGAAAACAAGGTATTTTATGTGTTTAAAATGACCTAAAAATACAGAGTTTTATTTGTATGCATGTACATGCGTATGAAATGAAGCCCCTAGAGTCTGAGTGTGTGGAGGGGCCAGGCCTGTCTGGTGGAATGGCTGTAGAAAGGTTCAGGGGTTCGTGCAGGTAACAAAGTTCAAGGGGGAAAAACCGAGATCAGTCTCCTCACTTCGAATTCCTTCTCTTTATTGGCTTGTGTGAACAAAGGAGGTGCTTAGACTCTCTGCTATGAACCTGAACTTGGGATCAGCTACCCCAAAGCAGCTCCTCTCTGTGATATTGTCACTGTTGTCACCTGGATGTTCAATTATTAACCAGCAGGAGCCCTGGTGCCAAATCATCCAGCAGTACCTGTGAAACTCTGTCCAAGGATGTGGCCCACAGTGTTAATTTATGTGACTTCCTTCTTCCCCGAGTACTCTACAGCAGTTTTATTTCAAGTAGTCCAGGTGTTTCAGCACAGCACCATTTCTGAAAACTTAGGACTGTTTTTTGTCTCTACACGCTCTCTACAACTAAATATACATTTTCCAGTCTCATTCACGTGATTCTCTCCCTTTTGGGAATGTTTTCCCATGTCAACCAATTGTTGTTTTCCTGCTTTCAGGCATCCAGTGAGTCTAGCCACTCTGGAAAAGCTTGTTTGTTGGGTAGAGCTGGTTCATTTGGCAGTGATGTGCTTCAACACTGCCTTAAATGATCCTTTAAATTATCATAATTTTAAAGCTAACCCTAATTAAATGAGCCAGAGGCTTCCATTTCTAGAATAATTTGTCTGGCTGTGGATTCTCCTTAAAAAAACCCTGACAAACCCACATCAAAGCCAACCACTGAAATCTTAGAACAAAAAAAAGAAAAAAAAAATCATGGGGAGGGAGTCTTAGAATTTTTTTTTCCTAAACAAAAAATGCCCAGTATGGAGTGTAATAATGGAACTTAAAATAGCTCTGAGATTTTTATTTGGATTTGCAGCTTCCATGGTTGAGAAAATAGTATTTCAACACTGTGTGGAAATACTGTAATACAATAATTCTTCTTTCTGTAACATAATAACTTCTCTTTAATAAAGAAGAACTTTCAAGATGAAAGTGCATTCTATCTCATTTTGTGATAATGAAGCTGCATCCTGTGCTCTGTAAGCTGTTAAATGCTCTGCAGACTATTCTTGGTGTGGTCTTAGTAAAGTAACCTGTAGTTGGGACCTGTCAGTATAGAAGGATGGATAAAATACATGTATTTTTAAAACTTTTTTTTTTTTTTTTCCCACAAAGAGCTAAAAGAAAAATTGAAAGAATTGAAGCTTAAAGTTATTCTTAAATGTTCAGGTGATCAAAATAAAATAGTATGTAAGCTGAGCACATGAAAAGTGTTTGACAGTGTTGTTACCTGGTGCTTGTTTTTGTGGGAAATCAGTGAGTATTTTCATTGGAGTTACTAGTTCCAATCAAAATTGAGAAAACTACTAAAGTAGTGAAAAGGAAGGCAGTCATTTCTTGCTTTTCCAGTCTGCAGATTGAATACTAGATATGGAGCTGTAAGGTCATCTTGTTTCAGCCATGAAAGCACAAAGTTAATGACTGGTATTCCTTGCCATCTTAGATTATTTCCTCCTTTCTATTAAAGATCTTAATGTCCACCCTATATTCAGAAATGCAGTTTTGTTTATATGTGGCATTAATGGTGATTATTAGCAGGGAGTTTTGAGGGTGTTTTTTCTGTCTCACGCTTCATTTGGACAGAGATCTAACAGATTACAGAAGGGTTGGAGATAAACAGAGCTATAAACTCATCACAATGTTTGCATATTTCTGATTAAGAAAGGAAATAACAAGTCTATGTTTAGCTGCAAATTGTCTGTTTTTTTAAAATTTGCCAAAGAATGAAAAATCACTTTTTCATTAAGAAGACCTGTAACGTGCCCTGAAGAAGAAAAACCAGTAAAAATCCATGTTGAAGTGGCCTTTATTTAAATCAGTTTAGTTTGCCTTGGCCATTCACAGGGTGCTTCATGTTGGCCCTGTGTTGGCTGCTTGTAAGTGATGATGTCAAATCTAAATTTCTGCCTCTCATGCACATCCACTACTGACTAAAGGATTTGGTCTCCTGACTGTTTCAGATTTCTGTGGCACAAAAATCCAAGGTGTTTGCTGGTGCTTGGGTCCAGTGGCTCTGGCTGCACAAAAGTTTCCATTCCATCCTCAGCTTTATAACTCTTCTTTTTCCACACTCTTGACTTTTGGACTGATTTTCCCTTCCACTTTATCTGCTGCCAAAAGTGGATTTCTTTTTTGGAAAGTTGGAGCAAGGGCAGCTTGCAGTTTTGGAAGATAAGACTACTACTCCTTATGAAAATACTGGGGATTTTGGTTTTTAAATTAGAATATGTGAAAACAGAACATGAAGATGTTCTGGAAGACAAATTTGGGAGGTAGATTTTCAATCAAATAGTTGGTTTTGATAACATTGAGCTATAGTCTACTGAAAATCCTAGGCTATGAGTTTGTTTTTCTCTTCATAAGCTCAGACATTATGGCAGAGGGGGGATCTGCCATGTAAGGAGTGATATTTGAGAAGATAACAGATAACACTTGGCTTGATTCTCCCCCTCTGCTCTGCTCTGGTGAGAGGGAGCTGGTGGAACTGCTGGAGTGAGTCTGGAGGAGGCCATGGAGATGCTCCAAGGGCTGAAGCCCCTCTGCTCTGGAGCCAGACTTGGAGAGCTGGGGGGGTTCACCTGGAGAGGAGAAGGCTCCAGGGAGAGCTCAGAGCCCCTTCCAGTGCCCAAAGGGGCTCCAGGAGAGCTGGAGAGGGACTTGGGACAAGGGAGAATGGCTGCACACTGCCAGAGGGCAGGGTCAGATGGGATATTGGGAAAAAATTGTTCCCTGTGAGGGAGGTGAGGCCCTGGGACAGGCTGTCCACAGGAGCTGTGGCTGCCCCATCCCTGGAAGTGTCCAAGGCCAGGTTGGACAGGGTTTGGATCACCCTGGGATAGTGGAAGGTGTCCCTGCCCATGGCAGGAGTTGGAAAGAAATGAACTTTAAGGTCCCTTCCCACCCAACCCATCCTATGATTATCTGGTTCTATAAAACAAAAATAACTGCTGTTATTACTTTAAAAAAAAATCTATTTTATTCCTTTCTCCTAAGCATTCCTAATATGAAATATGTTTATCCTTCTGATAAAGTAAAAAAATACAGATATCTCTTTGGGGCAAGAAACTTCAGCTGGGAATGTTTGTTGCTGTTTGTTGCTGCCTTAGCACTGAGCAGGGTCTGAAGGTGTAGCTTCTCTTGCCACACAGGGCTCTCTGTGCCACTGCTGCCTGTCAGGGTACCCTGCTGGCACCTGCACAGCTCTGAGGGAGTTTTTCAAGCTTTATCTCACCACAGAAATCAATTTGAAATAAATCTATTCTACTGAACAGTCTTCTCATGATGACTTGTTAAAATTATTTACAGTACAGTTAGAGCTGCATCACTGAGGAAAGCTGCTGTTAGATGCCTATTTATTTTTTCCCCCTGTTTTTTCTTCTTTCTTTTTATATGAAATAATTCAGTAGTATCAGTAGTCATTGTCTTGGCAGAAAATAAAGAGTAATTGAGAAGTTTGGAATGGAAAATATGTCATGCTGTGAGTTTGTATTGAAAGCAGGACCTTTATGAAATGCATTCATGCAGCTACTTGCCCGGATGTCAAAATTACAGTAATTAAGAAATTACTTCAAATATTTTGCTTTGTGCTGCCTTTATGCAAATTAAGCAATGACATGGAGCTGCCCACTATGTTACTTTCATTTCTGCCTACTTCAAAATGTTCAGCTCTTTGGAAAGGATGGTTATAAATGTAACAAACAACTGAGGAACCAAATAGTTCTAGGAGGAGTTTTCCCAAAGAATTTGAGGCATAATAATCAGACTGTGTTCTGTCTCAAGCTTTTGAACCCCGTTTTTACTTAAAAATACAATTAATATTGTTCTTTTAAAATGTGACATTTATCATTTGAGGGATCCAAAATGATACGGAGCTATAACTGGGGTTTTTCTTAGATTTTTGTTGTAAATGACACCCAAAATTACAGCCCAAGCAAAATTATTTTTACACTTTTAACATTTGGATAGCACTTTTATAATTTAATCAATTGCCAAGTGCTTCCAGCTCCAGCCACCTAAATTTCTTCATCTCCAGTTTCTCTTGAAGGACTTGACAGTGGAAGGAGAGAAGTGCCAGGGATCTGTTCCATGCAAGCTCTTTTTTTGAGGGAGAGATGAAGGCAGCTAGATTGTCTTCAAGCATAGAACTTGATGGAGCCAAGAGACATGGCTCAGTTTAAATGGAAGAAAGCTGTGTATGAATCCAATTGGGATAATTTTAATGCCTGTATGGAACTAGCCCTGCACACAGATTCCTTGATCAGTGCAGCACACAGTTTGCCTGTAAAACTTGTCTGATTGTCAGCAGGCATCTTTCATGAATTAATCCAAGTGTATCAGTTCTGACAGAAGGAGGGTGGAAGCAGAATCACTTCTTGTTTCCTGAATGTGGAATCAGGGACCTGGGTCCCAGGACATGTCCTGTTCAGAGGCTTCTAATGGTTTGTAGATCTGTCCATGAAAAGGCAAAGTGCATGTCCCATCTTCTGCACATGATCAAGGTATTGCTGTCTCCTCACAAACTTTGCTGGCTGAAAAGTGTTCCCTTCTTGATCTGTGGGGCCTGGCAAAAGGAGGTGTACAGTAACAGATATGTGTGTATGCACCTTAAAAAACAAAGTTCCTACTATATTTGAGGATATTTTCTTCTGTTACTATTTGAGGATTTATCCACAAGTCCATAGGAAGAAATGTGTTTCAACTGGAATTAAAAAACTTAATTTCCAGAATGCATTTCTCCAGGCGTATGTGTTTCCTGTGGCAGAGTCTGTAACCTACATGAGAAAGGTGCAGGAGACAGCAGAGAAAGAATGTCATTTACTGGAGATGTGCCTTGCCATTAGCTGTATCATTCCTGATTTCATCGTCACCATTTAAAAACCAAAACCCATACACACAGAGTCTTCTGCACAGCACAGATTTTGGCTAAAATGTTCCACTATATTCTTACCAAGAAAATGCCTTTTTAGACATCAGAAAACTTGTTCAAAAAAAGAGATGAGTACTCATGTTCATGTACCACGTCAGCACACAGCCTGGCATCTCTGTACCATCTGTACCATTTCTCCTGACTTGCAGTTTTATTTGAGGGTTTCAGCATTAGTGGCCTGAGCCACTGTGATACCAAGAAACTTTTTGAATGACTTGTGTTTGGACCAGATGTATTCACCTGGCTGAAGCTGTGGTTGCTCTTACAGGTACCATGGCTGCTGAAAGCCTGAGTGAGAGGCACAAACCCATCTTATGTTGTTCTCTGTCCTGCTTCTGTGCTTTTCTCTGAGGTTACAGGGTTGGATTCAGTCAGCTTTGCTCACACCACTGTGGATACAAAGCTATTTCAGATTTGCAGCACTGCAGGGCTGTCAGCCTTTTTCTCTATGAGATTTTGGGTTTTTAAAAAAGTATTATAGAGGCAATGCACAATTCTAAAAACATTGATGTTTTATATCTTTTTTCTGTACGAGGCAATTACTTTCGAGTTTTTTATGCACCTCAGTCATGTGAAAATATTTCCCCAATGTTCACTTTGTTTTTTATCTTTTAAGCCTAAAAGAGCACATTCTTGCTCTCAGGTACTTTATTTTGCATTGTATTGAATTATTCTAATTCTATCACTAATTTGGCTTTAAAATGAAGAAGGGTAGATTTAGATTAAATCTTGGGAAGAAATTCTTCCTTGTGAGGGTGATGAGGCCCTGGCACAAGTTGCCCAGAGAAGCTGTGGCTGCCCCATCCCTGAAAGTGTTCAAGGCCAGATTGGACAGGGCTGGGAGCAATCTGACCTAGTGGAATGTGTCTCTGCCCATGGCAGAGGGTGGAACAAGATGAGTTTTAAGGTCCCTTCCTACCCAAACCATCCTGTGATTCTGTGATAATTTATTATAATGCCTAACACTTTTAAAGGAAGTCCTATTCTGAGCATGCAGAGTCATTACAGAACTCTGTGCCTGCTTTGAAGGGAAAGTCACAAAGTCTTCCATCACTGGACTTTTCCAAACAAACAAAACCCTGGTGGCATCACTGCTGCCAGTGTGTTCTGGATAACCCAGGCTGCCACACCCTGTCACCACAGCTCTGGGGCTGCTTCATGGCCCAAGGTGGAGCTTGGTGGCTGTGCCACCTCCCGCTGTGCCCTGCTAGGTTTTGTGTGTTGCTGGAATGGGCTGTGACAGCCTTTTGGATGCTTTCCTGGGTGATGCAGATGGACTGATGTGTGGGTTCATAAGTGGTGTTTTTCCCCTGGACCTGCTGCAGTCACACGGTGAGAGATGCTGAGAGCAAGCTGGGTGATTGAACCAGCAGCCCCAAGTGTCACTGGTTTGGGTGTGCTGTGGAAGTTCCTGCTCTCTCCTGTGGTGCTGTAGCTGCTTTCTGCTGATGTTTGTGGCTTTGCCCCTAACTTGGCTTTCAGAAAGGGTCAGTGAGTAAGATCTTGAGGGAGAGGTTCATTGAAAGGGTTCCCCAGCAAGCGTGGTGTGATGTGAGGGGAGGTTTGGTTGTGTTCCTGCTGTCCACAGGCATTTCCAGCCCGGTTGCTGCTAAGGCTGTGTGTGGCCCTGGGGTTCCTGGTGTGAGGAGGAGTGAGGGGTCTGTGTGGAGCAGGGATTTGGCAGCTCCTGCTCCATGTGCTGCAGCTGAGGCCGGCCACAGCACTCAGCTACACAAACAAACGTGTGGTTTATTGAGGGAGCTGCAAATAGCCCACAGCTGGTATCCTGAGCTCTCTGCTGACCCTGCTGGGAGCAGGAGACTGGCTGTAGGTGACCTCCAGAACTTCAGTTCCTCTGGTTCTCTGAAGGATTTTTGTATGGACTTGTGCCTGTATATTAGATGTTTGTGTGTTACAGTGACAAGAACAATGTGAAAAATCTTTGTGATATTTTTTCTTCAGTTTATAAAGATGCCATTTGTTTTTGCTGTAAACTTATTCTTGTTTATTCCTCTTAATCTCACTGTAACTTTTTTTTTATTCCTTCCTTAGTCAAAATGTTACGGCCAGACACTATTGACAGAAGTTTACAAGCATCTGAATTTGATTGAATCAGACTACTTTGGAATTGAGTTCCAGAATATCCAGTCATATTGGGTGCGTACAGTTCCCTAAAAAATCTGGTACAATAAAAAGGTTTGGTGAATGCAGTTCCTTGAGGGACAAAAAAATTCTCAGTCTGCAGCAGTTTCCTGTAGTCTCCTGTGGGATTATCTCTTGGATTCTTGTAGATTTATTTCACTCACCAGAATGAGGAGAGCTATTAAAGCAGAAGGGACAAATCACATCATTCTTCTTGTTAAATCTCAGAAATTGTATAAAGCAGTTAAATAGCTGCTGATGTTCCCACTTGCAGGGGCAGAAATAAAATTCTCCTTTCCTCTGAAAGCAGAAACATGAACTCATAGTGTACTCTGCAGAGCACTTATAAAATCACATTATGCTGTGTAATTTTGCTTGTGTTCATATTTATCCTCAGATAATTCAGTCTTCAATTAATTTTCCTGAAGAGCCATTGCAGACCTCTTTCTAATCAACACAAACCTCAGCAGACACACAGGCCTGCAAGCTTTTTAAATCATTGATCTAGATGAATGCTGACACCTTTAAGCCTCCTAGTCACTTATCCTCTACCTTGCAAAGAGGACAGTGTGGTTTCTAAATTAGAAACTGTTCCTGAAACTTTCCTTTGATTTTGTTTCGTTTTGGTTTTTTCAACTTTTTTTCATTTACTTTTTTTAGTTTTAGGACTAACATGCAGAGAATATGACTGAGAACACAGGGAATGCTAATGGCACTAATCCATGCTGCTCTCTAGTTGAGGAAATACACTAAAGCTTGTTTAGTTTCTGTTTCTTGTGCATGGTGTCCAAACTGTTTCTGCAGCTAATAAGATTCTTAAAACCCTCAGCTGTCTCACAAACAGAGCAGTAACTCGTAAGGACAAACATAATTATCTTGTAACAATTTTCTGTTTGGAAGAGTGAGGAAAAGAAAAGGTTGAGCTTCCAGAATATTTTGCATTACCTTTATGGATGCTCCTTTTACTAGAACATTAGTCTTTCTTTTAAAATGTGCTTGACAAAAGAGAAAAAATGGTGGGAAGTTAATATTGAGTAAAACCCCTTAAGTAGGTAGGTAAGAGTGACAGAAATAGCATGGAAGGGAAAAAAAACTTTTTTTTTTTTTTCCTTTTCATGTTCTGCAGACTTTCTGTAATTCTGCAGCCTGGCTCCTGTCAGACTGTGGGTTTTGGCATGACTCCTGCTCTCTTGGCACTGAGGCTCTGCTTTTGCTGACCTGGCTCTTCTTCTGTCCAGATGAGCTTTAAGCACAGATCAGTGGCTTTTCTACTGATGCATGAGAAATGTCAATTCAAATAGATAAGTACACTTTTTGTAAAGCAAAGGAATTACTGCATTGAGGAAGAAATGCTACTCATAAATTACTGCTTAATTTGAATTTACTTTTGATGTTTTCATGTTATATTAAATAGGAATGTAAGTTTGTGATTTTTTTCTCTTCAATTCCAGATTTGGCTGGAACCCATGAAACCTGTTATTAAACAAGTACGGAGTAAGTAGTTTTAAAAAAGGAAGTTTTCCCTAATTTGCATCTTCTTTATGTGGGTTGCTTTCACAATTACTACTTGATTTACTGGTTATGCTTCCCTGTAAAATACACATGGCAGGGGTGATAGTGGTTCCTGCTGGGGCATGCTAACCTGACATTTTAATAGGTAGTATGTGGTGAGTGGAATGGAAACTTCCTGTGGGTAGGGTTCTTTCTCTGATAAAAATCTGGGTAGGTTGGGGCAGCTGGTGTTGTATTGAAGTGAAATATTACACTTGCTGTGTTAGCTTTTGGAAGTTGTGCTGTCATACTGTGGGAAGAAAAAGGAACATTTTGGCTGATTCCCCTGTCAGCTTTTTCCACATGCTCAGGAGCAGCTTCCCTGGGAGAGCAGAGGTGGGCATCTCCCACCTGAAGGGTGCTGCCTCAGCTGTGAAGTGTGGCTGTGCTGCCTGGCCAGGAGAATCCTGCAATAATGATGCTGTCTTGTCTTTATACCACCTAAAAAGTGTTAATGTAACAGGCACTTTAAAGGCCCAAAATAGTTGAAGAATGCAGGATGCTGGTTGGTTCTTCACGTGTTGAAAGATTAGATCCAACTTTTTGGTTTTTTTTTCTCTGTAGAACACAGTTAAGCAATTTGTTTGTTTTGTGGTTTCTGATTGTAGAGGCTTTGTGGAAGAACAAGATCAGGAGGGTGTGGTGGATTCCTACTCCTTTCCAGATCTTGATTGAAATATGTTGAAAATGAGTACTGGGAAGTAGCCTTTAGCTGCTCTTCTGTCTAAAATTGATTGCCAGAAAATATAAAATCATCAATTCTTGCTGATTTTCTAACTTCAAGGTCATGATTTTTGACTTTTGTCAACATTGTTTTCTAAGCAGAAGAGCCAAATCATCTATAAAAATAAAGCTTCCTTAGGAGAATACAGAATATTTTTGCTCTATTTTCCCTGCCAAAAAGATTTTGGGAGTGCTGTCTTTTTATGTGCTCTTGGCTAGAAGGAATTATATCCCAGGCAAAAGATCTGGTGGATCATAGGTCTGCAGTGCTGCTTGGTTATTCTTTATCCTCTCCTATACTATATAAATTGTGGAAACTTGACCTTAGACCACAGGCAGTGTTCCCTGATGATACAAATGTTGTTCTAAAATGGTCTAAAATCATGAGGATGTACTAAGATTTATGGCTGCTTTACAGTCTACCATCCCTGTTGTGTTGCCAGTGAAACTGAAAGATTTATTTAGGTTTTTTGTTAATATTAATCTGTAAGAGATGCCAGCCAGTTGTCTGGCAAATGTTCATGTTCTGAAATCAATTTTAAATTAACTGAAATGTCCTATTTTCTATATGTTGGGGGCCTTGTTTGGTTGTGAAGGTTTTTTTAAATTTTGGTTTTTTTTTTTTTCATTTTGTTTTGTTTGTTGGTTGGTTTTTATGTTTGGTTTTTTGTGTGTTNAAGAAAAGAAGATTTTGAAGTTAAACTTCTAACTTTTAGCCCAGCAGCAGAGGGACATAGATGTTATGGGCTTTAAGGGGGTCTTGCTCACACGAGTTGGTGGATGTTGCTGGTGATTGCTGTTTACCTGCAGACAGGCACTCCTGAGTCTTTGATATCCTCTCTAAAAACAAAAGTTCTTGGTTTATTCCCTGTTAGTTTTGGTTTTGTGACATCCATTGAACTTAATCTTGTGTGATAAGGTTTGGAGTTATTTTATTAATTTCAAATGAATACAATCAGTTTTACCACTGAACCACTCCAGATTGGGAAGGAGTTTGGATCCAAATTTTCAGGCACACAGTGTCAGGTTGACATTTGGGTACCTTCTCTGAGGTGCTGCCACTTTATATAATATATTGTTGTATTCACTACTCCTGCTTGGGTAATTTTTCCTCACATCCTTTTTGTTTCTTGCTTTTGCTAACACTTGGCTTCTTATAATAAATTCTGCATCTTGGTTAAGACTGGCCAAGTGTTTCCTTCCTGATTTGAGTGGAACCTACTCATAGAGGAAAGGCGAGATTGGCTAAACAAAAAGAGGAGAGTTGTGCTACAGTAACAAATATGCAGTATTATGTTTTTAATTTTTTATATTTGTTGTCATTTGGTGTAAGTCATGCTTGAAACACTTCCAAAATTGCTCCCACATTAATACTTCCATTTGATTGGCATCAGTAATGAGCAGGACTGTTCTCAACCTTGTGAAGGTCTTCCAGAGGCTCAGGGTATTTTCAGAAATTTGATGTAAAGTTTTGGTCTTTTAACTGGAATCATTAAAACTATTTTCCTCACTTGGTTTGTCTCTAAAACTGTGGAATCCTTAGTCCCTGCCAAGTGTGGGCTTTCTGTGTCATTATAGGGTGTTGTTTCCAGCCTCCTTTCATTTCTAGATACTACACTGTAATTAGGATGTGGATTTTAGGGTTTTTTTTGTTCACCAAAGCTTTGGTAATTCTGGAATTGGAGGCTGGGAGCTGCTCCTGTCACAGCTGTGATGGTCTCTGAGTTCTCACAGCTATTTGTCAAAAAGCAAAGTTTGTTATTCTCTCCATAACAAACAAGAGGATGAATGAAGGAATGTTTGACCTGTGGGAATTGGGGATTCCAATCAGAAGAAATCAGTGCACTTTGGGGCTGATGGGGTTAAACCGGACTTTGTTAAGCTTTAAGAGATCTTGGTGCTTAAAATAAATTGAAGCAGGCTGCTTGTGCTCCAGCAAGTTTGATTTATTTTTAATTTGGCTAAGTTTACTTTGAAACCAGGGGGAGTCCTGGGAGGCACTGCCTGGCTCTGGTCCAGAGGGTGCTTGTGGACATCAGGTGGATGCTCAGCAGGCTCCTGTAAGCACAGGCTGGCCAGGGCTTTGCCTGCCTCTGGAATATTTGTCCTCATTTGCTTTCAGGCAGGAAAAACAATGGGAAAACAGTGGTGCCCAGTCCTGGCATGGTGAGAGACTCTTGTACCCTGTAGTAATTCCTTCAGAAGTCCAGGTGAAACAGGGATTGTGCTTCCACAGGTTGAGTTGTGATGCTGGAACTGTTAATTTAGAGCATTATGGACTGTTCCAAATAGTGACTAAGGATTCTCTTTAATTTTGAAAATAAAATTAGTTGTTGTTGAGATTTACAAGACTAGTGGAGGAAATGGGCATGCTGGGAGCAGGCTGCAACCATCCTTTTATCTCCATGGGGAGCCAGCCACATCTGCTGGCATCCATCAGTCCTGATGGTGGAGGTGGGTGTTGGGAGCCTGTGGGATGTGTGTCCTTTCTGCTCTCCTTCTGGGACCCTCTCCCTGGGTCACCTCTGATGGTTTTTTATGCAGCCAAGTAGCTGCTTTGGGGTGTTACAGATTTCACATCACATGAAACTCTTTTTCCAGCATTCAGCCTGCAGACTCACCTTGGCAGTGGTATCCAAGTTCCTCTGCAAAACAGCTGCTTTATCTCACTTGACATGAACAATGTACACCAGAGACTGCTGTGGTTAGCTGGGGTTTGAAATCTGGCTAGACTTTCTTTGTGTTGTTTCTTTGCCTGTTGGCAAACAGAATATGCATGTGTTCATGAAGAACACTGGGGTTTTTTGTGAAATTATCAACTTTTCTTCTAGGACCAAAGACTACAATGCTTCGTCTGGCTGTAAAGTTTTTCCCTCCAGACCCAGGTCAGCTGCAAGAGGAATATACAAGGTAAAGTATTTTTAGAATATTGGACTTGCTTTATGGAGTGAATTAATAGAGTGGGAAGGCAGCACAGCTGCTTCCAGGCAAAACTAAGGTGGAAGATGAGTGAAAGAGCACTTGAAGGACTTAATATTACTGTTTCAGTAGACATTTGTTGGCAGATGAATGTTATCAGAAAAAAATACTTTTCAAAACAGAAAACAGGACAGGTTAGGGCTTTCCAGCATCGTGGTGTCAAGGGAGTCAGGGTATACTGAAAATACTGGTGTTCATAAACAGTGTCTATAAAAAATAAATAGAAAATAATCAGGACATATTTTAATAAGTGATTTAACCTTCCAAACAGATTTTGCACTTGCAAACACACTTTACTGTTCACAATTTTAACCATGCTCACACTGGGTTATTTGCAGATTGCTAATTGATCTGAGGTCAGTTAAGCAGCCCTATCCACCTGTTATCACCTGGGGACCTGGTTTGAAGTCTGTGCCTCTAACAAGGACGTTACCCAGATATTGGTGTTTAAAGAGCTCATTTAGTGCTTTCCACAGTTTCACTACTTTTAATTGCAATTCCTCTTAGAGAGATTCCTTGTTATCCTTCAGATGTATTTAAGAACAAACCAGCATGACAACTGTTGTGATTGTCTCTTGTAAGGAGAAATACTATCTAAATACTTCCTTTGCACCAATTTTTCTTTCATTAACTGCTATTTCATATAGGAGATTCATTAGGAATGCAGCTTCTTAAAGTAGGAGCTGTATTTTGCCTGTTTATTGAGTATTTATGGTCTGCACTTATAGCATCTGGGTAATTAATGGTGCTGTTAATAATATTGTATTCTTTATGGTCCATATACTGAAGAAACTGAGCTCATCAGACATGCAGAGCATACTTTTTTGAGAAGCCTTTAATACACACTTACAGTACTTAAAAATTTTAAAAAAACTCTATCATTCAAAATGTATAACTTTTAGTATCTTTTACTTTAGGAATAAAGTTTTAAAATAAATTCTTCTTTAAAAAATCTTACTGCATCTTTAAAAAAATCTTATTGCTATCTCTCAGGGTGTAATTCAGTAAAGAAAAAGGATCAGTTTGTTAGTTTGAAGGTTTTTAGTAGTCAGTTGTTACCTGTTTACTGGAGTCTTTACTGTATTTCCTTCCAAGTAGAAGGAACAGCACACAAAACTGTTAAACAGAAATGATTCCTCTCTAATAACTGAATGGGAAATATTTCAGTTGAACTAGTATAGCAGTATAAGAAAAGTAAGTTGAACTTCTTACTGTCTTTGTAGGCTGCTAATACAGTTCTGGAAAATACAATTGCTGAGTAGATTAGTTGAGTGCTAACAGAAATGCTTATCAGTTTTCGTAACAAAATACTGGAATCAGTGATGTTCTTCCGTATTTTTTTTCTAATAGATAAGATCATTTGAAGTGTTCTTTAAGTTTCTTTCCAGTTAAAAATGATGGCTGCTGTTATTGCACAGATGAGGCCTGGTTAAAAGATGGTTTTCCTTCTGCTTCCTTGTTCCTGTGAGTCTCTTTGTGCTGATAAATTGCACTGGAGCAGTCACAGGTCATTTTGGTTTGGTTTGACACCCCTTGGTAGCCAGGCTATTGTGTTATTCTTTGGACAGCGGAAGGATCAGGAGATGCTGCTTTTACAACCTCCTGCTCAGTTATTCTGCTGTCCTCTCGTGTCAGGATGGTCTGTGTAACTGCAGCCCTTGTACCTCTCCTCCAGGTACCTGTTTGCACTGCAAATCAAGAGGGACCTGGCAGAGGAGAGGCTGACCTGCAGTGACAACACGGCTGCTCTGCTGGTCTCCCACCTTCTGCAGTGTGAGTATCCCAGCTGGGCTGACACTGCTGCTGGTGCCAGTGCTAACCCACATTAGATCACACAGAGGAGCTTTTGGTAACTGAAAGAAGTCTCTGCCTCACAGCATTTCCTTCTCCACACACTGTAAATATGTTGGTTTTCAACCCTGGGTGGTCATCAGGGTTGATGGGGAGGAACAGCTGGTGCTCATGTATGAGGTGAATCTGGCTTCAGGGGGGTGGTACAAACCCAGCCCCTTGCTGTCTGTTTCCTTGGCTCTGCAAGCTCTGTTGCCAGCACTCCACATCTTCCAGACAGCTGTTCCCACCTGTCTGGGTGCTCCCTTGGCTTCACTGCTCACTTTCCCTGTGCCTGGGAGGAGATGGCTGTACAGGAACTGGAGTGAAGTACAGCTAAAGAACCATGCTGGAACAGGTTCTGCAGTGGGTTTGTCAGCAGCTTTCCTCCTCACTGGGACTGAAAATGGAAATGGGAAGCAATTTATTTGGAAGCACTCCATGCTGCTGCTGGCTCAGTCTGTACAAGCTTAAAGACCTAAAATGTGGCCTTTGAGACGAGGCTGGAAACCTTGAATGAGTTCAGACACCAGATTGCTGGAGCAGCAGCTGAAGTGTTCAACCTGACCTGCAGAGAGGGCCTTTGGTGGCTCTTTACTGGCTGGAAGCAAAAGCTGAGCAATGATGCTTCTTCACATGTACACTGCTAAGTAGTTATTGGTTGTCTAATTCTGCAATGCAATACAATAATACAGTTATAATAGCATTACTTCTGGTGATTTTATTGGAAGAACAAATCTGTCTTATGTGTGTGCCAGCAGTGAGTGACACCATTAAAACCTGCTCATGGTTTTCCAGCACTGCAGAGCTGATAAGGGAATCTCACTGTCAGGCCTTGCTTAGCCTGATTCTGCTCTTCTGGAAAATGGGCTGTGAGAAAGAACAGGTTTAGTTTCAACAGAAATAATTTTACAAAAGCGCCTTTCAGTATTTTTGACTTGTTCTTTCATGTGCTGGCTGGATTTTAAACAGGATTTGCTGTGTTCTTGTTAAGAACAAGCCCATTCCTTTGTCTGACAGTAGCTGATGGCAGATGCCCTCAGACACAGAGCAAGCATGTGGCAACTCTCCCTTTGCTGCATCCATCCCATAATCACTGCACACACAGCATCACAGACCGACTCTGCATCTGTGTTTGGTTGGCCCTTTTATTTGTCTAATTTTTGAATT
This sequence comes from Pycnonotus jocosus, assembly GCA_013400435.1. Classification (NCBI taxonomy): domain Eukaryota; kingdom Metazoa; phylum Chordata; class Aves; order Passeriformes; family Pycnonotidae; genus Pycnonotus; species Pycnonotus jocosus. The sequence continues at coordinate 434,461 of VWYP01023129.1, forward strand.
TGCTTATATTTTTGGCATCCTTCCACAAAAATGAGCTTCACAGCTTAGTTTTTGGGAAGTTTTTAGGACAACATATGTACTTTTATCTTTTAAAATCTTTTGGTTTTGAATTTAATGTTACAATGTCATTTTTTTTTGATCAGAAAAAGTAAATGATTTCTTAAAATTTATTTATTCAACTTGTAATTTTTATATACATTTGCCACATGTTCTGCCTGCCTTGTGCTTTTGTATTCCAAGCCAAAGACTGCTGATCATTTTGTGTTGTATCAGGTGGAAGCTGTTCTGCACTTCACAATAATGCCTTTTTCTCTGTAAATCTTCCTAAATTCACAGCATTGCAGCTGAAAGACCTGCATATGTGAAGGGAAGACCAAAATTCCAGATATAATTTGCCATCTTCCTGAATAGCCTTGCCTATTACTATTTTACATATATATAGTGAAAAAAAATCGAAATATGCTATTTGGTACAAGGTATCCGTAAGGAAAAAATGTTCAGACCACCTGACAGGTTTACAAATCTCACATCTTGCACTCTTAAGAAGTCTAAATTTTCCAGACAATGTTCAGATACTGCTGTAATCCCTAGAAAGTCAGTTTGGGATGAATGTGAGTTTGGTAAAATGGATACAAAGCATCAGGCACAAATTTGAAGCACTTAAAGGCCCTTGTGGTCTCTCTAATTCCTTCCCAAGTATTTTCTGTCATTGTTCCTTGTCCATTGTCTCTTCTTACTCTAACATTGTTTTGTTTTCTCTCGTAGCTGAAATAGGAGATTTCGATGAATCGGAAGATCGAGAACACCTTAAAACAAACCAGTATTTGCCAAACCAGGAAAAACTTGAAGGCAAGATCCTGGAGTTCCACAGAAAGCATGTGTAAGTGAGGATTAATGTGAACCACTAAGGTAACCCCCGGGCAGCAGATGGGCTTGCCTGTGGGAGATTGAGCAGCAGTGTGACAGGATGACCTTAAGAGTGTGTAAATTAAACACCATTTACCTTGAGCAAGAAAAGTTTGGTGTAGCAAACCAAACTTTGTTAGTTACACAGTCAGGATGGAGTTGTTGGGCAGTAGTTTTTCTCAAGTGATTTTTGCAATGTGTCTTTAATAAGGTGCCAAAGAAAGCTTGCATGTAATAATAGGTTTATGCAAAATAATTCTTCAGAATTTCCATTCTACAAAGTTTAAGCTCAGTTTTGCCAGCATACACAGAGCTCTTGCTTTTGTCTGAATAGTTAGAAATCAATTGCATTGTATTCTTTTGCTACACATTAAGCATAAGGGAGATAGAGAAGGATGGAGGGAGTGGGGAAGAAATAACTTCCATCAGAATTCATGCAATACCTTATCTTACAGCTGGGTATTTTTGAAATAAGGGGAGGTTATTGGTGACAAGGAAACTCTGCCACAAATATAAGATTAATTCCAACATGAAGTCAGGAATGGCAGGAAGTGATTTTTCTGTAATTTTTGAGACCTTGCATGTTAGGATTTAGCAATTTGAAGGTCTTTTATAAATTGTGAATGTCCACACAGGCATTTTATTGTGCATGGTTCTGTGTTTTAATCCAAACTTAGATTTTCCTTTGCTCTCTGTGGGTGAACTCAGGGATTGTTGCTGTTGATTTTCTTTTAAGACAGAAAAAAGGTTTTTCAGGGCAGTATCTGTGTTTAAAGACACATCCTGTAGCATTGGAAAATTAGTTCCTGAGAATTTCAGTAATTAACTATTTGCTGTTTATGATCAGTTATTTTAACTTGTTCTGAAATTATTGCTAATGATGAAAATTCAGCTTTGTCAATTCTTCATGAAATCAGGTGGTCACTTTTTTTCTGCTTTTGAACCTTTGAGTTGCACGTGGAAATGACAAGAAACAAAAGAAATGTTTTGAAGTAATTTAAAGTAATTCTGAAGTAATTTAAAGTAATTCTGAAGTAATTTAAAATACATGCTAGGATTCTTCAGCTTGGGAGAAGGTAGCTGGAGGAGGGAAACCATTCATTTCATTCTTTTTCTCTTGTCTGAAGAAAAGTGCTGAAATAGTTAGTAATTTCAATGCAAATTAAGAGGGGGAACATCCTTTTCACAGAACTTGTAGTGACATTGTGATGCTGCTGTGGAGTCTGAAGATACAAATGGGTCATGCAAGGTTTTGATGACACCGTGCAGGGTGGGCTGGTGGCTCTCAAATTTGAGGTGAAATGTGGGATTTTTAGACCTGAGTACCTCCAGAGCATGGACAGAACAACCCAGCATTAGGCACATACCAGGATTCTGTTGAGTTGCTTCTGCTTGTGGGGAATTTTCCTGGTTTGCTTCTCTTGATGGAAAGGTTGTGATTGTCTTCTGAGTCAGGGACTGGTAGTTTTGTTAAATAGATTTCAGCTTTTTTTTTCAAATAAGTTACTTCTAGTCATTGGTTACAGTAAGGAAAGTTTGTATTTTTGCCTATCAGGAAGGAAGGTTAATAGGTAAAGATTCCTTGCTTCATAAACATACTTTTCAAAATTAGATTAATGAGAATTGCATTTAATACAGCCATATTATTAAAGTGATTGTCAATCTCTTTTTAAGACAGTGTTTTTTAAGTGTACATGCAAGTCATGTTCAGAGGCATGAAATTAGAAAAAGTTACCTTTGAATATTAGCAATACCTGGGTACCCTGAAGGCACCTTTCAAATTTCCTGTGTGCCTTTGGAAACAGTTTTGTTAGAGAGATGTCATTTTGTAAGCAGTGCAGTCTTAAAAACTAGCTGTGGCTTCCCTGGTTTAACCCCAGCTCAGCCCCCTGCTGCTGCTGGCTGCCCCTTGCTGGGCTGGGGGAGAGATCTGACAGGGTGAAAGTGGGAAAATTCTCAGCTTGAGGCACAGACAGTTTAAATAGGTGAAGCAAAAGCCAGACAGGCAGGCAAAGCAAAACCAGGAATTCTTTCCTTACTTCCCACTGGCAGGCAGGTGTTCAGCCATCCTCAGGAAAGCAGGATCCTGTTGTGAGTAGCAGTGACTTGGGAAAGCAAGCACCATCACTTCAAATGTCCTCCCTTCCTCCTGCTTCCCCCAGCTTTATATTCTGAGCACGAGGCCATATGGGATGGAATATCCTTGGGGTCAGTTGGGATCAGCTGTCCTGGCTGTGCCCCCTCCCAGCCCCTCCCTGCTGGAGCTGTGTGTGGAGCAGGAAAGGCCTTGGCTCTGGGCAAAAGGGAAAACACCTCTGGGTTATCAACATGTTCCCAGCTCAAACAGAAATCTCAGCCACCAGCTACTGTGAAGAAAATTAACTCCAACCCAAAGTAGCACACACGTCTCTTCCCTCTTCTATTACTCAGGGAATATTGACCTCTCTTTGTCATCTTCAGCAGTTGAGGAGAGTTCTGAGTTTTCTCAGTGTAGACACATTTTTCCTCATTTTTGTTCCAAGGAGCAGGGACCTGGGTATTTGGCTTCTTCCTGGTGGTGCACAGTGCAGATGGACAGACAAAAATGCTTCTCTCTCATATTATCCTGGTGTGTCATATTTTTACTTTTTTCATTTATTTTAATTTTTTGTTTCCTTTAATTCACCTTATTATTCACCCACTTACCTTTAGCAGACTAATATTATTGAGGCCAGGCTGGATGGGGCTTGCAGCAGCCTGAGGTAGTGGAAGGTGTCCTTGTCCACAGCAGGTGGGGGGCACTGGATGATCTTTTAGGCTCCTTCCCACCCAAACCATCCTAGGATTCTGTGATTCTTCCACTGATGACTGCTCTTGACAGAGATTTCTTGTACAAACCAGGTGTCCAGGAAGAGAAACCCATTTCTGGCAGGGTGGCTCATCTCGTCCAGATTGTTTCTGTGGCACTTTCTGCCCATTTTCCTTTTTTTTCTTTTTTTTTTCCCTTTTATTTTAATTGCTTCTCTGTAGCTATTAGAAGTGGTAGAACATCATCACCCTCAAAACAGAAAAGACAGAACCTGTATATCCAATCCATTCTGTAAATGGAGAATGTTGTAATTGGAAAGATGGCAATTGAATGCTTATTTTCCATTAAACATATTTGTCTCTTCTACATTTGTAAATACTTTCTTTTACTTTCAAAAATAATAGGAATATGGTTTATATACTTTGCAAATGTAGTAATGGTAAACAAGATGAGATAAATTTTTGGTGTAGCACTTTAGTTATTGCTTCAGCAAGAGCCTGAATTAACTTATTTTATTTCTGTAGTTTATTAAAAATAAAAGATGTATATTTTGTAGTTGGTGTATTGGTGCTGGTGCAGTTAATTCCTGACACCCAGACACTCAAAATACAATGTTTTCTGCCTTCCTGTGTGTAGTAGAATACTTGCTGGGAGGTGAATGCAGGATTTAGCATGACACATTTTGCCCGTGTTCACATGTCTGTGGTTTCTTTGTCTGTACATAAATAAATCAGCAAAGAAGTAGAAGATTTAATAGATTTATATTTACATTTACCGTTAGCCATCACATCCTTTCACAACTTGTTAGCTTAGTTGTCTGTTTAAAGAATTTAAATTCTTTAAATTGCATGTAAATTAGAAAAACTCCAACTTGACTCTTCATCTTTAAAGTTCTATATTAATGACTGAGTTTAAATGCTCTGTAAATCACCTAACACACTTGGCAGCATTTATTTTGAGTCCATTGCCATGGGAATATTGTATCACAACCAATATTTGTCTGGCTGGATGGTTGTGAGGAACCTCTACGCTAACACCTATTGCACTGACAGCACTTTTTGCTGGAAATACTGATATTAGTGTGTCATCCACTGACCTGGGGAAGATTAAGTAGATTTATCTGCTTAATGCCTGAACAAAATTAGAGCAGATTGTTTTGGGGCTGGGCTGTGCAGCTAAGCCTGCAGGCAGCATCTGAGGGCAATTTCTGCAACTGCTTCTCTTTGGACCCATCTGTGGTACAGTCAGAGCTGCCTGGCTCTGCTCCCAGCTCCTCCACACCAGGCACAGCTTTCTCTGGTGGGTACAGCCAGGCTGTGTGCAAGGGAACACTCTTCAGATTGGCTTGTATACACACATTTGTATTTTTATTTGTTTTTCCGAGATGTGCTGTGCTTTGGATCATATCTAATAGTACATGAAATAACAATCAAGTGGTTCTACATCAGTTACACCAGAATGTTCATGAGGAATTTTTATATATTCTGTACTATAGAGCTCTAATTTTCTAGTTGCCGTTTTTTGTTTTTGCTTTCCTTCCCTTCCCAACCCTCCTTCCCAGCCTCAGCACCCTCTTTGAAGGACAAAGCCCTGCTTTCATTCCTAAAGTTGCTGTATTCAGAAGAATTACAGCAGGAATTAGCGTGGGTGGGAGTTACACACAGTGCTCTCAGAGTGTAACTCAGGGAGCCCTGGCCAAAAGTAGGATTTATGATCTACCTCTTTTGTCTTGTATATATTTAATAAATAGGAACCATGGTACTCCAGCTTTTATGACGTAGTTAAGGAAATCTGTGGTGGAAATGGAAACAAGAGTTAAAGCAAATATTAAAAGCACTTACTCCAGTGTTACTAATTTCAGTGAAGGGAAATCTGCTTTACCAGTTGAAGCTCTTAGACATAGCTAGTACACGTAGTAGTAACTCTAGAAATGCAGCTGCAAGACTCTCTGTAGTTTGGCATTTCTGTTTCCATTTGAAATCAGGTTTTTGTGCCTCTTACGTTCTTCCTTTTATATTGCATGGTCACACAATACTGACGTGGATAAGGGTGGATTATGGACTGAGCTTGTAAAGTCAGGAATGTCACTGAATCTCTTTGCCTTCTGCAGCTGGCAAAATAAATTTGTGATTTCCTGCTGTAGTGTTTTAGATTCTTTCTTTTCCCCTGCAGAATGCACAAGGCAACAGAACACTGCTGAGATGCTGTTGTCAAACCTGTGTGCATTCAGGCTTACTTTCTCAGGGCATTTTGTGTACCTGTGTGTTTTACACTAAAGAGAATTTTAGTAGGTATAAAAGAAGCATTGTTTTTTCTAGCAACTTCTATTTTTAAAACCGTAGCATATGAAATAATTTTCATAATTATATTCTGAATTGTAGAGGCAGTTCCTACTTGGAGTTAATAGGTATTGTCATCATCCCTAGTTCTGTTAAATTCAAATGTAATAATGATTCACTTCAGTATTCTCTATTTGTGTTTTTTAAAAATCTATATGGTCTTAAACAATTTTTTAATCTAACACATGACTCTAGGTAGGTAGAAGGAGGTATTTTTGAGGAGTATGACTAGAAAAGCCAGTCAAGGGAGCAGGAGTATTTATTTAGTACTGGTGTTGTGGTTGGCACTGCAGAGTACATAAAAGTGGGTAGTGCTAAAAATAGTTTATCATCTGTTTTAATAAAATAAAATAAAATGCAGATTTATGGAAGGAAGGCCATTTTCTTCCTGGAAAAAAAAGGCCTGTAAAGTTTGCTTTGTCTGTGTGTGCAGGAATCTAATCTGGTTTCATCACTGTCTGTTTGTAAATAGAACAATTTTTTAGCACCTGTGTCTTCCTTATATCATTACATTTATCCTAGTGATCTTGCACATGGAAGCAATTTGGTATTTATTATTTTTAATCATTGTCAGTAGTGATGTAGGGGGTCAGTTTATCCAGCTGTGGCTGATGCAGCCTCACTGCTCTGAATGTCCCAGCAGGTCATGTTCTGCTGGTGTTTCACAGAATTCCAGAGTGGTTTGGGATGGAAGGAACCTTAAAGTTAATCTCTCTTAGACCTGCTGCCAGGGGCAGGGACACCTTCCACTATCCCAGGTTGTTCCAAGCCCTGTCCAGCCTGGCCTGGAACATTTCCAGGGATGGGACAGCCACAGCTTCTCTGGGCAACTATGCCAGGACCTCCCCACTCTCACAGGGAAGAATTTCTCCTAATGGAATCCTAATCTCATCTCTTTTAGTTTAAAACCATTTCCCCATGTCCTACCACCTTCTGTCCCTATAAAAAGTCCCTCTCTCTCTTTTTTAAAAGCCCTTGTTAGGAACTGAAAGGCCACGATGAGGTCTTCTCAGAGCCTTCTCTTCTTCAGATGAACACCCCCAGCTCTTCCAGCGTGGCTCCAGAGCAGAGGGGCTCCAGCCCTTGGAACATCTGTGTCCTCCTCTGGTCTTGCTTCATCTTATGGAATGTCCACTTATGCTGAGGACCCCAGATCTGGAGGCAGCTCTGCAGTGGGATTTCCTTGGAGTTAGCATAGGAAAAGGTTCTCCTGCTTTTCCTGGTTCTCCTGGACCATATTATGCCTAAAACTGGGTAGTAATGTTTTCTTGCAGGGTGTTTGTGGTTCAGAGGCCTACTTGGGTGACATGCTTATGTTTGTGATAAAGACTTTTTTGCTTTGTAGTGTAACTGGGCCATGATCAGTAGCAATAGGTGGACTTGATCATCTTCAATGTCTTTTTCAGCCTTAAAGATTTTATGATTCTGTGATTCTAAGAACTCCTTCATTTCCACAGCACCATTTGCTTGTTCTTGGAGGATCTTTAACTCCTTGTCAGGTCCCATGAACTTATAGAATGTTTTGGCTTACAGGGAAAAGCTCTTGTCAGTACAAGTACCCACTGAAAATGCACTACAATCTAATACACTCCCTCTCATGGGGAAAAACAAGAGGGATTGTGGAGAGAAAAAGGACTCTTTTCATGCAGGGGAGCAAAATGTTAGTGGTTTGATGTCAGCTAACCTGGGGAGCAGTCAGTGAGGGCTGAAACTGTGACAAATGTGTGCCAGAGTCAGGAACAGTCTCTGTGTTTCTGTTTTGAGCCTTGTGCACCCTTACAGAGCAGTTGCTCCTGTCTGTGTACAGCTTCCTCTTGTTTTTAGAGTAATTTTGTCAGCAGATGAAGTTTCATTTTAAAGATCCTTCTTTGGATTCCTTGGCAGGGAGGAAATTATCCAGCCCAGTGCTGGTGGAGTGTATTGCATCTCGTAGTAATAGAGTAATAATTTTGTGGCCCCAAAACCTGACCTGAAAAGGTCAATATTGCAATATTTGCATTGTTTCTGTTTTGCTGGCTGTGCAACTCTGTCAGCTCTCACTTCTTATCTTAGTTAATGCTAGTGTGTATACAAACAAGCAGAAGGAGGAGCACAGTGGATTGAATTTGGGTTTGTTCAACTTTATAGTTTCTCAGCTGCAGAAACTCAGAGCTAATTAATATCTTGACATTGGCCATCATCTGTGTCATTACAGAGCTTTCAGTGTAACACATGGCTTGGAGTGAAACCACCCAACTAGATGAGACAGAAAATTCTTATTTAATGCCAGAGTTCAGACTTAGGTGTGTTAGCCATGTTGGCAGTGTTGTAGAATCAGATTGTTCTTAAAACTTTATTTTCCTTCCTCATTACAGGGGTCAAACTCCTGCTGAATCTGACTTTCAAGTGCTTGAAATTGCCCGGAAACTGGAGATGTATGGCATCAGATTCCACCTTGCCTCTGACCGTGAGGGCACCAAAATCAATCTGGCTGTTTCACACATGGGTGTGCTGGTGTTTCAGGTATGGCAGACTGTCTGTCCTTTAGCATGTCTTGGAGTAAGTCTCTCATTTGAACATCAGGTGTCTCTGATGTCTTGAAAATGTAACATGTTCTGTGGTCAGAGAGTGTCATTTAAGCCCCCAACACACTGTTTGGTGCAGTTTGTTCTCATGCAGAGCACAGAGCATCAAAACCGAGTGACAGTAAAATAGAGGGGCTTTGCTTCAAGTTAGGTATGTGATGAGAGAAAATCATCAATTCATTTGGAACAGCCCATGGACACGTCTGTCATCCTGGAATTTTGGTTTGGTTTCTCTTCTTTTAATATTCCAGTGGATTTTTGCTGGGATATTGTTGCTCTTATTGTATAGGAATGTTGATTGATTGGAGTGATTGGACCAATCAGTGTTATTATGTTTGTTGTATTGAAGAAGTACTCAGTGCTCAGAGTCCTGTTTATGAATGCAATGATAGGATTTTCGTCTCCCCAACACACAGAGGCAGCTGATTCACTGAAATATTTCAGTTTGGGTGCTCAGCTGTGTCTTACCTGTTCTTTGGTTACTGTGGGGCAGCTTCTTGTGGAGGTGCATCAGCCACTGCTGATCAGTCCTGTAATTCCTCTCAGACTGCTTAGTGGGCTCTCCTGTTTAAGAGAATATTGTCACCAGAACTAAAAATCCAGCTGGATGTGTCCACATACACATCTATATACCCCCACAACAGAATTTTGTTTGGTACTCTGCTTTTCTGAAACTTTTGCTAACATTTGATCATTCTCATTTTAATTCAGGGTAACACGAAAATCAATACCTTCAACTGGTCCAAGGTCCGTAAACTGAGCTTCAAGAGGAAAAGATTCCTTATTAAGCTCCACCCAGAGGTCTGTGGAACTTTTACTGTAATATAGACAGGACTGTGTTAAAAAAACTACCAATGCTTCATTTCATTATGAACATTTCTGGAGTCTGTGATTTTATAAAACAGCCTCAGCAGACAGGCTTGGCTGCATTATTCAAGTGTAAATCTTTCCTTTCCCACCCCACAACTTAGGATCTTTAGCTTTTGTGTTTCAATATCAGCTTGTCCTTGACACAAACTTACACATGTATAAATGTAAGACAGAAAAAAATTACTACATAGAAATATTTAACAGAAAAAATTACTACACCCAAGTATTTGGTGCTCCCTCAGTACTTCTACTTTGAAAAAGTTGCATCCACTTTCTTGATTCAAATGAGAGTTATCTGATACACCTCAGATAGGAATAGGTGGCTGAAACTGTACTGTTGTAGCTTAATTTTAAGGATGATGTGATTACCCTTGCTTCATCTTTCCTATACATCTCTGTAGCACAAGTGTTGTTTTTCATACTTAGCTGATTTACAGTAGATGTTTGTGATTGCAGATGTCATCAAAATTATTGCTTCCATACTGAATGACTAGATTGCATTCAGTATTTATATTAAAATAGAAGAAAAAAACTTCTTTGGACTTTGGACACAATATAATTTTGTGTATCGAGGATACTTGAAACAGGACACACTGTCTGCTCATGTAGCAATGTGTCTCACAAAGAGACCCTCAGAAATTTCATATGATAACTGTATTCTGACATGCAGTATTTTCCAGTTTTGTCTAAATTTCCAGGAGACAAGCATCAGAACTCCTAAAAAGGGAATAGTATTTTAAAATAACTACTATTTCACTTAAATATTTAAATTTCTTTGAAATTTCTAAAGGTGGATTATATTGAGCTTTTAAAACACTTTTACAGTTTCAAGATAAGCAAACATTTTTGACAGCTGTTAAATAACTTTTAACTGCATTCAGAATCATGATTCTCCCATTTTTTTAAGGCAGATGAGAAGTGACTTAGCCAAATCCTGCATCTTGCTGGAGTTCAGCTTTTTTGTTGGCACACATTTGTGCCTTTCTTTTCTCCTTTCTGTCATTTTAGCTGCTACTGAACTTCTATTTTTTTTTTTTTTTCCCAGGGCCCATATCAAGATACATTGGAGTTTCTTTTGGGAAGTAGGGATGAGTGTAAAAACTTCTGGAAAATCTGTGTTGAGTATCACACGTTCTTTAGGCTCTTTGACCAGCCAAAGCCAAAGGCTAAAGCAGTGTTCTTCACCAGAGGGTCCTCCTTCAGATACAGGTAGGGAGAAACAGAACAAGCTCGTTATGTCCTAGAAAATGAGATCAAAAGGAAGAAGTATTCTAAAGACTTTCCATCTCTAAATGCTCATCCCTTGTGTTTGATAACCTTTGTACTTCTGTGGGTTCACAGTGGACGAACACAGAAGCAGCTAGTGGATTATATTAAGGACAGTGGGATGAAGAGAACCCCATATGAAAGGTAAGATGAAAAAGTTTTGTAAGGCAAAACATAGCTGAGACTTTCACAGTGCCCTTATTGCCTAAATTTCAGTGTTTTAATGCTGCTTGGAGGCAGGCTCATTCTCAGTTATCAAATTTAAAAACTAAAATGTAAAAAAATTATAATTTTGTGATGATGTAAGAAGCTTAGGAAAGTTTTGGTACCTTGTTTTGATGTCTGTGGACAATGTGTGGTTTAGCTCTCTGGAAGTTCAGCACATACTGAAGACCATGATGTCAGTGAGGACCTGTCTGTGCCACTGTAGCTGTGCAATCAGCCAGTGGCAGAGCACATAATGGAACTTGGGACCTGCAAGTTTGAAACTGTGACCTTAAACACTCGATTGTTTCTAAACATATAAATATATTAATTAAGAATGTGCATTTTCATGATAAAATTGTTTTTTCCTTACTTGACTCTGAAGCATGTGGGAAACTCCTCCTAATCCAAATCCTAATCCATACTACATGTGGGAAACTCTTACTCCTAATCCAAAAGGTCATAGGGACATAATAGAAAATTTTTAAAGTTTGCAATTATCTACTATTAATAAATATTGTTAATATCTCATACTTCAGTTGAGCTTCTTTTCTATTTGAAAATTTGATTTTCTATTTAACTATTGACATAGAATGAATCTAATCATGAGTGTAATGCAGGATACCACTTTTTGGAGTGATATAAAATACAAATTTTATATGGTTGACTGAATTTGTAAAAATTTGTACAATTGTTGCAGATTAGCTTATTCTGGTTCTGAAGACATTCTTCTATATGATAATGACAAAGGATGGAGTTAAACTAAAATGTGGTATTTAGTGTTCAGTTAGTATTCAGCCCCAGGTTGTTCTTGAAGTCTCCTTCAGTGGTACCAAGAGATCCCCACCAGCCAGGTGGGGTCAGTCTGTTCTCCCAGGTAACAAGTGACAGGACAAGAGGAAACAGCTTCCAGTTGTGCCATGAGAAGTTTAGATTGGATACTGGGAAAAATTTCTTCACTGAAAGGTTGGTCAGGCACCGGCACAGGCTGCCCAGGGAGGTGTTGGAGTCACTATCCCTGGAGGTGTTCAAAAAACGTGGAGATAAAGCACTTGGGGACATGGGTTAGTGTTGGGGGAACAGTTGGACTTGATGATCTTAGAGGCCTTTCCCAACCTTAATGAGTCTCTGATTCTGTGAATGATCTGGATCTTGCTCTATTCCATTTTTGATTGTTTCTTACTCTCGCATAATTTAATTTACGACCCTTTTGACCTTTTAAGACTTGAACTAGTTATTAACAAAACATGATAAAATAGAGCTTGAGATGTTTCTGTTGACAACTGGCCTGGCCGTAAGTGTTGGGGGGAGGAATGAGGCTGATGAATGTGTTGGATGCTGACAGGCTGCTCTGTTCCACAGGAGGCACAGCAAGGTCAGAGCATCCACTCGCACCTCGAACACAGGCGTGCCAAAGCAGGTCAGTTCTACAGCACTCAGTGTTGTGGGCAGGGGCATGGACAAACAGCTTTTTGAGGTGATAGTGAAGGAGTCAACTCACCAGAATTGCTGCCACTGTTTGCTCTTTGGCTGGCTGCACAGTTCTTTTTGTTGGTGTTACTGATTTGATAGTTGCAGCCAGTTGAGTGTGAAGTTCCACTGAACCGAAAAGGAAGTGTTGGGCTTTCTTGTACGTTGTTATTTCAGAGGCTTAGTTTATCTCCAGGTACTCTCTGACTGCTCTCTGGCAGTCTCAAAGCTGTTGTAAGATGCCTTCTGCAGGACACAGCAAGTAACAATCAGTTTACTGAATGCTACATGTGTTACAGGGGAAAGGTTAAGGAAGCATCACAGAATTTCACTGTCATTTTTTGTTTTTCTTTGTGGATATTTGTTCAGCTATAAAATACATGCTTTTAACTTTCCATCCATCCTCAGAATTAAGGAAAAAACCCTTGCCTTTTACATGGGCTGCTGGATCAGGTTCTGTACAGTGGCAGCTGTAAAGTGAGCTCCTGTGAAGTGTATATTCCTTCTGCATATGGATGTAACTGGATGTTACATTTGTTTTTATGTATTCCAAAAACCTTTTCATGTATTGTTTCTGGTTTTTTTTTTCCCCTTTTAGAGTGTCCCGCTCACTGAGGGCTTGAGAACTCCAGGCTCTCCTGCCTCAACAGCTACCCCCTTCCACTCTGTTCACTCCTTGGCCAGTCCCACTTCGACCCTGCCCATGTTTGCTGAACCCAGCCCTTCCTCCTTGGACCCCCGAGCAGCATACACAAGGATTCCAGACAAAACCACTTCAGCACCAGTGGAAGAAGCAGGGAGGAAGCTGATGCAGCAGCCTGGATCTCCTGTGCTCCAAGGTGTTGGGTTTGGTAGTGTTGCAGGAAACTGTGACCCGTCTTGTCCTGTTGTTGAGAGTGGTTGCTGTGTAGAGGTAGATGTAGAGAGGAGTAGTAAGGAGAGCAGGGTTGCTGGTTGTAAAAATGACAATGATGAGGATGACTTTACCACAGGTGTATTCATTGCTGAAAAAGAGCAGCAGCATGGCAGCCGAGGTGCCCCTCTTTTCACACTGGCAAATTCCCAGTTACAGGTGTCAGAGGAGTTCATTGATGACGACCCAGCAGAAATGTCCTTTTTTGCTGGGGGCTCTGAGGCATTTTCCTATGTGTACAGTGGGTTAGAATTAAAGGGTTCTGAGTTTTCTAAGTGTCTGTCAGAGTCAGCTGGTTTAACTGCAGATGCCCTCCAGCAGAGCACGGTCTCTGCTCAGTCGAGCCCTGACAGGTACTCCACCGAGGCTGTGGATATGAACATGGAAGAGGAGTTTGAATTTGAAGAAGGCAGCGATTTCAATGGCAACGAGAGGCCATCAGATACCTCGGAGCTGTTTGAGGTGAAGGCCCAAGCGAGCAGAATGCAAAGCCTCCTGAGTCCCTCAGAAACCAGCTCCCTCATCAACAACCGCTCCGAGAGCAGCTCCCTCAACAACCTGCCTCTGAACGGGACGTGCTCCCTGCACACCTACGGCTCTGCCAACCATTCCGAGGCCAGCTCCATGCTCAACTTCCCCGCCTACTCCGTGCGCTCCGAGTCCAGCTCAGCCTTCCAGTTCACGGACATCATCGACCAGCTGGAGCAGCTCAGCTGCCCTCCCACCACCACTGAAGACTCCAGCAGCACGGACACCGACTCCTGGGACTCGGAAACAGCTGCACCTCTGGATGCAAACCTTTTCTTTAGCAACCCCTTCGCTCAAACCATGGGGGACAACTATGCCTTTGACTTTCAGAACAATTTAAAAAACCTCACGCAAGAAGACTGGACAGAGAAGTCACAAATCAATTGATTGTCTTGATTTTTGTGATGGATCCCTCTATGCTTTCCAGGCTTGGAAGTCAATAGAGTGTGATATCAGTCAATCCAGTGGCTGGATTTTAAATCACATAACATAGTTGATTTTTAAATTTTTTTTTAATTCATGCCTCTTCAGTGTCCTTCAAAGCATCCAAGTTTTGGTGCTGTGTTCCTGTGCATCACTCTACGTCTAGAATGGGTTATAATAGGCTACAATGTTGGAAAACACTACATTTAGGAAAAAACACTGATTTCAGAGAATTTTAAGTAGCAACTGGCTCATGCAGACACAACTTACAGCATCCTCAAGGATTTTTTCAGCTGTAAACATATCTGTACGAGTCTCATATAATATGCTGTTCTTCCAAAATCCAAATAAAGCAGTCACTTTTGCACATGCTTGTTAACCAGCAGCTGCATCTACTAAATTACTTGCTTTCCAGCGCTGTAGCAAGACCCTCATTTTGGGTTTGTTTTTGTTTCCATAATCAAAAAAAACCTGAACAATCTTCGAATCATCTCTGAAGGACAATTCAAAAAATACCAACCTATGCAACATGTCTGTGGTGTGTTTTGAAGAATAAATAGCCTATACCTACCTCTGGAAGGTAGTTTGGAAGAGGGAATGTGTATACAACCAAATGGAAATAGCAGTTTCCAAACTTCTTGTGAAGACGAACTTATTTGCTGGCTTCCAGGTGTCTTCAGCAGTCCAGCAGCAAATGTTTTGCAGCAGTTTGGAGATATACAGAGACTGTAAAAGCACTTAATCCCCATCACATTTCCCTTCTTTCTCGTGATTAATCACTCTGCATAAAAATACTTACAAATTAATTCAGCAAAAATGTTCTGTATCTGTGGAGGACAGCTGGTGGTAAACCTGGTGTTAGTTTTAACTTTTTCTTTAAAATATGGACTGTATTCAGAAAAATACTGTAGTTTTTCTGAGAAATAGAGTTGTTAGGAGAGACAAATAATATAGACAACAGTTGGAGCTTCAGGGCTTTTGTAAATTGTTTTAGACAGGTGACTTTGATGAGAGACTTGAGCTGTAAGTTTGTAAGTGTAATGGAAAAAACAGTTGAATTGTTGCTTAACTGGTCACATTTAATTTAGCAACAAAAGTTATGAAATGTCCTTCCCAATTACCATGGATTGTGGGGGGGAAATTCTGAGCTTCAGCTTGTAAGAGCATTTTTTAGACTATATACAAGCAAGAATAGGAAATCCATATCACCTGAACCAAATCTTGTGATGGAAAGCATCATCTCATTCAGCCACTTGGTTTTGGGGTTCCCTTCTGCCCAATTTTCCGAGTTTCAGTTTGCAGAGAGAATGCAGTACTAATACAGTTGATGGCTCCAAAATAAGCAGGTTAGTTACAAACATAACTTTATGGTCAATATTATTGCTACCGGTTTAAGTATGGTCTTGATATATCATTAAAGACCTTCATTGTTTACTCAAATATTTAAAAAATACTATTATTTCTCAAAATCCTGATAACTAAATCTTTGATGAAATACTTTTCAACATGAGGCAGAACTCGAGGAGGTAAAATCTCTTTTAGTCACCCATTTCTTCCAGGTTAGTTTTACCAAGGTATAACTATTCTGCACAGTGCTTGCTTTTATCTTGTGCTTGAGTGGAATGAGTGTTGTCCTGTGAGAAACCTGTCCCCTTTGCCAGCAGCACTGAAAGACAAAGCACATTGAGAACCAAGTGTTAGCTCAGACCTCCAGTAATGCACTACAGGGTGCTCTTTTTTTTCTATGTGTTACTCCTATTTTATTTCTTTCCTGTTGAATGTGTGTTCTGGCTCTTTGTGGGACTTTATTCAGGCCTGTGGAGATGATGTTCTGGACTGTGGGTGTGTGGTGTGACATTTTGAAACAGGACTTGGAGGAGGTCTGCTGTGGTGTAGAGAGCTGGTGCCTTTAAATATGTTTTTAGGTCTGATTTCTTCCCAGAATGAACTACATTATGTAACCTAAGGAAGAAAAAGAAAATCAACAAAAAGACAGAATTCTGTCTGCAGACTCTATAACACATGGTAGCACCAGGGACAAGTATACAGATAAAGATGGAGAGAAAGGCTGTTGGTGTATTTGATCTTTTAAAAAGAGAATCAGGATTCAGCTATTATATATAACTGTGTCTGCCTCTCTTTCATGTCCTGTGCCTCAATCACAAGCATTCCTTTAAGTATGTTAGAATAGGGAATTCTTTTAGTTTTCAAAGATCTTGGGAAAAAGCTGCTTGTATTTTCAGTTTTCAGGCTTGCCAATTTGCCTTCTTGCACCATAGTTAGTTTGAAAAGGTATCTTCAATGTTTTTCTTCCTGTATTTTATACTATGCAGATCTTTCATTGGCAGTTCTAACTCTCAGGGATTTTTTTTTTTTTTTTAAGAAAGCAGTAAGATTCTTAATGTGGTGCCCGTTTTGTTTTCCAAGGGAATGATAGTGACTAGGATTTCAGTCTTCTATCTTAGGGCAAGTTGTGTGGATCCACAGGTGAGGAAGAGGTGAGGGGAGCTTTAACCCTGGTACAGACCTGTTTAGATGAAGGTTTTTGGTACAGAATGAGAGTTCAGAGCTGCTGCTGTGCTCCTGTTAGTTCTATCTGTGCTCTGGCTGACTGCTAGCATAGACCTGTCATGGTTTCCTTCTGTGCTTCACTTGATTTTCAAAGCCATATGGCTTCTGAGGGTATCTTTGCATGCTTAGCTGTGTTGTTTTATTCAAGGTTTCCCAGACAGACACAAAAGCGCAGAAAATTTGGTTCATTAGTAGAGTTTTTGTTATAGCAGGAAAGCTGTGAGCAGAGGTTCTTCATCATTTCCTTCAGAGACAAAAGTTCAGATTCACTTTCTGGTAGAGGTAGAGGGAAAACCAGTTGCCTTCAAGGGAATGCAGCAGCTCAGACCTCAGGGAGCTCGAGCACCATGTGTGGGTTATTGCAGTGCACTGGAGCTGTCCTCTTCTCCCCTGACTGAGGTGGAAGGAGAAGATGAGACAAGGAATGTCTTTCCCTGCTCTGTCCCCTTCATTTCCTTCTGTGTAGCATGAGGGGAGTGGTGAGCTGGAGAGCAGTGTGGTGTGTCCTGAGTCCTAGCAGTGCTGCTTAACTTCCAACATCATTTCCTGGGGTTGGGTTTATTTTCTTGCTACAGTGTTGATATTAAAGCTTAGTTCCTGGTACTGATTTCTGTTTATTTCCTGAGAACACAAGCTTTCCTTTCATGAAGGTGAGTGGTGAGCTGGCAGTGTGAGAGCCAAGAGCCTCTGCTGTGGGAACCACATGGCATGGAAAAGAGAGGAGGTGACTTAGGAAAAGTGACAACATCCAGAAGATCTTTGTTGAGTATCACATGCAAGAAAGCAGCATTTGAGGAGCTGTGGTAGAGCAGATAAAACCTAGGTGTAAACTCTGTGAGTCTGGGGACACACACAGGTACAAACATTTCTAGCCAGTGCCCAGGTTTTAGTTCTGTGTTTTTCCAGCCACAGGGGTTTCCAGGTGTGTTCTGCTCTACACAGTGCACCCAGCAGCTGTTGCAGGGCTGGCTCAGCAAAGGGGATGTGCCAGGGCTCCACAGTGAAGCAGGACTCTTTTCCATCCTTCCATGTCTCTCTGTTCTGTTTTAGCAGACACAGGCAGCTGTAGGATGCCTGGCAGCGTCAGTGGCTTTTCCCACTGAGTCAGGCTGCTGGGCTTAGCTCTCTGCAGTGCTCAGCTGAACACTGCAATGCAACTGGAAGAAAGCAAAATGAGTGTTATGAGTGAGCAATTTAATCCCCACCTGTACTTCTCTATGTGTGTACTTAACAACCCTTCTGGTGCTTAAACACATTTATTAAATGTAAAGCGCTACATCACAGCATTTTTGTTCATCATCTCTGCAGTTAATGAAACTTAATTTGCACAAAACATGGGTCATGGAATATTCTCTGACCTGTCTACCACCTGGTTAAGCTTTGTTAAGTTTACTAACCTGTGTTATCTATTGTGCATAGACTTTGTAATTTTAAAGTATTCATTAGTAAAGTAATACATGCTGTATATTCCCAGGACTTGCCATATTTTATCTTAGGGTGGATAGGGCGATATATCAATCTACCCTCAACTTTAATTTCCAGTAAATTTCGGAGTTGCTGAATAATACCAAGTATTGATCTCCTTTTTCCTGCGCTTATTTGTATTGTGGTCATAGGTGATTTTGTTTAAGGGATTTTTATTTTGGGTTTTTTTGTTGTTTTTTTTTGGGTTTTTTTTTTGGGGGGGGNTTTTTTAGGGTTTTTTTTTTTGGGTTTTTTTTTTTGTTTTTTTTGGGTTTTTTTTTTGGGGGGGGGGCTTGATCATGGTTTACTATTGGGTGGTTTACTTGGTCGTTTTTTTGTTGTTGTTTTTTCTGGTGGTGGTAGATTTTGTCTAGTTGCAAGTCTTGGTAGGGGTAAGATTTTGTGACGACACTAATAAAAGTTTTTATAATTTTATGCTTATTTGGTGCAAACCTGTCGGTAAGTCATTCCCATTATTGTCATTTTGCAAAATGGTCTAAGCCATAACTACTCAGTACTGAATGAGTGTAATCACAGGTCTCAATGTAGTCCTTTAGCTGTCATTGCCTGTCATTTTTAGGGACTCTTACACCTCACTTGTCACAAGGGCTGTGTGTATATGTATGGCTGTACATATACATTCTCTCTCTGAAGATGGGGAGATTTCCAAATGCGTGATAAAATCCTCCTAATTAATTACCTGCCCATGGGCTCCCATAGGGTTACTCCAGTGGGTGAGCTGGAGGTTTGGAAGTTCAGATTTGGAACATGATCATTTGAACCTGGTCTGTGGGAAGGTTTCCTGTACATTTGCAGAAGTTACAATGTTCTGCAGTTGCTGGAATCACAAAATTCCTGATTATCGGTACATACAGGGGTACGTGTGCCTTGGTTAGAGGGACTCCCCAGTTCCATAGGTGCTACTCTTGCCAGGAAAAAGATTTATATTCAAACAAAGAGAGCTGGAATTTTTTAAAATGATCTCTTGACTTTTATCTTTTATATGGTAAATGTTTATTGAATTATATGTTGGGGTTTTGAGTATCTTTGTGTCTGTTCAGATTGCCAATTATGAACCTACAGATTTGTACTAATTCATAATTTTAATTGTTTATGCAATAAAACAAGGAAAACTTTGATATAAATGACAACATGGGCTTTTTAGCTTTATTTTCATTACCTTTACCTTTGAAATAGAATAAATATTTGTTCTCCTAGCCAAGGCATCTTACAGTTTTATTCCCAGCTTTCTCCACACAGTTTTCCCCCTGTAGCACTTGGTTGAAAATAGAGCCCAGTAGGCAAACACTGGTGTGTGGGTTTCAAATTCCTCGTTTGTGCAGATCTTTTGCTTGGGATACAAATGGGACTAGAAGCTCAGATTTCTTTGTAGGAATTATATTTATTGTGGTGACTTTTTAAACTGGGTATGTCCCTTGAACTCTCTTTCCTGTATATCTGTTTTTAGTGGAAGATTGTCCTTTTTTGCAAACATAGCGTGTGAAGGCAATTGCATGTTGTCTAGCTGGCAGGTTCTCCCTCAGGTGTCTGTGGCCAGTGTTTAGGTAAATCCTCTTCCCTGCAGACAGGACTTTTACAAAGTGGAAATGTGACAAAAACAGGGTGGTTGTTTGGGGTTGTTTCAGCTGTTTTATGGGTGTTACCATAAAACTGGGGCCAACCTTAGGATTCTGGTAGTACCACATGTAGCTGTGACCTCACAGGCACACAGCACTGGGGCACCTGGCAAGTGCTGTAAATGGGCTGTAATGTTTCACTTCACCTGTACCGGTTTGAGGATAAAACCCAGATCTTTGAATTTAAAGTCTCTTGCATAGGTTCTTTCGGCTCTTAGATAATTTTCAAGATTCTCTTATCTCCCAAATATGTCTCATCTTTTTAAAGGGAAGATTTGCAGAGGGAAAAATATGCTAGTTGTGATGTTTTGAAATAAGGGAGATAGGGAAAATATCCAGGATTTTACTTCTAGACCATCAGCTTGCTAATGACTTCAGTCTAGGAGTAATGCTGTGTACTTTCACTCTAGAAACAATCATTTGGTCTGTGTGTGTGGTGGGTTCAGCAGGGCATTGGGTGGAAGGGAGGCTCAGAGCAGGCTCCCATTGTCCTCTGGTGAGCTTCTACAGGGCTTTAGCCTGAAAATAATCTCAACTTTTGGAGCAGTAGCAACAGCAAGGATATAATAATAAAGTTGTATCTCTAAAGGTTTTCTGTGACATGCAAGAGACACTCCATTTGATAAGGAACTGTTGCTGACATCTGACCCTCACATAGTTTTTGTCCATCCCATAATGCTCAGTATTATTGGGGTACTATTTTAGTTGTCTGTCTTTGAATCGTTTTAAGCATCCAGCCATAAATCTTACAGAAGCTGTATTTTTTGTTTTGGCCAGCCTGTACACTCAAATCTGGCTTTCTGTGTAGGAACTGAATTTAGACTGAAGAATGGAAATACCTGCTTGAAAAAATAACTGGGAAGTGATGCCAAAAGCTTGTTATCTTATTGTTCTGTTTGTTATCTCAGTGAAAATCAAATGGAGCCTGCTTCGACGTGACCAATATTACACAATAGCTGTGGAGGATACCCTCAGCATTCTCACCAGATTCTGTAGCTGTGTTCTTGCACACTACAGAGCTTTTGCAATATTTTATTGATTCGTTTTTATTTTTTATTTCTGTTAGGTGTATGTTGGTCTTTATGAAACTGTGGGTTTGTTTTCTTAAAGATACATTTCTAACTGTGTAGTGTAACTAAGAAATATTAGTATACTTGAAGATCTTTGAGTATGTGGAATATTACACCGAGCTGATGCGTTTTTGGACGTTGCCTTAAGTGCATTTGTGTGTGATGTGGAGGCAGAAATTGTTGTGTACAGGATGCAGCCATGTCTGACTGTCTGGGCTACAGCATTGAATTCCCACATCATTGCATGGAGGCCTGGCTTGTGCTCACAGCATTTACAGACACCAGTTTGGGATGTTCCTGTCACTTACTTGTAGAGAACAAATTTCCACTTCATGCAGAACACTGAAACGCAGGAACATCCCTCTGGAAGAATAATCCTTTTTAATATAACTGGAGGATGCTGCCTGTGGGGAAGGGAAGACCTGGAGCACCAAGGTTTGATGTCAAAGGGAATCATTCACATGTTTTGATCTTCACATCAATGTTTCTACCTAATTAGGAGTTTTCTACATTGAACAGCAGTTGAAATGGCTTCTCCCTTTACCATCCTTCTCCATGAGAAAGGGGAATTGCTGTCCATCTTGCCTGCTTGTCTGGAGTCCTCCTGTGCTGCTCTGGTGGAGAAGACTTGAGTTATGAGAATGAAAATTTCAGTCCTTACTCGTAATATCATCTGCCAAGACACCATCACACTGAGCTTAGATCAAGTATTTAATTAAACAAATGTTAGCCAAAAAGCTAACTTGAGCTGCTCTGTGACTTCTTATAGCCTCTTCTAGGGGGAAAAAAATTAAAAAAAAAAAAAATAAAAGGGAAGTGACAGGGCAAGAGGGAATGGCCTTCAGCTGAAGGAGGGAAGTTTTAGATGGAGTAAATTATTCCTTGTGAGGGTGATGGGGTCCTGGCACAGGTTGCCAAGAGAAGCTGTGGCTGCCCCATCCCTGGAAATGTCCAAGGCCAGGTTGGACAGGACTTGGAGCAACCTGGTGTAGTGGAAGGTGTCTCTACTCACGGGACTGAGTGGTCTTTAAGGTCCCTTCCCACCCAAACCATTCTATTATTCTGTGAACGTGCCTCTCATTTCCATCAGGCACTCTGCCTTTGGGGAGGGGTTCTTGCTTTCGGATTCAGTGTTTGCAATTAATTTACTGGCCATCTTCTATTGGAGGAGATAAAAGGTAGAACAACCAGACTAAAAAAACAGGGTGGTTTATAGCAAGTTAAATCCCATTTGCTCCCACTGTGTCTGAGCTTTCAGGCTGTCTGGAAACAATTCAAGTTACAGATTCTGGAATTCGTTGCTACTTCATGTTAAATTCCAAGAACTTAAAGAAGCTCCTCACCCCTGCAAACTCTTTTGTTAGGAAGCTGTTTTTTTCAGAATTCCTGGCATGTAAAATCCAACTTGAATCCTGTTCCTGCATAGGTGAAACAAATGCTTTTTTCAGTGTTGGGGTGATATTAAAAGTAACATGAATGGCCAAAATGTTCAGGGAGAAGCAAAAATCTGCTCCAGAATTGGTGCTGGCCTAGTGTACAAATAGTTAACTCAGCAGCCTGGATGATCTGAATCTCTTCCAGGTGACCGAGTGCAGCAGCTCTGTTTAGCTTCCTGCGTTTGTCCATGTGGAATTACAGGCTGGGGCTGCCTCGCCCTGGGTGTGCTTTCCAAGCCTGAGCAGCTGGGAATCGAAAGCTCCCAACTCCTCCTGCTGCACCCCTGATGGTGTGAGGATATCTGTGAGGGCTGATTTTTTTTCAAGCTTTTTGTGATGATTTCTAAGGAGTCTGGGAAATGATGATTTGGCAGTTTGGGGTTGGCTGTTGATTTCCCCATTTGTCTTTTCGGGTGGGTGGTTTAGCGCTTGTGACACAACAAATCCTGCTGGGGAGGCTTGGGAGGGTGTTTAAGTTGTAGTTGCTTAAGTGCTGATTCCTTGTTTAGTTGCCTGATCTGAGAAAAATCATTTGTTTGTCACAGGGAAGATCAGAAAAATAGTATGTGAGATTGGGAGGAATTCTGTGAGTGTATTGTGTCTGTCACCTTCTTTGGTCTAAAAAAGCTGGTCTTGAATGATCCTTTTCACCCCTGAGGGGGGTCTGCATGCTGAAAAGAGGAGGCTTAAATTCACTGTCATGTGTCATAAATCTCTAAAGGGTCCACAAAATAATAATTTTTAAAAAATGTTTAATAATCTAAAGCAAAGTGGTACCTATTGCTTCTAACAGGTTTAGCTATTGATTGTGTCTGTCCAGTTAACACTCAGTGCTACAAAATTGCTTTCCTTGAGATTATTCTGTTTGTATACTTAGAAAAGCCAGGAATGAATTTTTTCCATGCTCCCTCTTTGTATAGCAATAGGCTTTCCTTTCCCTTTGGACCAATTTTGGAGATACCCTAAATTCTGAATGTATTTCTAACATACTTTGTCTTCAGGAGTGGCAAGTCATGGAATAATTTGTCCTAGCTTTTCCCTGTGTTGAAAAGTAACTCTTATATTGAAAAGCAACAATGAAAAGCTGTATTCCTGTCCCTGCAGTATAACCCTGTGTTGTGAACTGTGCTGCTACTCAGCAGCATTTTTTCCTTGGCAATAAGCAATTTATCCTTCCCTTAACTGTGGTTGTTGCTGTGTCTGTCCTTACTGCACTGCCCTATAACCTCTGGGATGCAGGGAACACTCCCTTTACTTTGAGATACACACTGAAGTCTTTGGATTTGCATGCCATTTTGCTCTTTTTCTTTTACCTTTTTAAAAATAATACGTGATTGCAATTCTGGCTTGCTGTAACAGTGGATAATCTCCTTATTTGCACTACCTTTGAAATAATTTTCTCTCTTTTTCCACTCCATTTTCTTGTTGTCTTCCCACCCAGGCCTCCCTGTGGACCATGCCCAGCTGTCCTCCATCGTGCTGAAGAGTCCCCTGGGCTTGACCCCAGCCTTTCAGGTGAATTTGAACACAGTCCCCCAGGGCTCGTCCCCTCTGCTGAGCCCTGTCCTCAGCGACGCTGGCGGGGCCAGGATAGAAGAGGATGATGAGATGAAGAGGAAGGTAAGATCACAGAGCTGGGCAATGCTGGTGCCAGCTGGGAGCTGTGCTGGGCACTGAAGGTGCCAGGTGGGGAGCTGTGCTTGCTGGATGCTGATTGTGTTGTATTCTTGTAGTGGCTGTGGTCAAACTCCAGTGCTGGAGGTTGGTTTGGATGTGTTGTGCTGTTGTGGCAGGAGTCCTCACTGCCCTCCTGGCATCTTCTTGTGTCTTCTTGGCACTGGGACCACCTCCCTCTGTTTTAGCAGGAGCAGTGTGTCAGGGAACTGTGTTCAAAATCCACCTTTTGCACCCCAGAATGGAAATGAGTTCAGGTTGGATATTAGGGAAAGGTTCTTCACTCTGAGGCTGATCCCTGGAACAGGTTCCCTAGGGAAGTGATCATGACACCAAGCCTAACGAAGATCATGGAATACCTGGATGGTGCCTCTAGCCATCTGGTTTATTTTCAGGCTGATCTGCAAGGAGTGGAGAGCTGGACTCATTGTTCCTCAGAGATCCTTTTTTGTTTCTTGGCTTCCTTCCTTGCCATGCAGCCTCATCACAGTCTCATTGGTCCATCTCACCACATGTTGTTCCTCCAAGTTGTGCTTTGTGATCATAACAGGACCTTTAGAGGGGTCCTGAGGTGTTTCCCTTGAACTGTGCAGGACCTGAGCTCAGTGTGAATTCTCTCACATCCATTTCATCATGGGTTTGGTCAGCAGAGCTGGCTGTGTTGTTGAAGTTGTCCTCTCCATGGCTGACCCTTCTCTCTGGAGAGAGATGGACAGTGCTCTGGCCATGCAGAAGCTTGAGTCTCACTTTCTGGAAGGAGGGGGACAAAAAAGCCCCTGACTTTTGCAGGTGCTGTGAGTCTCAAACCAGGAACAGCTTTTAACCAGGGACTCCCCAACATGATGTGGGGTTTTCCTCACCCCCGTGTAGAGCTCAGGATTTGCTGCATTTCTTCCAGTAGGTTAAAGAAGTCCACCTAACAGCAGAGTTCCATGACCATTTTTCTGGAAGACTCTGCTCTCCTTGCCTTGCTTGCAGAGGTTTGTTGGCTCTGGTGCTTGAGAAGGATCCAGGATCTTCCACTACAGTGCAAGGAAGGCTCCACTGTCCAAATTCAGTTCCAAATGGAGTCAATGGCCACACTGGGATCTGCAGTTTTCCATACAGCCCCAAAGAAGAAACGACTTTGTGTGGTCTTTGCTTCTGCGCTTCTGCTTGCCCCATCCAGTGTTCTGGTTGTCTTAGCTCTGTCAAGATCAGGATCCTGAGGCAAGCAGGTCACAGGGCCCTGCTCTTTGGTGTCTTTAGCACATTCTTGGGCACCCCCAGGCACTTCTGTGATGCTGTTGAGAAACACCCATGGTGAGGACGTGGTGCAAGTGCTTGCCAGAGAGAGGAAGCTTTAACCAGTAACTGCAGCTGAGCTGCAGACAACCCACCCGACTGGCAGCTTCCCTGTCTCATTTAGACTTTTTGAGGGAGTTTATGGCTTTGACTGATCACTCTACTATTAGTTTCCATGGTTATTTTCAAAAAACTCCTCTCATTTATCCTTAGAGCTTGGAAATAATGAGCAAGGACAGTGTTAGCTGACTTAAACGTGAAGCTCAACCCTTTCTGGCACATTCTGCAAGGTCTGGTGTTTTGGCAGCTTGTGTTCTCCTTCAGGCAGAAACTAATTTATGGAAGTGAGACTCCTTAGAAGGGAACTTCTTTTTATTGTATTGAGCTTAAGCTTGATCAACTCCTGACTATTCCAAGGCTTTGATGTCTATTCAGGCATTGTTTTGAGTGAAACAGATGCAGGAGGAAACCAGTGTTAAATTGGTTGCATTTCACAGGAGCTTTACAGCTTTGTTGTACAAGAAAAATGTAATCTTACAATATTTCTCTTGACTAGAGCTCTGATTTGAGGGTGATACTGCTGTAGTTCCACCTGGTTAATCAGGGCATGTTCTGCAAACTCTCCAGCCCTCACAATGTGTGCTGTCTGCTCTTTGCTGCCATGGTGCTGCTGGGCCAGTACTGATAACTTGAGAAAGATGAGGGATTTTTTCTTTCTTTTTAAATCACTGTGCTTTTCTTTCATCTTACTGGTAGATTTCTCCCTGTTCCTTTTCCAATGGAGGTTGGTTGTAGCAACCCACTTAAAAAGGGGCATTGAAGCAAGGCTTTTTGGGGGAGTTCCCCCACTCAGAATTATTTTTAACACTTCTGAAGCCTGATGTTTGAAGTGAAAAGTTAAACATTTTTTGGGCATTACAAGTTCAGAGTAGAGCTCTTCACTCCCCACAAGCTGGGGTTGCTGCATCTGGTGAGTGTTGAAGGTTTCCAGGTGGGATTGTTTGTACATTATGTGGTGAAACACCAGTTTTTCCAAGTGGGGATATTTGCCTTGATGCCTGCTATGGTTATAGAAACATTTTCTTTGGACTTTAGAAGAAGACTCCACCTCAGAGAGTTCTTGTGTTTGCTTTTGAGGCATGAGCTGGTTTTCTTTCCCCTTGCAGAGCCTGAGGAGAAGGTGTTTGGCAGGGCCCCTGTGCACTGACAGCCTTTCCACTTCTCTGGTGCAGGGTCTGCCCAGCAGCTGCTGCCAGCTCTCAGCACAAGGGATTCACTTAGGACTGGTGCAAGACTGAAAAAAAGCAAGTTAGGAGCACTAAATTCCACCAGGGAGCAATTTGGAAAGAGCGGGAACTTCTGAGAATAAACAGAAAGGGCTGATGTGTTGGGGAGGGAGAAAGGAAGAGAAGATGCCTGGGGAAAATAAAAGCCCTCTTGTACCCCAGGTTAGCACACAGTCAGCTGGAGAATGAAGCAGAAACCTGTAGAAATGTTCAGAGGTGGAGAAGAACGTGGTCCCTGCAGGCTATGAGAAGTGACAGGTTATGACCATGGTGTGGTTTTAGTTTTTAAAAAAGTTCCCCCCTCACCACCTGCCTGTGTAGGTCATGCTCCCATGTTTTCACACACCCTCATGCTCTGTAAGGTTTTAAAGAACTGCAATAAGATCCTGCACATAGTCCAAAAGGGGATGTACCCAGAGCTGTGTAAACACATCCCTGACAGCAGAAACTCTCCTGTCATGTGAGGAACTGCTGAGGCTGGGAAGTGAGATGGTAAAAGGCTCACTGTAGGCTCCAGGAAGGCCAGAAAAATGATGTTGTTTCCTTTGGGAAGAGGCTGCTTATGAAGGATGCCCACAGCATCTGAGACTGCAGTCTGGTAAATAGCCCAAGAAAAAAAGTCAAGATGAGGTAGAACTTTGCCTGAGACAGGTGGATTGTACCTGAGACAGGTGGATTGAAGTTAAGGGGATGGCCATGGAGTGAGTAGGAGTTTGTCCTCTGGTTCCTCCAGGGAGGGGGCTGACATGCGGAACTACAATATCTAGCTTAAAATAACCTGAAAAGAGACTAGACTGTGTCTCAAAATTAATTATTTGAGGATACACACCTCTAGGGATCCTCTGGACTCAATAGAGAGGTTACTGAGCAACCAGGAGAATGTCTCCTCCACGGGCAGCATTGAGCTGGAGGATTGGGAAACACTCAGTAGCTGTGCTGACAGCACTGGAGGCATCTCAAAGTGACTCTGTAAGGAGAATTTTTAATTAACTCAGAACATACAAGAAAACAAAAGAAAGAATTTTCAAAGCAGTGTTTCCCTCAGGAGGGGAGAGATGGGGGAGACCAAATTTTGACATAACTCTGTGGCATTTGGCACAGAACAGCACAGCATAGTGAGCTGAGGAGACAAAGCAGTCCCTTGGCTTGAAGAGTGATTAATTCCTTAATATTACAGGATTTTTAGCAATATATTTTCAAGCTGACTCTGATTTTGTCTTGTAACTGCACAACATCTCTTACCATAATTTCATTCCTTTGTTCTTCTATATCCATTCTCTTTTCTCTTTAAAGAGCAGCCCAGAGCAATCATGCAGCCATAAACTGCTGCAGTTTGATTTGCTTTTTTTCCTAACTAATTAATATGATCTTCAAAGGAGTAGCTTGATGAAAGCTGTAAGTGGAAATAAACAGTTTTGGAAAAGGACTGTTTGCAGATCTGTTGGGCTGTGTTTGGTTAGAGAAGGGTTTAAAATCTAGGAATCTTGGATTAAGTGTTTCTGTATTTTTGTAAAATGTTCCCTTGATTTGAGATGGAGGTTCGTGTGATGGAAGTGTCCAAGGCCAGGCTGGACAGGGTTTGGAGCACCCTGGTGTAGTGGAAAGTGTCCCTGCCCATGGCAGGGGGTTGGAATGAGATAAGCTTTAAGGTTCCTTCTAACCTAAACCATCTGTGATTCTGTGACAATTGACATATAATTGTCATTATTCTTTAATACCCTTGCAATATAAAGAATATTCAATATTCAAGTCAGTATGTGGGAATGCGATACTGAATAAAAAGCTGTCCTGTTAGTAATGAGCTGCTCCACTTGCACAGAGCCTGGGTAAGTGGATGTAAGGTTTGAGCTGGAAATAGAGGTTTGTGTTTCACTGATGGCTGTGTGTCCTTTCAGCGCTACCCCACCGACAAGGCGTACTTCATAGCAAAGGAGATCCTGGCCACAGAACGCACCTATTTAAAGGACCTGGAGGTTATTACAGTGGTAAGTGGCCTTGAATTCCTTTCTTTTCCTTTTTTTTTTTTTTTTTTAACAAATTTGTGATTGTTAGGCTGGAAAAACTTGGAATTTCTTCTTGTGATGTAGCTTAATCCATGAGCCAAGTGGCTGTTCCCTTCCTTGTTCCATGGCTCCGTCTGTGGGAGAGCAGAAACCTTCTCTGGACTTCCATCATTTGCTCCAGCAGCTAAGTCCTGTGCCTGCCATGCTGATGGCTTAGGCAAACTTTTGGTCTGAAAACAGTGAACAAGGAAAGCCTAAAAATGTTTTGCATTCAGTTTCAATGATATCTGCCTATTTGCTTATAACCTGGCTGTCTTCCCCATGGTTTTCCTTGAGAAGCTTTTAGCCTTGTGCCTTTGGATCTGTGAGCAGATGACAGTTGCAAAGAGCATTGAACACATGGAAGTTTCAAGAGTTTTTTCTGGTTTTGTTGCTTCTGTTTCTTCCTCTCTCTTTCACCCAGAATAGACAAATGAGTCCTGATTGGAGGGCAGCATGAATTTCTAGTTCATGGGCTTCTAAAAGATCTTTTTTGTTCGTGAGCTCCATGTTTGAGCACTGTGACTGTTGCTTTTCCATAAGCAGTTGTTTTAATTTCATGAAAGAAAAGCTTGAGTCCCTTTCCTCTGCGTGGCCTCAGTGGAAGTGTTCTCTGCAAGTTCATTGAGCACCATCTCACTCCAATTCCTCCTACAGGCTTCTCCTAAAAGAAGGGGGAATACCTCAGAAAAATGTCAGAGGATTTTTGTAATATCCCCGTCCCTGCCAGAGAGCGATAAAGTCTGGAATGTGACCTGCAACGAGATGTCTTCAGCTGAGTGACTTGCCCAGGGCTCCAGGTCTATGAGAGCAGTTTTACCTGCATGGAAGTGGCAGCAGCTGGGGCAGCCACTGGGTAACTGACTGTCACTCAGCTGTCCCCAACCATCCCATCATTGCATTCAGAAACAAGCTTGTGCCCAGAACCAGCCATGGGCCTCATCTTCCTCATATTTGGCAAGGAAAAAAAAATCACATCTTTTCATTTTTCACAAATTACATCTTCCCTAAATATTTCTCCTTCCTTCCTGCTGTTTCCCTGTGCATACTTTCTCCTCCCCCATCACTGCAGGAGCAGGAATTTTCATACTAGCAATGAATTTCTGGAACAGAGGAATTGATGAGAATTTCTGGTTTTCTGGCAGTGGTTCCGCAGTGCTGTGATCAAGGAGAATGCCATGCCAGAGGGCCTGATGACACTGCTCTTCTCCAACATAGACCCCATCTATGAGTTCCATCGAGGCTTTCTGAAGGAGATTGAACAGAGGCTCTCACTCTGGTAAGTGAGTGGGGGACCTTTTTCTACATTCTCACATCAAAACCAGACTACAGTTGGTATTTCTGCATCATTAAAAGCAAGGAGAAATCTTTTATCAAATTAAAGCTACTAAAAAAGTACAAACTATGTTGTACAAAGCCCATTTGCCAAGCTTTGCCTTGTATATAATATCCTGTACATAATATCCTTTGTATGTGATACCCTGTAGTTGTAGGACTTGTGCACCAGACCAAGGGTTTTGTAATCACATAATCATTTAGGCTGGGAAGCACCTTTAAGATGATCAGTTGTTGATATAACATGATGGTGTCTCTCAAGCCTTGGAAAAAAGAAGGAACACAAGATGAAAAAGATGAGACCTATGCTTTTCCCACACCTTCCAGTTAATGAATCTCCAGGTGAAAACCTAGGAAACATTTTTGTGATTAAGGTGGGAGTTTGGTTCTTGCAATGCAGTTTATTTCGCAGATGATGTTTTCAGTCTTTTGAACTTTGTATTATTTTCTCTTGCCCTGACGTGTTATATATTACAGTATAACTACCTTTCAAAAGGAGGTAGTCAACATAAGTATGAACAAAAACAAATGCACAAAATCAGGTGGGGTCATGTTATGACATTTATGTGGAGGTCTCAAATAGACTTTCACACAAGTTCCTTTCTAGTCCTTTCTCAGTTTTTAAAGCATGTCTTTATGTTTGCTGTTTTGTGCAGCATCCATATTTAAAGTACCAATTTTTCAATCTGAACAGTGAAATGGGAATGTCAAATGGCTAAAAATTATGCCCTGAATTAGGACAGGGAAGATGGAGGGAGAAAACAGACATTTCTTGATGCCCCATGTATGTTGGCTCCTTCTTTCCTCCTGTGTGTTCCAGGGAAGGCAGAAGCAATGCCCATGTGAAAGGAGATCACCAACGCATTGGAGATGTCATGCTCAGGAACATGCGCACCCTGAAGGTAGATACAGGATTCAAGATGTGCAGCTTGGGCATTATTGAGGTGTTCTGTTTTGTTTTGTCAAGGATCAGAGCTCAATATTTCCATTAATCACAGAACCCCAGCAGGTTTTGGGTTGGAAGTGACCTTAAAGCCCATCCAGTCCCACCCCCTGCCATGGGTAGGGACACCAGGGTGCTCCAAGCTCCACCCAGCCTGGCCTTGGACACTTCCAGGGATCCAGGGGCAGCCACAACTTCTCTGGGCACCCTGTGCCAGGGCCTCACCACCTGTTACAGTCTGGTTCTTAAAATTATTAGAAATGCCTCTGCTCTAATTATGGTGCAAACGAGACCATATGCCAAAGTCAACAGTATGGGCTTTATTTAATAGTAAATACCAGAGAGAAGAAGGAAGAGAAAGAAATAGAAAAGCGGTGGGTGGACAGAAAAAGACAGGCACAGATTAAAGAAAACATCAGCACTCCATGCATCCCACCAGCATCCTGATGATCCTGTCCAGCTGGTCTTGTTGATGGTGAGGGTCCCCCAAAAAGCACAGAATCCAATGGATTAATGTATGCTGAGGCTAGGTGGAATGCCCAGGCACCTCCCCTGGAGGGGGCCAAGTTTTACACAGTCTGTTGCAGCCAGCTGAATCATTTTGCATCACATGCAGTCCTGTGGTGCAAAGCCACAGGAATAAGTCTGGGGAGCACTTTGGGAGATCTTTGGTGGATTAAGGCCCCCCCTCAGCTGCCCCTCACATTAATGTCCCATGGATGTGGCCTTCCCAGGGTTGGGGGGGTTTTACAACTGATCCAGTTTGTGTAAGGGGCAGGATGAGTGTTCACTGCCTCTGACCAGAGGTTTCCCCAGCACCCAAAACTCTCCTCTTGTCCCCTTTGTTTGAAGGGTTCTGTGCAAACCTGGCCTCTTAGGCTATGGCCTGCCCCACCCAAATGCAGCCAGCAATGATTTTCTGCTGGGTTTGGCTTTCTTGAGCTTGCATTCTTTTCCCTCTGCCTTGTCTACCTCTCCCTAGACCTGTGATTATTGAATAATAGCATTCCCTTTATCTTATCAAGGCATCTTAACTCACAGTCCAAAGTTCCAGTCAGGCATCTTCAGGGAGGGTTGGGTTTCTGTGGTTGTAGCTTCTTTATACAGCTTGACCATAACAGGCAAAAGGTTCCTAACAACGTTTAAACCATGAACTATCAGATTCTAGTATCTGACACCACCCTCATGGAAGAATTTCTTTCCAATATCCCACCCAAACCTATTCTTTTTCAGTCAATCTTGAAGTAACTTGCAAACAGTTATTGTTGAGAAACAATTTAAAAAGAAACCAGAGTAAAATAATGGGAGGGAGGTTTTGTATCACTGTTGCTTATTTAGCCACCTACATTTACCTTGAGAAAAGGTGTTTGTTGGTTATTCAGCAGGAAGCAAAGAAAAATTATTTATTTAGCTCCGCTATTGAGACTTTGATTCACAAGGTTACATATTTTTTAAAGGCTGAATAATTTCTTCTGAAATGAAGTCAGCTTTATTTGGAGCAGAGTGCCTCTGTGGGACAGTTACATTAGTGCTGTAGTAGTGGAGTAATTATTTAATTAAAACCAATGGCTTGAATGGGAGTGCAGGAGTGTGGGATTGCTATTTCCACCACCAGCATTTGGTATTCCAATACTATACAGGCACCTATTTTGACCTTGACTGGGAGCTGCCTGCCACTTCCTTTAGTTGTGAAAGACTGTTCTCCTTTGATCCAAGGAACATTTTCTCCAATCCCACAGGAGTTCACCAGTTACCTGCAGAAGCACGACGAGGTCCTGACGGAACTGGAGAAGGCAACCAAACGCCTCAAGAAGCTGGAGACGGTTTATAAGGAGTTTGAGCTGCAGAAGGTTTGCTACCTGCCCCTCAACACCTTCCTGCTCAAACCCATCCAGAGGCTGATGCACTACAAGCTGATCCTGGGGAGGCTGTGCAAGCACTACACGGCAGAGCACCGGGACTTTGCCGACTGCCGGAGTGAGTGAGCGCCCGCCCAGCCCTGCGGCCAACACCCCACCCAAAACTCTGCCTGTGCCCTGGGAACACGGGGATTAGAGACTCAGAGAATCTCAGAAGGGTTTGGGTTGAAAGGGACCTTAAAACTCATCTCATTCCCCTTCCACCATGGACAGGGATGCTTTTACTAGACCAGGATGCTCAGAGCCCCGTCCGACCTGGCCTTGAACGCTTAGGTTCACTCATGTTCAATTATATCCACAAATTCAATGTTAGTGCTTCTTTTTCCTGGCATTCCAGGAAGTGCTTTATCATTATGGATTCCAATGCTTCAACCAAAGCTGGAAAGCTAGTCCTTTTCTTGTCTCCTAGCAGAAAAAAAAAAAAAGACTAGGTTTTTTTACAAACCTTTTGTCATTTAGATGTAAAAATGTGACCAAAAAATGGTTGGTTTGTACCATCAGAAGTGTGTGTAGCAAATTCCATTCATTACAAAGTAATCTTGGACAGAAATAGTTTGGTTTGATTTTTTTTCATTTACTTTCAGCGACATGGTAAATGCTTTTTGTTTAAGCAAAATGTGAGATTCACAATGATCTCCAGAAGCACAGGGAATGCTGTGAAGTAGCTTTCTCCATTTACTCTCCTTTAAAATGCACGTAAAGAAGCTGGCAGTTGGACTGGGTGAACCCTTCTGTTCTAAAATTGGCTGTAAATTTCAGATCTAAATTTCAGATTCAGTTTTCCAGGGGTGGAATGGGTGGCCTGGGTTGCTCTGCTCTGGTCCCATTGGTGCTGTTCTCCACACAGATGCTCTGAAGGAAGTCACAGAAATGACCTCACAGCTGCAGAACAGCCTCATCCGCCTGGAAAATTTCCAGAAGCTGACAGAGCTGCAGCACGACCTGATTGGGATAGACAATCTCACAGCACCTGGCAGGGTAAGTGCCTCTGCCTGGTTTTTAGAGCCTTTATTGGTTTTATTTCCAAGGAAGTGCCTTTGGAGCATGGATTTGCCATCGCTGCCCCTCTGGTTGATGGGATGACTGTAAAGGCTTCATGTGACTGTCTCCTAGTGAAAGCCATGGATGATGGCATCATCACCTTGGTGATGTTCTGAGGAATGGATCAGAAATGCTTCTGCTGAAACTCTGGCTGCAGTTTTGTGTGTCCAGGATGGATTCTGGGTACACTGGGGTGTGGTGCTCTGTGCCTGAGTGGGAACTGGTGTGCCATACTGGGAATCCACTCCCAGCTCTGCTTGTGTCTGCCTCTGCAAACCCAGAGAACAGAGGGATGGTGAGAGCCACAGCACTGGGCTAGACTGGTGTGGGTGCCTGTGTGTTACAGGAGTTTGTGCAGTTCTTGCCTGGTGTTTTGTTTCTTTGTTTTTGATAGATGTACTGGGCATAAGTACAGGAGCATCGCATGTGCTTTGGGGATGCTTTGGCAGTCACTGCAGTGGGATGTAAGTGTGATAGGTGAACTGCTGGTGTCCAACAGGAATTCTGCTCCTTCCCCTTCTCTTCCTTCACTGATTTAAATGCTGGCTGCAGCAAGGAGCTGATTCATGTCACAAAAAAGGAAGGAAAGTGTCATCGAGCCTCTAAGAAATCTGTTAGTGATCATTGCTGGGCACCAATCAACATCTGGGTACTCTGGGATGAAAATACAATTCCCTGGAGTCAGGAAAGTTCAAACATTATCTAATTTTTTCTTTTCCACTGCAGGAGTTTATCCGGGAGGGTTGCTTGTACAAGCTCACCAAGAAGGGTTTACAGCAGCGGATGTTCTTCCTGGTGAGTGTTGCTTCTGACATTTATAATCCCAAAATCTTCAAGATGAAGTTGTTGGGGAGGTGTGTTTTCGTGTGCTTGTGTTGAAAATCAGCACCTGAGACTGAAAACTCACTCTAAGCAATGTTTTTAGAGGGTGTGGCTGTGGCACTGCTCTCTGGTCAGCTTGGTTCCTTAATGGCAGTGTTTTAACAGAATTTAAAAATTTAATTTCCTCTCTTATAAGTAAACAAAAGAGAGCTTTGAAGGGTAGTTGGCCAAACTGACTGAGAAATGGCATTTTTCATGCATCTACAGTGGCCTTTAAACAAGAGATTTTTAAAGGAGATGTCAAAAAATCCTTGGGCCTGCCTGCTGCTTTCAGAACACTGATTGTTCTCTTCCTGCCTTTCCAGTTCTCAGATATGTTACTGTACACGAGCAAAGGGGTCACAGGGACAAATCAGTTCAAAATCCACGGACACCTCTCCCTGCATGGCATGTTGGTAAGTGGTTCCTTGTTGCATCACAGGGTTAAGGAAATGGCTTTGCCAAAGGCAGGTTGAGGAATTCCCTCAGAGCACGGGGACCAAAGCCACCAGCAGCAATTGGACCTTGATGTGTGTCACACAGAGCTTTCTTTATCTGCAGGTGATGAGTCTGTTCCTTCCACATTAACAAAACAGCTGGAGCACACCCTGTAGCCCCATTCATTTTCACTCTGCTTTGAGAGGCTGATGTGGAAATAGGGATTTATTTATCCTGGTGTTTTGTCCCCCTGCACACACTTCAGTATGCAGTCGATCCTCCTGCCTCCCCACAGCTTTTCTAACAGGATTGTTCTTTCTGTCTTTGGTTTGCAGCTGATAGTGCTGGACCCTCCGGTAAGTAAGGAGCCAAATCTTTCCTTTCCTTGCCCTCTTGGAAGTGGTGGTGTGTCCCTGCAGTAGAAACTCACCATAGATTTTTGTATAGAGCCAAAATAGACTTGATAGTAGGTGGCATTCATCAAAGAGCTGCTGTTCTGCACTTCCTGCAGCCAGGTTGGAATCCTGTTTGACTCCAGTCCCAGCCAGCACAGGACAGTTTTAGTGTTTATTGGTGACTGAGGACTGAAGAGAAAAATCTTTTCTTTTCCTGCAGGTGGAGGAGAGTGAGAATGAATGGTCTGTCCCACACTGCTTCACAATCTATTCTGCACAGAAAACCATAGTGGTGGCAGCCAGGTAATCCTAGTTCTCCTAGTTTTCCTACTTTTCCTGTGGTTTTGTTGGATTCCTTCTGCAGAAAGTTATTGCTCAAGTGGTGCAGAGCCAGAGTGTTTCATGCATCCTCTGGACTTCAAAATACGCCCAGGGCTCGTCACAACTCCCTTTTCAGTGTTGAGGTTTGGGAAGGAGTAGTTTATCCTGGGCTGATTCCCCAGAGTGGGCAGCAGGAAAGGGATTGGGATTGTGCCCCTGTGCCCCACTCAGGTGAGAGCCCACCTGCAGAGCTGCCCCAGCCCTGGGGCCCAGCACAGGAAGGACGTGGAGCTGCTGGAGAGAGTCCAGAGGAGGCACCAGGGTGAGCAGAGGGATGGAGCAGCTCTGCTGGGAGGAAGGGCTGGGAGAGCTGGGATTGTTCAGCCTGGAGAAGCTTTGGGGTGACCTTGCTGTGGCCTTGCAGTGCCTGAAGGAGCCAACAAGGAAGGTGGAAAAAGACTTTGGACAGGGGCCTGTGGGGACAGGACAAGGGGGAATGGCTTCCCACTGGCAGGAGGCAGGGTTAGGTGGGATATTGGGAAGGAATTCTTACCTGTGAGGCTCTGGCACAGGTTTTCCAGGGAAGCTGTGGCTGCCCCATCCCTGGAAGTGTCCAAGGCCAGGCTGGATGGGGCTTGGAGCACCCTGGGATAGTGGAAGGTGTCCTTGCTCTCATGGGGTGGGATGAGATGAGTTTTAAGGTCCCTTCCCACCCAACCCATCCTGTGATTCTGTTTCTGTCTGATCCAAAACCCAAACAGCAGCAATAAGTTTGGCATTGTGTTTGTTTATTTGGGAGTTGCCAGTCTCATCCTTCAAACCACTTCAGGAGACAAAATCTAAACATACAAATATTTTAGAGACTCAAAAGAATTAAAATTCAGAACATGTGAATTGCTGTGAGGAGGGGAGAGTTCCTGCAGAATCTCATGGAGCAAGCTGGGGAGAGGAAAAATTAAAAGCTTGGAAATAAAACCAATCCTTTTTCAGCCTAAATTATCCCTGTGCAGTGAGTTTGGTACGTTTTTTAATTTAGGATGTCTCCTACACCTGGTGTCAGGATCAGCTTTAGGAATTTTTGTCTTTCTGCAAGTCTGCTGTGAAAAGGCCGCTGGAATCAGGAATGCCAACAATGCAGGGTGGGAGCACTAAATCTCAACCTTAAATCATAGGGGTTTTACTGCTTGATGACCTGTTCTTGAAAAATAACCACTGCAGTATATTTATAAAACAGGTGTGCACAGGAGCCAATACTTTTGGTATGCAGTTGTATTTTTTTAAATGCCAACCTAACACCTGAGAATGCTTTTTTTTTTTTTTTTTTTGTTTTTAAGATCAACCATTTCTCAGCACCTGTGGCTTGTAAAGTGCTTGAAACATTCTTTAATTTGGAAAAACAAATAGAATTTTTACCTTGTCATGATTTTAAAATAGCTCAAAGGTTACCTGTCAAAACCAAAAATTGCTGCTAGGTTTAGACCATGTGTGCAATTTTCTGTATAAATTAAAGACTTAAAAAAAAAAAAAAAAGATGGTTACCAAAGCAAAGAAATGTTGTGGCTGTGTCTAAAGCCAAACCTGCCACTGTTGCGTCCCTGTGGATACAGATACACCTTGAAGGGCTGTGAAGGTCTCACCTTTAGTGGATCCTGGGATGGGGGAAGGAAGTTTCCTCTTCCTGTGCTCTGGGTTTTACTGGCTTGAGATGTCAGATTATCCCAGATGCCCATTAAAAGATGGGCTGTGCTTCAAGCTGCCATTTTTCCTTCAAAAATATAAAATATCATGGCTCATATCCCCCATCTCCAGAATTCCTCTCCTGACCCCTGTCTGTTCATTTTGTTTGCTGTAAAGTCCAAGTGTTTAATTGTTGGTTTAGTCTTGTTTCAAGGCTTGAATATAGAGATGGAAGCTGTATGAGGTCACTTTCCTCTCTGGAAAGCTCCTGTTTTGGAGGAATTCTAATTCTGGTTTTATTTATCTACTGGGCAGTGACCTGTGCCTCCAGCACACAGGCACGGCTCACAGATCCCCATTCCCACTGCTTCCCTTGCAGTACCCGCCTGGAGATGAGCAAGTGGATGGAAGATCTAAATGTGGCAATTGAAATGGCCAAGAAATCCACTGAGAAATCCGAGATGCTTCTGGAAAACTCCGTGTGCAACCGCTCCAACAGTAAGTGGTGTTCCCTGCCTCCTTGATGAGCAGCAGTTGCCCTGTTCTTTCTGCTTTTCCTTTTGTGAGTTTGATGACATAAATGACATCTTTTTATAACTCATATGGTAATGGAAAATTAATTGGGCTTTGGTTTTAATCAAAAGAGATATGCTTGTCTTCCTAGACTGATGTTCAAGGTAGCTTTAAATGCAGCAGAGATGCTCCCATTGCAGAGTTGTTAATTTTATCACCCTTTTATTATTAGTCACCCTTTAGATAGATTTTTCTCAATTTAACCATGTGGTGAATTATTTTGTCCAAAATGTAGTGTCTCTGGAGGTCAGCTTTTACAGCCCAGTATTCCTGTTCCTGTCTGGTGGTGTTATGGCTGTGCTGAAACATGGAATATTTTTTCTTGGAGACCTCTGTTCTGTTCCTTGACTCAAGATGAAGTTTGGTCATCTTTGTTTGACACAGCACTGACCCAAACCACCCTGTGATTTTATTCTAGTGGAAGGTGTCCCTGCCTGTGGCAGGGGGTTGGAACCAGATGAGCTTTAAGGTCCCATCCAACCCAAACCATCCTTTGATCCTGTGAGTCAGCTGCCCCTGGCAGAGCTGAGTGATGAACCCCAGACTGATGTGCTTAGAGTGGTGCTAGGAGCTGTGTAACCAGTTCAGCCTGACACACTCAAAACTGGACCACGGCCTGAGAAAACTGCCGCGCTCAGGAATCCCAGCTCCTCTCGCTTTGTGTATTGCACGGTTTTCTTAAACCACTGCCCAATTCTCCTCCCCCAGGATCCTCTGATGAGGTCTCTGTAGAACAGGAGTCCGAAGATGACATTCACTCCTCTCGTAGCTCCTTGGACAGGCAGAGCCACCACCGTGCCAACACAACCATGCATGTGTGCTGGTACCGCAACACCAGCGTCTCCATGACCGACCACAGTGTGGCCGTCGAGGTACCCAGGGCTGCGCTGCTGGCCCCGCTCTGTCCATGCTGCCCTGGCCTCCATCTCTAACACGGCCTTGGCAGCAGCTCTGTGTGCAGGGAGAGCCTGGGCCCTGCTCCACCACTGCATGCTGTCCCCTCTGTGCCTGTCTGTGTGTCCGTGCTCGCTCTCCGTGCAGCAGGGCTTCGCTTTGGCAGCGAGAACAAAGCAGGGAAGGTTTAAAGGAAATTCAGGATATCCTGAGGCTGGATCTCTCCTTTGGGTTTCATCCTCCTTGCTGGAAGAGTGAGCATCCCTTGTGCTGGGCACTGCTGATGCCTCTCAAATCCTGGGGTCAGTTTTGGGCCTCTCATGACAAGAAGGACATGGAAGGCCTGGAGCATGTCCAGAGAAGGGAATGGAGCTGGGGAAGGGTCTGGAGCACCAGGAGCGGCTGAGGGAGCTCAGCCTGGAGAAAAGGAGGCTCAAGGGGAACCTTCTGGCTCTGCACAGCTCCCTGATAGAGGGTGCAGCCAGGTGGGGGTTGGGCTCTGCTCCCAGGGAACAAGGGGCAGGACAAAAGGGAATGACCTCAAGCTGCACAGTGGAGGTTCAGATTGGGAATCAGGAAGAATTTCTTCACAGAAAGAATGGTTAAGAATTGGAACAGGCTGCACAGGGCAGTGGTGGGGTCACTGTCCCCGGAAATGTTCAAAGAATGTGTGGATGTGGCACTTTGCCCAATTGTTCAGTGGGATATGGACAAAGGTTGGAATTTATGATCTTGGAGGTATTTTCCAACCTTAATGGTTCTATGATTATGAGTTCCCTATCCATGATATTTTCCTTTAGAGACTGACTGTGCTGTACTGAGCTCTGGTTAGCTGCTGTACTGCACCCAGAATTAAGAGGAGGGAATTCAGTTGGAATTCTCTTTCCTTCCCTCGCTGGCAGGACTGAGCAGCCAACTGTCTGTTCATGGCAGCATCATTTTATGCAGAGATGTTTATTATGTGCCCACAGAGGTGTCCAAGGCCAGGTTGGGTGGGAGTCTGAGCAGCCTGGTCTAGTGGAAGATGTCCCTGCCCATGGCAGGGGTTGGAGCCAGATGAGCTTGAAGGTCCCTTCCCACCCAAGCCTTTTAGGGATTCTGAGCCACTGGTACCTGTGGTCTTGCTGTTACTCAGTGCAAGGCAGCACTGGTGGCACATTTGGGCACTGGACCCTGCAGATTTCGAGACTGACCAGCTCAGCACTCCTTACACTGCTTGCACCAACTCTGCAGCTTTACTTTAGGCAGCAGTTTGGCAGGGTAGGAAGGACACCTTTCTGGAGGTGCTTGGAAGACTTTCAGAAGTGGGAAGGACTCTAAACAACATGGAGAGAAAAAGGAGGTCACTAACCTGACAAAAGCAATGGGGCTGCAGTATGTGTCTGTGCCTGCCTGTCCTGCCCTGCACTTCAGGCATTTGTTAAACTGCAGTTAAAAGTTCAGGCACTGCAGCTCCTGCATTTTTCTGACAGAGAGACCATGTGGATCAGCTTGGTAAGGGAAGTGCTGTAGATGTGACCTGGGCTTGAGGTACAGATACTGGGCACTTGAGGTGGCTTCTGTTGTGGTTTCTGTTGGAAGGGACAGGCCTTTCCCTGCTGGCACCTTGGGAAAGAGAACAGTTCACAGTTCTGTGCATGGATAACAAGCCCACCCTGCTACAGGTTGTGGGATTGAATGTGTGAGTTCTTGCATTCCCTCTCACTCTGATCTGTTCCATGTTCTAACACCGTCATTTTTTTCACAATCCATTTTTCTTTGACAGCCACCTTTCTTGCATCACTCCTCTCACCCTAACATTCTGTTTTTCTCTTTCTCTCCCCCTTTCTCTGCTCAGTTTTCTGCTCTCTTGCTGTTTCTCCAGAGCTTCCTCCTCGCTATTTGCTGGGCCAGGCCCAACGGCCCAACACAATCACCCATGTTTGTTGGTACCGGAACCAGAGCCTATCCCTGTCTGATTACTTGTGCATGATCCAGGTAAAGATGCCTCTCTCACATTTTGTGCTGGTGGGGAGGAGCCATGGGATGCCCAGGAAAATGTCCTGCTTCCTAACTGCCCACATGAGGATCCTCATCCTCAGAGGCAGACGTGTACCATTGCCTTGTTAAGACAGGATTTCCTCCTGTTTATGCCTCAAAAAATTGGTTCTCTCTGTAAATCTGCCATGTATCCTGTCTTTTTCTCAAATTACAGAATTCCTGTGCTGTCATTCCATGCCATAGGTTTCCCACTCCTGCTCTTCCCTCCCTGCAGCCCGTTCCATGCCAGCTTTGCTTCATGTAGCTGCCACGTGTTGTTTGTCTCCCAGCTCTGCAGTGCCCTGTCTCCTCTCCTGCTTTGTTTCCCTTCTCACACAGCGTGTTCCATGTGGGTTTTCTGCATGTAAGAAAGGGTGGCTGAAAGGGATGGACCCTGGTGGCTGTCACCAGGTCACCTGGAGGCCTTTGTCCCCAGGGAGCCAGTGCAAGAGCAGTGTTGGGCTGTTCACCTGCAGCAGGATGGCAGCCTGTGATTTCATAGGAGTCTTCTTTTCCTTCTGTGCCAGAACCAACTCTCTGGGTATCTGCTGAGGAAGTTCAAGAACAGCAATGGCTGGCAGAAACTGTGGGTCGTCTTCACCAACTTCTGCTTGTTCTTCTACAAGACACACCAGGTGGGCAGGTGTAGGTCAGGGGATGATGGTCAGGGTGGTGGGAGGACCTGGGGATCCTTGACTTTCAGCTCCAGGGGCAAATCACTGCTGTTTGAAGGAGAGCAACAAGGGGAACAAGAGGTATTTCATAAGGGAGCTGGTCTCTGAAAGGCTGTGGGCACTTCTTGTGGAACTTCAGCAGAATTTCCAGTTCTGATGGTACTGATGACCTGTGGGTGAGGGGAAAACGTCTCCTCATGCAGTGACTAAAGGATGGGAGGGACACAGCAGCCTTTGGACCTTCTTTGCCCTCCTCTCTCTGTGCTGGGCTTCAGCTCAGTCTCACAGGCTCCAGGGATTTTTCTGCCCATGGTGTATTCAGCACCTGCTTGATAATGAACCATGGTGCCATGCAGTCTTTCCATCTTATTAACCAAATAAACTGTGTTTATTAACCCAATAATTGGATTATTCTGGCTTTTTGCCTTGAGGGCACATTTCTTTTGTGAGAGTTTTTTACCTTTTTTGCCAGATCTGTGCTCCGAGTTCCATAGAAAGGGTGCAGAGAAGGAGGAGGGAGCCCAGGAGGCAGCGTTGGGCAGAGGAGCAGAAGCAAATGGCTATTAAAAAAAAAAAAAAAAGAAAGGACTTGGGGGAAGGTTTAATTATAAGCTGTTGGTGGCCTTGCAGAAGAGTTGTCCTGTGTCTCCTGAAGCAGAGTGCACAGCCCTCCCCTGTGGAACTCGGCTGCATGGCAGGGGTGCTTTGCACTCAGGGCTGGGCTCTTGGGCTCTTGCAGGATGATTATCCCCTGGCCAGCCTCCCCCTGCTCGGATACACTGTCAGCTGTCCTGTGGAGGCGGATGGGATTCAGAAGGATTATGTCTTCAAGCTGCAGTTCAAGTCCCACGTGTATTTCTTCAGGGCTGAGAGCAAATACACCTTTGAGAGGTAATTTTCTGTTTTCTCTGTCTTGGTTTATAACCTGCTCTTAACTCATAGTTGGTCATCCCATCCTCTCTTTCCTCCTAGTCTGAGTGATCTGCCAGCACATTCTCAGGAATAACATTCCCTTCTTCTCCCCACTGATGATATTTGGGGATCTCTCCTCTGACAGAGTGCTCCTCTGTGTGTGGGAGAGCTGGGGTACACCTAGAGCTGAGCTGTGCTTTGTGCCAGGAGTCTGGGGCTCCCTTGGAGCCAGGGAGGAATGTGGGAGAGGGGCTGTGGGCTGCTCAGCTCCACCAGCTCTTTGGGACTCGGATTTCCAGGTTCTGTAAAGAGTTTTTTGGTGGTTTTCATCTTCCACCTCTGGGAGCAGAAGTTACAACACGAGGCTGGGAGCAACAAGTGCAGGGCTCCCTTTCACTCGTCTGGTTTCTCTGTAATTGCATTTTATTCTTGTCCTCTATAATTACAATTAATTGCTCTTAGGGGCTTCCACAGAGGGTCCAAATTGTGTGAAATGCACCATGTACAAAACTTTGCTGCTGTGTTAAGAACCCTTCTGCTGGGTCCTGCCATGTAGGGTTGTATTGGTAGTTTTGGAATGTGGTTTTACTGAGGTGTCACATATCCCCCCTCCTTGGGAGAGTGCCACACACTCGTGAACAGCTGAGGTATCAGCTACCCGAGCTGTAAATTGGACTCATGTAGGGATTTCAAGGGAAAAATGTCCAATGCACAGTGGATTTGTCTTGCTTTTTACACTGTAGCTTTGCTTTCTTCCCCATGAGCAAGGCTGTTATCTATTTCCTAATTTATTGTTAAGGAAAGCAATAATTTTTGTCAGCTTGTCATCCTTGGTAACACTGAGGAGAGAACACAGTGAGCTCTCATGAGAGTTCTCTGGATCTCAGCACTGTAGACTCATTACTTGGACAGGCAATCACATTCTGCAGGGTATTTAACACATCTCAAGCTGTCCCTTTGAAGAGTTAATTTTCCAGAAGACTTGTAAAAGAAAGAAAATGGCTGTTTTGGAAGGTTTGGGAAAGGGGTACAGCTCATAAGAAAGCACAAGATTACCTGTGAGTGAGGGTTAAGCATTTCTCGTGTCTTTTCTTGGCAGGTGGATGGAGGTGATCAAAAGAGCCACCAGCTCTCCAGCCAGGTCGAGCCTGCTGCTTCCCAAGGAGAAGGACACTCACACAGACTGATGTGGGGCAGAGCTGGATCTCTGCTGGCAACACCAACTTAAGAAGCAGGTGGGAACAGGAGTCTCTGGAGTTGACAAAGCAAAGACCCAGGAGGCTCATTCCCCCCCAGGATGGAAAGTGGGAGCGAGGGGGCTGCAGACAGGGATCACATCCATTCCTGATGGTGTGGAAGAGGG
This sequence comes from Pycnonotus jocosus, assembly GCA_013400435.1. Classification (NCBI taxonomy): domain Eukaryota; kingdom Metazoa; phylum Chordata; class Aves; order Passeriformes; family Pycnonotidae; genus Pycnonotus; species Pycnonotus jocosus. The sequence continues at coordinate 478,561 of VWYP01023129.1, forward strand.
TCAAGTCTGTTCCAGCTGAACCTACCTAGAGAGAACCCAACAACAACAGCAGTGCTGCAGTGCACACACACTGTGGAAGGGTTCTTGTTCCATGGTACCTGAACAGTGACACCTTCACCTGCCCTGAAGGCAGGCACCACCTCCTTTTAACGCTTTGACTGGATGATCAGCACACGTGGGAGAAAACCAGCAGCTTCCAGTGGTGCAGCTGGCTGGCAGCAGTGGGTGCCAGGGCTCCCAGACCCCCCTGTCCCAGGTGCTCCGAGGGGCTGGCAGCACAACCCGTCCTGCTGCTGTAACCATCAGCCTGCTGGCACAGCTGCCTCAGACAAACAGGAACACACAGAGCTCCTTCTGAACAGACACTGCAGCTCTCCCAGAACAGCTTGCTCCTCAGGAGCTGCCAAGGCAGCAGTTTTCCAGGGAAGCAGGAAGACTGAGGCTCTGCTGAGCTGTCGAGGTGTTGGTGTGTTGTGGATCGGTGCAGGGGGGTGCATGGTTTGTCCTCTGAACTCATCACTATTCTCATATCACAGCTCCAGTTTCTCTGTCCTTTAGTAAGAGGTAAGCAAGGCATGGGATGGCAAACACTCTCCACTCTGGTGTGGGTGATGTTTTCAAGGCATTTAAGCACTGTAGGAGAACAAGGTTCTGAAAGTCACTGTTGCTTGTGCTTTTGTCATGCAAAGACTTCTGAAAATCCCTAATCTTCTATTTCAGTTCAGGGTGGGATCCATCTTCTGTTTCTCATGAAGGTGTAAAAGTCACTGGATTCCAGATGGAGCATTAGTGTCTGTGGACTCTATTAAATTTCTGTATTAAATCTGAAATGTTTGCAGCTTGTTCTCTTTTGTAAAGCTGTCACCTTTGGGTGCCTCCACAGAAGGACTGACGTATGCTAAGTGCCACAAGATGCTGTTGGATGTGGTTTTGATGGGCTGTGGGGACTCTGATTTGTATTAGGTAGAAAAGTGTTTGTGTACTAACAGAAGGAGCAGTGCAGTGAAGCAGTGAGAGCAAAAGGAAAGTGTTGCATGCTGTGAGGATGGAGGAATGTGGAGATCCCATGGGACAATGGCAAGGACAGAGGCCAGCACAAGTGCACAGTTATGGTCTCAAGCATATGTGGGATGAGGGCTGAAGGGAGGGGGAATCCAGGGGGATTTTCTTGCTTGGCATTTGCATCCTAGAGGAGTGACTGCAGACCCAGCCTTGCCACCACTGTCACCAAGACCATTGTCCCATCTAAGTTAAATGTACTTAATTTATTAGTGTCTTCATTTACTATTTTTTTAATTACCTGTTGTAGGTGTATCCATGTGGATTGATTAGACATGTTATACTGTGGCTGAATATGACTGTTCAAAGTAAACAGCATCTTGGTATAAAACTCTCTCAGCCTCTTATTCCTGAGCTCCCCATCCCCATTCCTGGCCCCACCATCCCAGGTTCAAGTTGCTCAGTAGTTTTCCACACTGTGGATCTCAGCTCACCCTGTCCCAAGAGCTCTCTGTCCAGAGTGGGGATGGTGTGGAGGAGGTGGCAGAGCTGCCTTTGTGGAGCCTGAGTGCCACTCGCCCCACAGTGAGCAAGAGTCTTCTCTTAAGGTTTGTGGGCTGGTGAGTGAATGATCCTTTAGCTGCTCCTGTGCTGAACCCACAGCTCAGCACCTCTCTTGAGGATGCAGCTGCTGAGGTAGGGTCTCTAAACCAGGAGCCTCTGGAAGGACAGCAGGCAGCAGAAGGACCTTGGTTTGAGAATGCTGAGCTCAAAGGTCTGTGCATTCAAAGTGTAGGAGCTCAGGCTAGAAAAGCCAAAACTATTGCTATTCCTAGCAAAACTGCAGCTGCCTTACCTCAGTGAACTTTAAAAATGGTGAGGATTTCAGTGGTTTATCAGTTCTGTGAAATATTTTATTTTTCCAGAACTCTCCAGTAGTATTTTTGTCTTAACTAAAGGCATGAGAAGGTTCCTTAACAAGAGCATTAGGCAAGAACAGAATTAAACCAGGTCCTTACACATCAGTTTCTTGCCATGGTGCTAGGGTGTATGTAAGGGGAGATGCAGCTGGGACTGCACAGCTTGAGAGCCATGGTCTCACTATTTATTTCAAAGACCATCCAGTTCCACCCCCTTCCCTTCCCACCATGGGCAGGGACATCTTCCACTATCTCAGCTTGCTCCAAGCCCTGCCCCATCTGGCCTTGGACACTTCCAGGGATCCAGGAGAGCCACAGCTTCTCTGGGCACCTTGCCAAGGCCTCACCACCCTCAAAAGGAAGAATTTCTTCCTAACACCTAATCTAACCCTGCCCTGTCAGTGTGAAGCCATTTCCCCCCTGTCACCCTGGAGCCTTCTCTTCTCCAGGCTGAACATCCCCTACACTGAGTTTTGCCTCCTCATACTGCTTCATTGCTTAAGAAACCAGACTTTGTGCAGTAACCCCTGCCACATTTCATGTAACAGACCAGAGCTGTTCTGGTGACTGCTGCCTTCTCCTCCCTGGTCAGAGGAGCCATTCTGTTACACCAGTGAAGTCTTTCATGCTGGCCCCACCACGGCTGTGCCAGTGGACAAGGGCTGGTGTGCCAGGAGCCAAGTGCTCTGCTGGGCAGGGCTGGTGCCTGATTGGGAACTGCCAGACTGGCATTTGTGTAAGGAATGAGGCACCACTCCAGTTACAGACTGCACCCACCCACACAGCTCTGCATTCCCACCTGTGCCCTGAACCTGTGCTTCTGCCAGCTCATCACCACTGTCCTGGCAACAGCCTGCTGAGCTGAGCTGAGCACATGGCATTTAGCAAAATTCCCCCCCAAAAGCACAGTCAGAAGTGCATTAATCAGTTCTGCTTCTTGGCTTCAAGGGAAAAACAGATGAGGAGCATTGCAGAGTTGGTCACAGCCTCAGCTGTGCCCTTCACCTCTGTTCCTGCCCAGGGAAGGACAATCACAGGAGTTTAAACACAATTTAAGTGGCATCTCCAGTGTTCATCCCGTCCCTGAGGTGACACAGGCTGAGGATTGCCTGTTCAGCCCCTGCTCATGCAGGGCCACATCTGTGCAGAGGATTATCACCAAAGATAGAGACTCCACCACCTCCCTGGGCACCCCTGCCCCACTTGTGCCCCCTCCCAGCTGCAAAGTGAGACAGAGGAAGGCAGAGCTGCCCTGGTGCCAGTCAAGCCTGACTCTGAAGACGGCAGATAATGAACAAACTCCAGCAAAGAACTGCAGTGCAGTGTGCTCCAGTGCACAGCTACAACTTTGCCAACAGTGTGGGCTTCCTGGAGTGCCAGCAGGAAACACTGATGTGCCTGCAGCTGTCACCCTTGCACACACAGTACTTGGCTCTGTTTCTGGGGTCTCTGTTAAAGATACATGAGAAAGACCAAGAAGAATGCAGAGGAAAGGAGCTGGAACCAATCCTTTTCCCCTAATAACACAGTTACACCAGCCTCATTTGTTTTGTTACTTTATTGAAAGTGGCAGATCCCTTTCAATGTTTTTGAAAACTAAACCCATTGTTGCTTTGAATACTGGACGAAGGGTGTGGGGATTGTTTCCTTTAGAAAGTTTCCTCGTTACACTGCAGAGCATGCCAGTAACGACACAGGTACCTTATTAACATTTGCTACTGCTGTGAACAGCACCTTTAAAAGCAGCAGGGCCCTTGTGCTGCCCTGCAGCCTCTGCCTTCCCCCTCTCCCAGCATCCTGTCTCTACATTAACTTCTCCTCCTGAGGGAAAAGTGGGTTTGTTCTGTTCTTCCTAACTGCAAGCTCTGAGCTGGCTCTCACCACAGAACTCTGCTGTGCATCAGAGAGCCAACAGCAGCACCTCTTCTCTACTGTGCAAGTTCATAGTGTTGCTGAGCCTGGATTTATCCATCAGGATAAATAAAGGATAGTCATAAGGTAAAGTGAACACCATACACCAGGATCAGGGAATGTGTGGTGCCCCTGAGCTACTTGCAGCCCAGCACTTCAAATCTGCAGGTCTGAATCTAAGTACCAAAAATCAAGCCTTGTTTCTAATCAAGTGGCCTGTCATTAAAAAAATGCTGAACAGCTCCAGCCTTTGTTCTCAGTGGCTCTGGGTGAGCCATATCATCCACATACAAACACCCAGACAGAAAGAGCTGGGGAACTGAGTTCTTGCTGACTTCATGGGAATCTTTTCAGTTAGAGAGCAGCTCTCTGAGCTATCAGGGGTTATTTTCCTAAGTCTATTTTTCTAGACCTTTAAAATGTAGATTTAAGATCTGTGTGCTTACCTGAATTAAAGATTTGCTTTATAAACTAGTATGATACAGAAAGCAAAGCTCCTGGGGATGGCTCTGCTGGAATATCTTAAGCAGCCAACACAGCAGTAGATGCTTCACTCTCTCTGCTACCAAACATCACCCCAGCTTGTCAACTGGAGCACAGCCCTGGCTGCAGCAAGTCTGGATCCCAGGCTGAAGGAGAAGCCAAAAAGGGAAGGTTGAGAAGGAGAGGGAGGCCTAGAGCAGCTTTTGGGAATCCCCAGCCTTCCACACTGCTGTGAGCCATCCAGTTTATGTCTTCCTGTAGAGCACAGGTTCATGCATCACAAAACTGCTATGTAGTGTCCCTCTGCCTTGTGAAGCAAAGCTGCTGATGTCTGCAGCTGTTGTGTCCCCCCTATTCCCTTTTTAACCCTTCTGCCTCCTGTGGGCCTGCACAGCTCAGCCCTGCTTGCCTGTCCAGCTGCTTCAGCTGCCAGGAGCACCAAGAACAGGAACTCCACCAGCTCCCACAGCAAACACTCCCACTTTGCCTTCTGCTCCCTGGAGACCCAAGGCAAGTTCTGCTGTTGCCTGAAGCAGATGAACTAGGGCCTAACACAAAATGATGTCCCAGAGCCAAAAAAAGAACAATCAGCAAACCCATCCTCCTATGAAATGACAGGCTGGGAAAGAGCAACCATGTATCAGCTGCAGCAATGGAAAGTGTTGTCACTTGTGTGTGAAGGGCTTGAAGTGATCCTCCAGAACAACTGGAGAGCTGGTATCACTCTCCCAGAGGCCCTAAAAGCCTGGAGAGCTTCCCTGCACTCACATGACTGCTCACAAACACTTCTTCAGGAAGGGCAGGAGACTAAACCCATCAGACTTGCTTGTGAAACATGTATCAACGGAAGAGAATCTCCCTTTTTCCAGCAGCCAGGCATTTACCAGAAACAAGCTGTGAATCAAACCAAGCCAAAATGGACACATCCATTGTAGGAAAACAATTAAAAACTGCATTGATTACATTGTAAAAACAATTAGACCACCCATCTCGGGTTCTGCAAAAGGTCTGAATTGTACTTGCATTGCAAACCCCACCCTGGGTTATCATGGAAACACGGCTAACATGGAGGCTCTGAAATGTCCTGGGGTCCATCACAATGTCACATCCAAGGGCAGATGGTGGTCTGGATTAGAGATGTAGTTCTTATGAAGCTGGAAAAAATCCTTCCCCCCTGACAACAACAGCAGGGAATGTGAGTGTCAGCGGGCAGAGGTCAGGTGGTTCCGACTGTGTGAAAACCTGCAAGGAACAATTAACAAGTGCTCAGTGCTGGCTGTTGGAAGCTCTCACCTGGGATGGCACCCACCAGCAGGGCTGTGGGGGAAGGGGTCAAGCTGGGTGGGTCTGTCTCCACTCCCATTGCCAGTTTTTGCTACCTGATAGACAAAACCAGCATTTTTAACAAAAACCCAATGTGGTTTGACACTTCTTCAGGCTTTCAAGGTTCAGTTTTAACCTAATCAAAAGTTTTCAGCACTGATGTTTTAGGGTAAGAAAGCAACCAGGTCTTTGAGGTTTACCAAAAAAGAAGTATCTTGTGCTTCTGCCCTGTCCAGCAGTGTCATTTCTAGGCTGACAGAAGTGAATGATGCTGAAACAACCACCTGTCTGCAGTCACCCCCACACCTGTGTGTGTGCACCTCCTGCTCAGTCAGAGGCTCAGGTATCACAGGACACCTTCTGTGACCTCTATGGCTCAGCCACAAGAATGAGTGTTCTCTTCCTGAGCTTAAGGGATTATTAGATGAGGGTTCTACACAGTCCCATGGTATATTTGCTTGGAAGCTCCAGTGATGTAGAAACAGAAGCCCTCTGGGATGTCCATTATAATTGGTCCTTAATATCTACAGCTCTTCTTTGCCTGACAGCAGAATGTAGAGGACAACCACAAGTTGAATCCAGTCAAAGGCTGGATTCAATCTTGGACATCTTTTCCAACCTTAATGATTCTGTTCTGTTCAGTAAGTACTTGAGCTACAAGGCACAAACTTTAACCCACCAGAAAGAAATGCATAGAAAGCCTAAGTTCCAGGGTATCAAGACTGTTTAGTTTGGGTTGTTTTTATAGCAGAGTCAGAGCATGGAACAGCTTCTTTTGGTCTGGTAAAACACTCCCAAGTCTGCTAACCAGGGAGGAGCCAAATATTAAGTTTCTCTCTTGGTAAGAAAAGGGTGAGATTTAGGACAGCCTGCTGTGAAAAGGAGAAAAGCCAAATTCATGTTAAATAAAGCCTGATAAATCTGTAACCAAGTTATCTATGTTGGTACCTGCAACACATGGATGTGACTGGACTTGGTGCCAGCAGTGGAGCCAGGTTTGACCCAGCAAAGAACTAAATTCTACCAGACTACATTCCTTCACTGGCTTAATAAATAATTCTTGTCAGGCAAATTTACTTTTGTGTATACTTAAAGGTGGGCAAGCACTGACAAGCTGCACATGGTGCTTTAAAGCACATTCCTTGCAATGAAACAGATATTTATTAACAAAACCTTTCTATCCCATTTTGCAATGAGATTTTGCACAGTCCTTGCTGCCTGGGCAATGGGACCAGCAGGACATCATATATATATAGATGTATGTGCAAAATGAAGGAGAACAGCAGCATCTCTCTGTGCCCTACAACATACATCTGCACTACAGAATCCTGTGAGGGTGAGGAAAGGCTGCTGAAGCAAAAGAACTATTTCCACTAAATGAAAGCAGTTAAAAGAAGTGCCACAGGAACTATTAAGGCAGCTGTCATCAATAATGACTTTTGTCTGTCCTGGCTGCTCAACACTGACCTTTGCTCAGCCCTGGAGCACAGGAGCTGAGTGTTCAGTGCTGGCTCCACCCTGCTCACACTCAGGACTCTCACTCACCTTTGGACCCTCTCCACCATGTGTGCTATCAGTTTGTCAGAGATGCCTGGGCAGGACTCCTCGGCCAAGCTAAAGGCATTCTCCAGCTCCTCCATGGCTCCCACGTTGCCTCCAGTCTGCTTGTGCTTATCTTTGAGCTGTAACCCAGAAATAGGGCATTAGGTCCTCATCTTGTTGCAGCAATCACTGTTCAAGAAGTGCAGCACTGACATTAAGGCCCTTTCCCTCTTATTATGACTCCACCAGGGTATAGGAGGGCACCCACATTCCACTTAAATGAACCAAACCCAGCTAATTTGTAGATCAGGAAGGTAGAAGTCCAGTGTCTGGGGTTCAAATCTGCCTCCAGGCACTAATGGCAATTGAAGCCCTTACTTAACAGGATATACTCTTAAACAAACTAAATGTTATAAGAAATGGACCAACAGCTCTGAAAACTTGTAAGCAGTAACAGCACAAAGAACTCCAGGTGTACCTGAAGCAGTACAATCACCTTTGCTACTAATGACAGCGCAGCACCCAGACATACACAGGCTCATAGGCGGGTTGGGCAGATTATATCCAAGGATACAGCCAGGAGTTAGTCACCACCACTTATAATAACCACAAAACAGTCTTGAGTTGCTTCTAGTGACTGGGAGGCCAAGGAAAACAACTGCCACACCAGGGATCCTGAGCCCCTTGGCCTCCAACACTCCTCTCTGAGAGAGTTTTCCCAGAGGGCAGGGGAAGAAAGTCCACAACACACTGAGACCTCCACACACAGCACCTGCCTCAGTTCACATCTCTCACGGTCAGTGCACTCTGACTGGGCCTCTACTTGCACGTGTTTCCAGTTGTTAATTTGAAATAGCTACAGCTCTGTTGAGAAGGAGTGCCTGACAGGCCACTGGTGCTGAGCCTGAAGGAGTCTGTAGTTGGAAATCCTACATTTCCACCCCAGCAGCAGTTCCCCACCTTCCTCCACAATATGAGGCTGCTGATATGACAGCCCCCTTTCCCAGGGCACCATCACACAAGGAGCTGAACAACAGTCAAGCATCCTGTTGAACAAGCAATGTCTGCCAGCTTACCACTGTCCAGTTCAATTAAGCTCTCATTAGGCCCTGCTGATTAAAGGGCTTTACATAAGCCTCACAGTTCTCTGCCTCAATTGTAGGATCAGCCTTTCCTGTTGTTGGAGCTCACCTCTTCTTGGAAAGCAGAACAATGTGAATGCTAATCCCCAGCTGCAGTCATTCCTGTGCACCAAGGGCTGGGAATAGTTTTGGCCCAGCCACAAAGGGCCACTGCCTCCTCAGTGGGGCACCTGATCCCTACCACAAAGCTGTGGGAACAACCCACACACAGCTCTGCTCAGTCAGAACTGGCAAGGGTGTGGAGGGCAACCCAGTTACACATCGAGGATACAAAAATAGTTGCAATGCTAAAGCCAAGGATTTCGTGTGTACCTACCAAAGGCTGCCCACCTCAGAATAAGCACAGGGTCTGTCTGGAGGTGTCCATTTATCATCAGCCTTTGATGCCAAGCCCCTGACCTTCAGCTTGCCCAGCAGCCTGTGATGGGAGCAGTGTGTCCCTTCCCACTGCAGAGGAGTTCTCTGGAGGCTTGCAGGACTTAGAGCACTGCACTGACCTCAACCTTACCAGGCCCAAATGTCATTTTACTTCTCCCTGCTCCACAATGTTTCCAGATTTGCAGTTGTCCACACCTGTTAACAACCCCTCACAGGCTATTTTCAGCATGAACATCCAATAGTACACATGCAGGGAAGGCAGATGAAAGATTACAAAGAACATCTCAGTCAGATTTCCATTCACAAAGTGCAGCTTCAGCCCCATCAGGCAAAGAGGCGATCAAGCCTAGCTGGTTTAAGATGCAATCATACAATAGTGAGGAGGACAAAGTTTTCAGTTCTAGTTTCCTACCAATAGCAAAGAATAACATATGCAAGCATCAGCAAAGCAGATTTCACCTGGACAAGTCTTCTTTCAAGTCCCCTCTACTGCACACAAAAGCCAGGTTATTTCAGAGCCTGCCCAGAACCCTTCCTGCTCCCGATTTCATTCAGTGAGATCTGCAGAGCCAGCAAAAGTCTAACCAAAGGAAAGGGGGATCAACAAACTGGGGCAAGGGAGTAAAAGCAGCAGAAATGAAATGTCCCAGAAGGCACTTCCTACCTGGAACTGGGGCAGCAAGGTAAGGAAAAGCACAAAAATGCATTTACAGTCACAGCCCTGAGCACTTTGCCCCAGGAGGCTCCTAAACTGAACAGAGCCCCAGACACCAGTGACTGTGCTGCACAAACAAACTGCATCACAAACCAACATGTTTTTAATGTGGTTTCACCTCATAGCTCTAGGCCTACAAGACCCAGGTCACTGGCCTCATGCTCCGACCTCTGAGAGTCAAGCCCCGTGGAGCACAGAAGAGGCCAGTTAGATAAACTCCCAATTTCCAAAGCAGAGTGGTCCCAAGAGCCTGCTTTTCAGAATGACCTCTGGATCCTGCCATGCAGCAAACCCTCTTTCCACATAACAGCAGACCTGAGAAAAGGGTTAAGTCCCTGGAGAAAGCACAGCTCTCTGCTGGGCCCTGCCATCAGGATCCAGTAGAGTAACTCCCCAGGACCAGAGAAAGGGTGTTTGTCACCAGCATCTCAAGAACAGAACCCTGACATCCAGCATCTAATTAATTTCTTCCAAAGCCCTTCTGCTGGAAAAAGCAACCAGAGCTCATAGCCAGCAGCCCCCTTATGATCATCCTCCTCCTCTTCCCTGCCAACATCACCCAGCTGGAAAGGTGAGCTGTCACCTCTCTGCTGATACAGACACCATCCTATCATTAATAGCAGCTCTTACTTCAACTCCACATCCCCATCCACACCACAAGGGAGAGGAACTGGGGAGGTTTTCTAAACACATTTTCTCTGCCTGCCTTCCAGAAGCTAGGTGGCAGGGAACTTCTTGGTCATGGCATTCTACCAATAGCAGTCTGTACAGATCTAGAAGTGGCCTAGTAACCAGCAAAGCCAATGCTCTAACCCACCTACCTTCCCCTCAGTAACTCTGCTGTGGGCATGCACAGTGACAGGCTCAAGTACCAATCTGCTCCAACAGGAGCTGCACTTCAGCCATGGACATCAGAGCCTGGAGCTGCTCAGGCATCAACAAGCCTAAGAGACAGATACTTCTCTATCAGGTCCTCGCCGAAGGATCACCAGAAGGGAAATGCCTTTCTTGCAAACACAAGTGTTTTCAAGAGGACATGCCAGGGACACACTCACTTTCCCCACATATGGTCTAGCCCTCTGAACAGGTACAAATGCTTGTGAGTCCCTTAACCCTATTAGACACCTCATCACCAGCTCCCTTCTCCAAATCCTTCCCATTCACTTATCTATGTCAGGTATCTCTTCATCTCCAATCAGCAGAGACACCAAGAAGGTTCTACTCACCTCCCCAAAAACTGGGTGAACAAGTGTGGAGAGACACTGTGACCGTGGTTGCCTCTTGATGGGCTCAGTAGGCTGGAAAGCAACAAGAAAAGAAGTTACAAGCACTGGAAAAAGCTTCCAGGACACATAAAGCACCAAGCCTTTGGTGAATTCACAGCTCCTCCACAGCAATCTCATCACCAGATCTTGGGAAAGCCACAAGTCACAGTACCCTGATGATGTGGAAGAGGCAACTCTGGAGCACCAACCCTCTGTGCCAGACTGAAGTAAATTTCAGACAGAAGGTGGCTTCCCCAAGACACCCAAAAGCTCATGTCAGTTCAGGCCACTTCAGAAAGATCAGACAGCACACAGACCTTCTGGGAACCATGGAGAGCCATTCCTTTGTGCAGCTTGCTCAAGGAATTGGGGCGAATGGTTGGTGGGAATGTCCAGATTGGACCCTGGTCTCCATCCTCTGCATCTCCATCACTGCAAATGAAAAGGGGAAAGTGAAGACAAAGCCTCACCTCCATACATGAGGGGTTTGCCCATACTTTCCCAGAATCACAAGCTCTCCCCACGTATCCCAGAAAAAATTCTGAAGACAAAGCACTTCAGCCTCTACAGCCCACATACAGCATCAAAGAGATCTGAGGTAAGTACTGCATCATATTTCCAAATCACCATATTCACCTCTCTGATCCAGCCAGCTTGAAGAAGTTTCCAGTGCTAGTTAAATTTAGGGGAATTTCAAGACAACCCAAGCTCACAATGTGAGGGGCCAGATTTACATGTTATAAGCCAATTTCTCTGAGTCCTTGGCCATTTGAGTGCTGCCACTACAGGTGAAGAGCAGCTCTGTGACACCATTCTGGCAATGAAGTGCCCTTCCCACACCCAAAGCCCATAACCTGACTGTCCTGCATGGCAGTGCAAAGATTTACCCCTGAGTACACACACACACACACCAACACAGCTCTTGCCACAGTTACTAAAGCCTGGAGCTCTTGTAGTTAATGAAAGGTGCATGAAATACAGGCAACAAGAGCCCTGTTCTACTGGTTACATGCAGACTAAATGTTCTGTGTCAGTACTCTGATTCCTTACACTCAGCAAAGAGGCTTCACAGGTTTAGACCAGAAAAGACAACTGAGTCCCACTGAACAGGAGGAAACAACCTGGGCTCTTCAGGCAGCACTCACTTGCTCTCACAACTGAAAGCTCAAAGGTAAGATCTCAGGAGGGAAAAGGACCTGAGCTGTTTGCAGTAGGCTACCCTGGGGCAAGCTGGGGCACCAGGGGCATCCCTCCATGCAAAACATGTACGTACATATCGGAGTCACCAGAGCTGGAATCTTCTCCGTGGCCCTCGGACTTCCAGCGCTTGAATCGATCGATCAGCTCCATCAGGAATGAGGTTTTCTTGGTGTAGCGTGTGATGAACTTGTGCTTCAGCAATTCTTTAGCTGTCGGCCTCTAGAGCAGGTAAGGAAAGCATTTCACATCTAACCTCTGCACACTAAATACACAACTCACTGACTCCAACTGGAATCACAGAACATCCTGAGCTGGAAGGGATGCACAATGATCATCAAATCCAAGTCCTGGCCCTGCACAGGCCAGGTCCAACAGTGCTGCCAATCCCCAACAAAGTGTCTGAGAGTGTTATCCAAATACTCCTTGAACTCTTGGCAGCCTTGGTGCCATGACCACTGCCCTTAGGAGCTTGTTCCAGTGCCTGACCAGCCTCTAGGGGAAAAGCCTTTTCCTAATATCCAACCTAAACCTCCCCTGATACAGCCTCATGCCATTCCCTTAGGTCCCATTGCTGGTCATCAGAGAGAAGTGATCAGTGCTGGCCCCTCCACATCCTCTCATGAGGAAGTCTTGCCAGGCTCGTGTCTCCACCCTGTAAGCTCAGCAATTCTCTCTCTATGGGATTCTGGAACCTTCTTGTTGAAGGAATTTTTGACCTCTGCAGACCTTTACCCAAATTCACAGGTGGGCAGCAATACTCACAAATCTAGGATCCTTATTGAGACAGGCTTCCACAAACTCCTTGAAGGGCTTGCTGTGGTGACCCTCAAGTGTTGGAGGGTTGTTTTTGGGGATCAAGAAGAGAACCCTCATAGGATGCAAGTCAGAATTTGGAGGCTCTCCCTTTGCTAGTTCAATGGCTGTAATCCCAAGGGACCAGATGTCTGCCTGGAAAAGAAGAACACAAAACAGCAAGGAGCAATTCAACAACATGAAAGCACAGTTTTAGGACAGCTAATCACATAAATCTGATGGGGCATTTCCTGTCTAATACACAAACCTTCAGCAGCCTCTGCTTCATAACAGAAGAGAATAATTCCTGCAGTAAGCAGCACTTCCAATCCCTATTTCTGTGCCAGCACCACCTCATGTACAGTAGCCCCAAGGAACAATCCTCCTGCTCCCAGCTCACCTTGAAGTCATAAGCAGACTGTTTGATGACCTCTGGTGCCATCCAGAATGGAGTCCCCACAAAGGTGTTTCTCTTGATTTGGGTGTCTGTCAACTGTCCAGCCACCCCAAAGTCAGCCAGTTTCACATCTCCTTGTTCCGAGAGCAGCACGTTGGCAGCTGTACACACAAATAAGCAATTGAATCTGCTGGCCTAGGAATCACCTCCAGCCCACACACAACTGAATACTGAGCTGAGCCCTCCTGTGCCATCCTCCTTCACCCCAGTGACAACCCTCAGCCCGGATTTCCAGCCTCAGGCCCATTCTCATGCTTTGAACTCCACTGGGTAACAGGGAACAAGCTCAGGCACTTTGCTGGATCAGAAGGGGAACATTGCTAAGGTAGAAGCAGGGAATAGATGTGAAGAGCCACACAAAGAAGGGAGGGCAGCACAGTCTCTAATGCTCTTGATTCTTTTTCCAGAGTAGCACTCAGGACAGATTAAGTAGCAGACCCTTCTAAAGGGCTCAAGTTCCACTCTTGTACTAACTAGTTCCCACTTACTCATAAGACCACAACACTGTGCAGGTGTGGGAACAGGGGCTTTCCACAGGACTTTTCATTCTGAGACCCTGCCTAACAACTTTCAGCATTTCCTCACCACTGGCAGCCAACACTCCTACACATCTTACAGTGCTAGAAATGTGCAGTCTCACATACACAACCAGATCTTTTCTCCCCATCTCCCTGCATGAGGTTTCTGTGCCCTGTCTGCTCATTCTGAGCCCTGTCTGCTCACACCCCCTCAGAGCAGTGAGCATCCAGCACTGGCCCAGCTCCACAGCACTGTCCCTCCACCCTCCTGCAGAGCTTTGATGCTCTGGGCTTGCTGGGACACTGCTCTGTGAGAGGCAGATGCCAGCTCTCTCTACACTGCACGTGGCCAGTGACTATAAAAAACAGCAGCAGGATAAGCTGACACAAGCTGCCCTGATTTTCTAGGGCTCTGAACCCTGCATGAGGACAGCTCACTTCTGCCATGAGCTACAGCCACAACCAGCACACACAACCCTGGGGTCCAGCAGTAAAGCAAATGCCCAGACACAAGTCAACCAATATCTGAGCATGCCTTTCATTGACTCCTTTGCTTCAGCTCCCTGACTGTCCAAACTCCAAGTGCCAGAGGAGAGCTACAGATCCTTACTGTTATTCTAAACCCTAAAGACAGGAAAAGCATGAGTTGTGATACAGTGACAAGCATCAGATTCAGAAAACAGCAACTCAACAAGAAAAGCAGCACTGAGAAACAGTACTTGAAACCTTGCAGATTATGGTGAATATAATACCTCTGAGTATTGTTACTAACATGCCTTACAAGAAAGGGAGCTGAGCTCTCCAATCTTACCTTTGATGTCTCTGTGGATCTTCCTCTCTGAATGTAAATAATCCAAACCCTTTAGGATCTCTCTCAGGATAGTAGCTATGTAAGTCTCCTCCAGTGGTCCTGGCTTCAGCTGATAAAAGGCAGAAAGATGACTTAAAAGAAGGGGACTGATGCCTTGGATTTCCCAGGCTCTCAGTTTGTTACTTGGAAGCCTTGGCCAAGCAGGTTGTACTCAGCAGGAAGCATCTTCTTGCATACCTGATGCACATGCTACAAGCAGACTGCTGGTGTTTGCATCTGGCAGCATTCAAGGGAAAAACTTTGGGGGGTTTTCTGCTAGTCTATCAGTCTGTTAAAGGCTTTCCAAACAAACAGCAGTTCATCTCTCTCTTTGGCCTGCAAATACATTGGCCAACAGAACATTTTAACAGTTTCTCTTGTTCAGGTCTCCCTGCCAGCATGCAAGTACTGAATTTCAGCCTCTGAGACATCAACTCTCAGGCTGAGCAGTACGGTATCAAAGCTCTTCTTCTTTCTATCAGTTCTCTAACCAAGTCATGCCTTCTCAGTGCAGTAACTGAGGTTCTGACACTCAGATAACTTCTGCTGATGACAGCCCCACACTACACCTTCCTCCAAGTCACTGTATGGTCAGCAGTTTTCCCTACATCATTAGTTACTGCTCTGGAAAAATAGGCATTATTGTCCTAAGGAGAGGAGAAAAATGCTGAGACAGAAGACAGTGCAGCAGACCTTTGCCTATGGGTAAATTCTGCATTTGTATTCTCTCAAAATTTAGGGTAACTCAATCATAGACCATGTCTCCACTGAGCTATGCAAGCAGTGAGCAATACCATGACTCTGACTAGGTGAAGTGCAGATTTGCACTGCTCAGTTCACTGGCTTTTTCCATCACACAGCAGCACAGCATGCTGGACAACAGTGCTGGGACAGCTGAGCTCCATGAAAACATTCCTTCTGTCCTGGGATAAGCATAATCAACATGTCTGTCCTGCACTGCTCAGCCCTGAGGCACAGAGCTGCCAAAAAGATGGTGTGTGATAAGTGAGTGTCTGGCTTATGGGCATTTCACAAACCAAGTCTTCAGTCAGTATTTGTCATAGTCCAGAACCTGCCACTTACTCACCAAATCCAGGGCTGAACCTCCTCCCAGGTACTCCATGATTATCCACAGCTTAGTGCCCTGCAAGCAAGAGCACAAATCAAGAGCAAAGATAGTAATAAATGCAGACAGGAAAGTGAAACACTCATGAGGCAGCAAGACACAAGAGTAGTCCTGTACACAATGCAAGAGATGCTGCACACTGCAGCTCCCAGGGGCTCAAGGAAGGAGCCCCAAGCTCCCCCTCTTCTGCTGACACAGCATTACAGAGGTGGACCTGCCTCCAGCACATTTCTAACTCTCAGTCTGCAGTTTTACCCAGGCAAGTGCCCCTACAGGCACCAGACTGCCCAGCCCACAGATAAACTATTCCCAGGCTGGAGCCCTTTAACATCTCTCCAACACATCATCCAGCATAAATCCTTCTTGGCAATGGCAGAGGAGCAGAGCAGCCTTTGATCTCATTAACAGGGCTGCCAGCTTGAGGGGTACAATCAGCAAAACACTCCTACTCCTCCAAGACGAGATTCCATGCTGAGGCTCCCAACAGAAGATAAGCAGCAGGTCCATGAAACTACAGCAGAAGGCTGAGAAAATGCATTATGGCCTTTGAAAAATAAGGAAGGAATATTCAGGACCCAAACAGCTCAGAACTATTTGCTACAGTCCCACTGTTACATTTATCTCCAACAGCCAGCATGTATAGGCCACTTCTGATCAACATTACTTCCATTAGTGATTCCTAAACCTGCTCTCAGTGGAAGCAGCATTAGTACTCCTCCACAGACTCAGTTCATATTCTTTTCACCATTTCTGCTGAAGTAGTTTCAACCTCCTCTTGTTTTCAGAGGCATAAATCCCTCAGTGGTACTGCCTTAAGACTGTGCTATTCTGAAAAAGTATTCCATCAACTTCCTTTCCAGAACTGTCAGACCAGGGAAAGTTCAGTCTTCAACAAATAATTTGCTCTCCAGTGAAGTGCCCTGCTCTTGGTACCACCAAGTACAGGGCATCTCATTTCCATGTGGAAAGGCTTAGCATGCTTTAAGGCTTAGCACGTGCCTTAAAGCCCAGTCTGCTGTTAAGTGCACATCAATGCAGTGAGCAGAGCCACCATTCACTGCAGCATCCCCAGAGGAGCCCACCCCATTCCCAAACTACTGGCAAGGAATCCCCATGGTTTGTCCTACCTTCAAGTAGGAGCCATAGTACCGGGTGATGTAGGGACTGTCACACTGGCTGAGCACTGTGATCTCCTGCTGAATGTCCTCGATCTCATCCTCAGCCTCCTCCAGATCAATGATCTTGATAGCAACCACCTCCTTGCTGCGGTTGTCGATGCCTTTATACACCTCACCAAAGGAGCCTTTGCCAATCCGCTCCAGCTTGGTGAACAGCTCCTCAGGATCCACCCTGGAGTGCTAAACCATGAGGCAGAGATGGGAAAATTCCATTAAGTTCCTGGGCTGCAGAGCACCACACATATATCCATACAGCTCATCTCCATGTCTGTGCACCTACTGTGTTGATAAAGGCACCTGAAATTCACGTACTCTAAAGAGTCTTAGAAACTTAGCATAGAATATATCCAAGATTAGAACTGAAGAAACCTTTTCCACAGGCTTTCCAACCCTGCAGACCACAGTGGAGCAGGAAAACAAGGGAAGCCCAGCATGAAAAAGTCAGCAAATATTGCTGTGGAAAGTGTCAGCTCCATGGGGACAGGGCTGCTCAACTGCAGGCACCAACTGGTGCCAAAGCAGCTCCACAAGCAAGCATCTGTTCACACTTCAATACAGACCAGCAAGGGGTACCAGAACCAGCCTTTTCTTGGAGATCTGGATGAGAAAATGGCCACAAGCAACAGGCCATAAAAATGTTTCCCTAGTTAGCCTTCCTGCACTCAAAGACTGAAATGATTACAAAGATCTGCACCCTTCCCTACTTGTCTGGAGGGTGAAATATTACAGTAATACAAATCCACATTTACTGTCTTCTCTGCTGCAGTCTGATTTCCAGACAGCACTCAGCCCAGCTCTCCTCAGACATTTGCAGATGGAGCCTCACATCTTTTGGAAGGTCAGCAGGAAGGAGGAGGCAGGAGGGCAGAATGGACACTCCATGTACCTGAGCTGCTTTTCTGTACCAGCCCCTTCTCTGGCTGGCACACCCAGATGCAAAGGCAAATAGCATCTTCTTCATTAGAAAAGCTCATCAACAAGGCACTTACTAACAGAGAAATACTGACTTTTTAACAGCAGCTGCACAGTTAATTCTTTATTAAGCTGAGTATGGGTAAAAAAGGGAACAAATCACAGTCACCTTCTCATTCAGTCCACCTGCACACCAGGAGGTCCCTCATGCCACTAAAATACTCTTTTGTGATTAATTTTTCTGCCTTTTTTTTTTTTAATAGTTTGGAAAAAAAAAAAAAAACAACCTGAAAAATACGCCCTGACCTTAGGAAGCAGCCAAGCCATTAAAAGGAATTTTCCACACCCAGAACTTCTCAGTCTCACCTCCAACACGTCACCCAGTGAGAGTGCTCTCTCACAAGGGCCTTGAGCTGGCAGATTTTATCAGAGAACACAGAAGCTGCATTTTTCCATCTCACACCAGGTTCTAGCAGCAGGCCATCACTGAGCAGCCCAAGGTGTTGCTTAATGATTAAGCCAGTCTGTCATCACAAGTTGTTTGCCTTCTATGCATTGCTATAAGCCAGGCTTAGGTGAGCTTTACAGGCAGCTCACTCAACAGGATTTCCACACAGACTCCAGTCCAAGATACAGAATATCCAAATATCCTTTTGCAGCCATAGCAACCCCCAAACAGGCTGTACTTTGAACAAATGCACTGGTAACAGACCAGAAGGGATGTTCAGAGAGAAAAAGAACTGGAGATACATAGCAGAGACTGGAGAGAGGGAGGTGGAGGGAAGAGGATTTGAGCTTGAGAAATGTTAGGGGACAACATGAGAATGATGACTGCAGGCAGGGAGAAAGTCTGACTGTTCCAGGCTCACTACAGATCAGGAGCAGTTTCCATCTCTTGACTGACTTGGAGGAAGGGGCAAGAAAGTGCCCCAGACATTACTGTGCAGAGTGGCCTACTGCACCCTAAAAATGCCTGTCAACACATCAGCCACTCCCACACACCAGGGAGAAGGGAGAGAAAGAGGATCATCTCCTAGAAGCACCTGCTCAGCTCAGAAAAGAAACATTACCCACATGAATACTGCAGGGAAGCAAACCTTCAAGAAAACATTCCTCCCCCTCCCATGTAACTTTTCCATGAGGTAAGAAAGAGCAAGGTGGAAATAACTGCTCCCCCTTCAGCTTGGTAGGGCACATCAGAGAATCAGGATTGATTTCTCTAGATCAAAACATCAAATATAAGAGCATCAGCTGTGGCAGGCAGCTTTTAAGATAACCATCACTTTGTGGCAGGCTCTGTAATCATGGACAGCTTTGCAAACAAGCTTCCAGACTTGGATGTTGGTTTATCCTGTCTTCTGTAGAACAAAGAAGTTCAGGTAGGTGCGGTGAAGGAGACAAAGCTTCCTGACAAGCAGACAGAAATTTTGCCCCAGGGACTCAGGAACACAAAGTGACTGATGGGCAGATGAGACAGGCCCACTCCCATTAGGGTGGAAACACTGGGACATTGCCTTTGTAGGTACTGGATTTATCTTCCCAGTGCTGACCTGGAAATGCTTTTGAGCTCACAGGTGACAGGGCAAGAGTCTATGGCGGGGCCAAGGATGAACATCCCTTGACGCACCTGCCAAAACTTCAGAAATCAGGCTCAGAAACACAGAGAACTCAGGGAGCCAAACAGGGCCAAGGGGTGCAGTCATTCCAGCCAGTTACAGTCTCTGGACACTGCTGGAGGAGCACAGTTTGCTGATGAATTTCTTCCCTTTCTGTAAACAGGGAGGAGGGAACAGGCTCATCCCCAATTCAAGCAGTCGAATGTTTGCTCTAGAGAACACCTTGTGAACTACCACTGTGGATACCACAGAAGAAACTGCCAGGTGGCATTCTCAGCAACTCTGAATTTCCACAACAAACTAAGATGTCCTGTCTTCAGGAGATTGTTCAAAAGCCCCTGTCCATTAAAAAAATCCAGTTTGTGACACCACATGGTGACCTGTGCTGACGAACAAATATGTTCAGATCTGTGGGCATAGAAGCCTCAGCATTCATCAGAGAGCAGCACAAATGCAGTTCCACCAAGAATGGAGAGCTATGGAACTGTACTGCTCTCTCAGGAGAGGGAAGGATGCACTCCATGAGCCTGACTCTCCCCTTCCCCAGCACACCTGCAAAGCACCACGGTGAGAGGTGTAACAAGCACCATCCCTCCCTCTCCTAAATATGAATTATCTCAGTCATCTTGTTAGAGAACCACCCTGGCTGGAAATCTATCTTCTGGAATTGCACTGCTACAAACACACCTGGAAAACTTCATTAGAAGGAAGCAACAGAATCCAGATGAAATGCTTTACACCTGCTTAAATGAACACAGATAACCCAAAGCAGCTTATCAGGACCTGTCACCTTTGCAACTGCTCACCAGCTTGGGTTCTTCCCATTTTTCTTCCACATTCACAGAACCCATCAGAGCTCAAAAATGGAGCTCCAGGTCAGCAGTGGTGGCTCCTTGTTCATGTAAAGCCCTTAAGGGATGGTCACTACATTGTAACTTTTTGCTTGACTGAATGCTTGTTACACAGCAGTTCTGAAGCAAAAAGCCTCCTGCTGTTCCCCTGCACTGAGAGCAATCAGTCAGGCACTAGCCACGGTCCAGGCAGACCAGGGCAGGCTTTGGAGGGAGAGCACACAATGCACCATCTCAATCGGAAGTGCAGGAAGGGAATAAGCATGCGAGGGATGATGACAATTTCCTCGCAATGTGCTCCACTTCTGCCCTCGGGGATCCAATCTCACAGCACAGGAAAGAAGGATGCTCTGTCCTGACAGGTGTGGGAGTGTTTGCCATCCTGACTGATGATACCATGTTTTAAAACAGACCAACTCACTGGAGCCATCAGCAATTAGGAATTGCAGGGTGTTATGAGAAAAGCCTGGCAGTAACACCAGCTGCTTCATGGGGAAAGAATGGTTTTGGCAGCTCTGCCACCTCCAGCTGCGGAGACGTGATATCCACAGTCTTTGAGAAGATGTGGATAAGTACTAGAGAAGAGGGGTGAGTATATGCCCTCATTTCAAAGCTACTGCCTGGAAAGATAAGCTGCATATTGGGAACAGAAGCAAACACCATTTGAACCAGCTGAAGATCTCTCTGGGCCATGTCCAGCTGGATCTTACTCTCAAAATATTCAAGAGCAAGAATCACGCCTGCATTTGTTGCATAGAACACTGAAGGGAGCTTAAACCCTTTTGGAAATGAGAGCTCCTTAATCTGGGGCAGGTTGGAATTGGAATCACTGTTCTATATGGGAGAGGTCTGTATCAGAAGATTGCCAAAGCCACAATACTTTATGAGCTGAAGCCAACCAGGAATGTGGCAACTTCAAAGAGTTTATGTGGAACTACATAAATAACACAAATTTAGCGTTATATCTAACTGGAGCACTTTCCAACCAGCCAAACAAACTAACAAACATAATTTTGCTCTGCCAAACACAGTGGAAGAAGGAAGCTGGTTTTAATAGAATTCACCTGCTCTTTTTCCCCCATTGCTCTCCAACTTCCCACCTAGCATGCTGAACACTCACCTCTGAGCTACCAACAGCCTCTTTGGTGAAACCAGCTTTGTATCTGGAACCATCTGAAAACTTCCTTGTCTACATGAAATCAGTGCACAGCTCTCTGCAACTGCCAAAACCTGGGACAGTTTTGAATTTCTAGAGCATAGAAAAGAGGGAAGTTTGTGTTCAACACTTTGAAACACATGTGTTTGTCTGAGACTCCCAGCTCTCTTCAGTGTTCTTTTGCTTTGGGAGGTGAAGCATTACTTAGCCAAAAAAACCCCTAAATGGCTTCTCCAAGGGCACTTAAGGAACAGCAAATCTAGAAACAGAGCTCAGATCAGAGCTTTAAACATAGCTACTAACACAAATACATCACCTGGCAGATAGAGCTTCAGACCAAGACCTGAGGCCTGCAGTGCTGTAGGTTCACAGCACAAGGGAGCCAAAGAGAGGAGACAACCAGGTGAGGCTGGGAAATGGAACCTCAGGGGCAGAGCAGCCTGGGCAGTGGCCCAAGGTAACTCTGCCCATCAGCACCAGAACTGAGAATCAAAGACAAATCAAACCTCTGACATCCCAATGCAAGTCTCTTGATTTTCACAGTACCTCCCACTGCTCCCTAAATCCCAGTGAGGAAAACCTCAGGCCACTTCCTACTGCCCTCCCAGCAAGCCTCAGTTACACTGATTCCACCAGGGATTCCTGGAAAGACTGAAGGAATGGACAAGACAGATGATTTCCTATTCCAAGACCAGACAGAGAGTCATGGAATGACAGGGTCTGAGAATGCCTAACATTTCCATAATAAATTCAGAGCTGAAACCACTAGAATGCTGATAAGCTTCATGAGTGAATGATGTGTACAAAAAAAAAAAAAAAAAAAAAAGCTTCAGAGCAATCTCCTCTGCAGCTACAGAACTCAGTTTTCAGCCCTAAGCAGGCAGTATCCTTCCCTTCCTCTCCCTGTACAGTGACTCACACAGGCATTATATTTACATTTGATTCCATACACACTTCGAGGAAACAGTTAATGTGAAAGATAGCATGCAAACTGAGGTGCATTGCAAATCAATTTTAAATCAGTAAAGGTTCACAGAAAGCATTAGCTCCAACCACTAAAGCTTTTAGTAATTCTACACCTAGGAGCAGAACAGAATAATGCCCCCACACTCACAAACCATGGTTTAACAAGACTTATGTTCAGTATTGACATCTGCCAATAATCAAACACACCCCACAACCAAGTTCAGAAGGAAGAAGATTCAAGGCAATACTATTAATGTGGTTTAGCTTTTAGTTCCAAATCCTGCCATCATCTTTCCACACTCCTCCTAGGAAAATGTCATCACAACAGCAGCATTTAACCACATCCATGGTGGCTGAGATCTCTTGGAAGAGTTATGACCCAGTATCAAATATCACTGCCTCTTATGCAGCAATGTTACAAGCATCATTTTTCTGAGACTGATGCCATGAACACTTTAGGAAGGCATGTCTGGCAGAGCCAGCATACACAGTTTTCCTGTTCCCATTTCTAGACTTCCCCTTCCAAAAATACTCAGAAAGCCAATGACTCCTGTCTCCCTAAAAAGAACACAGTTAATCCCAGAGAAAAGCTCCATAATGGGTGAAGAATTCACTTTCTGCATGGCTGGCAACACAACACTATCAGCCCAACACCAGGCACAGAGTGAGACACAGGTCAATCAGCTAACAGGAGTAAGCTGAGATCTGTGCAAGTGAGATAAAGAGTGGAAAAAAAAGATTTTCTGGTTATTTGTTTGATACCCCTGTATCAAGAACAAACATCATTATGTAAACCCTCGAAAAGGATTTTAAAACAAATTTTTAATCATCACTTACCTGGCTAGCAAATTCTCTCAGGTGAGCCATGCCTACAGGATGGGTTTTTTGCAAAATCAGCGAGGATTAGGATGTTGCAGCACAGCGGGAAAGTGATGATTTCTCCACTGGTCAACTGTGACAAGCAAGAATACATAGCTCTCACGTGAGGTTCTTGGAAGCTAGCTCATTCCCCTGAAGAGTTACCTGCATCTTTTTTCACTCCTTGATCTGAAGTGCTCCTCGAACCTGCCAACACGTTCTGAGCATGCTAGGCCCTCCCTGCACACTGCATTTCTGAATTCTTTACAGAAATGCCTTCCAGATGTGTCAAGGAACCTAACTCTAACGTAATACACTGACCAAGTCCCAGGCTCCATTTTCCCTACCATCACCTCAGCACGCTCCCCAGTATTATAGCTAACTCAGTATTATACACACTCCCCAGTATTATAGCTAACTTAGTATTATATACACTCCCCAGTATTATAGCTAACTCAGTATTATATACACTCCCCAGTATTATAGCTAACTCAGTATTATACACACTCCCCAGTATTATAGCTAACTCAGTATTATACACACTCCCCAGTATTATAGCTAGCCCCACAATTCTATTGCCTCACCACCACTCCCAGCATCATCCTCAGACATTCTTTTTCTCCAGTTCCTCCTCAGCAATCCTCTCACTGAGAGCAATCCTCCGGTACAGCCAGTGGCAAAGCTCAGCTGCTCAGCACACACCTTCCTCTTCAGGGATCCCCAACCCTGCACCGCCCCGGCCGCTCCCTCTCCGGCGTTCCCCAGCTCTGTTCTTCTCAGCGGCCCTTCCTTCCCTCCACCCCAGCAACAGCTGAGCCCCAACCCAGCCCGGCCCCCTCGGCCCAGCCCTCTCCAGGGCCCCCGACCCCCGCATTCCCCGTCACGGACACCTCGTCCCACCTCACACCTCAGAGATCTCCCCCGTCCCGCCTTTCCTTCGCCATCATGGGCTACTCAGCGCGCCCCCCCCTTTCCCGCCCCGCCCGGCACCCTCAGAGTCCCTGTGCGGCGCATCGCCGCCCCG
>VWYP01023129.1:502779-525777 GCA_013400435.1 Pycnonotus jocosus
GGCAGGGCGGTGGCGCGGGGGGGGCTGGGGCGGGGAGTCCTGAGGCTCGGGGGGCGGGCGCTGCCCGGCCCAGCTGCTCCTCGACCCCCGCACTGGCCGGGGAGGAGGTGGTGGGATAATCGCGTTTGTCTTCCCAGCCCAGCCTCGCGGCGCTTTCCTCTCGGCAGCCCTCACGGGACTGTGCCCGGGAGCCCGCCGGGTGACGCCAGGCAGGCCCGCCCTCAGCTCTCCTGCTGCCCGCTGCTGCTCCTGAGGGTGAGGGGCCGTCTCCTCCTGGCCCGCCCGGGGACTGCCGCTGCCCACACCGCGCCGAGGGACGCCGGGCCCTCGGGAGAGCCCGAAAAGAAGGAGAAGGGAGGGGACGGAAGCTCCCTCATGGCCTCCTTGTCAGCTCTGCATCTGCGGGGTTGGGTTTTTCTTCACGTGCTGTAATGTCAGTGACTGATGACAGTCACAGTGACGTTTTTCAAAGGAAGAAACAAACAAAACAATTTTCTCAGCCTCTTGCCAGGCGGCTTTAACGCGGCATTTCTTCCCAGCATCGAACAAGCCAGGCACAGCTTTTCCCAGGAGCTGACACACAACGCCTTTGTCACAACTTGCTGCTTCTAATAGTGAGCTGGTGCTGCTCTGAAGCACAGGTGGGCTGGAGCGAGAGGAGCAACCCTGAACAGATAAACAGATAGGTCTGAGCAGCAGCCAGCAGCTCCCCCACATTCCTCTTATTCCCTCCTGCATTGCCTCCCCCATCCATCTCCCTTCCCTCTGTATCCCTGCCCCGATCAAATCAACCAGCACTTTGAGATACTTGAGTGAAAACATCAAATAGATAGAGTACAGGTATCAAAAACTCCTGCCATGAGACTCTGCTTTTGTATTTAAATCAAGAGTGCCTCATTGGAATGTTTTCACAAAGGTCTTGCCTGTAGGATCCTTGAGTTGCTGGAGCTTTGAGTTTATACCTGCAGCCTTCTAACACCACACAATCAGACCATCTTGCCTCATGAACAACCTTTTTCCAGCATGACACCTTTACTGAGGAGATCTATGAACAGACAGAGAAATCAAAGCTTCATGTGAAGCAGGAAAGGAAGGAGAATGAAGTTCTGCTCTGGTTGCACTGTAGCAAGGACCAAGGGGTGAGCTGTTCTCTGAGTCTGTTAATAATCATTTGACTCCGATGCCTCAGCTCTCCACCTCTTATCACATGGACAGTCATTAATTTAGACACTGTTGGCATGAGGCCAAAGGGCAGAAGCCTTACAAAAAAAAAAATAAAAATGTTAATTAACACGTCAAGTCTGAGCACACACACAGGAGCAGCAATTAATTTGTTGTGTCACTTCAGGATAAGTCTTCCATAAGGGTGATTGTCACGTGGGGTTAGCATGGCAATCCCTTCTGAGATTGCTAAAGCTGGCTCAGGAGCACAGGGGACAGAGGGGTTCAAATGTAGGCTGGTGTTTTTCCTCATCTGCTTTGTAGCCTGTTGCTCCATGGATAGGGCAGGAGAGACTGTGTGTGGGATTTTGGTCTGGCCACCACCTGGAAGAAATGATTTATGAATCAGGAGCTGGTCACTTTGGACACTTTGGTTGGGACAAGCTGGGGGTACAGGGCCTAGAGATGATTGCTCTGTAGTCAGGCAGCTATTTCTGGGCCTGTTTTGTAGGGGAGAGGATTATTGATGTGCTCAGAATGCAGAAACAAATGCTGATCCTGGGGAAGCTGGTGTCCCTTCTCCATGGCATGTTTGTATCCATCACCACCTCCATTTGATTTCCAGAATGCATCAGCTGAAGCCAAAGTCTTGCTCCCTGGTTTTCAGCCAGTGCTGAAATTCTTTCAGCCAGTATTCCTAGCAGGCTAGTTCTCTCTCTCTTTCTGTCTTTTTTGTTGTTGTTGTTGTTGCTTTGTTTTGGGTTGGATTTTGTTGTTATTGCTTTTTTGGTTTGGTTTTGAGGGGTTTTTCGTTTGGTTGGTTTTTCGTTTGCTTGCTTTTTGTTTTGTTTTGGGTTTTTTTGTGAAGTCCAGAGAAGAGTGTGACTAATTACAAGAAGTTCTGACTGACATGTTCATAAATGTCCCACTAAAGTGACTTTTTGCTTTTCCTTTTTGCTATGGAGTGTGTAGTGAGTCTCCACAGGACCTGTAGCCTTGTCTCCTGTTGCTCCCTGCCCTCTGCCTGTGCTTTTGAGAACAAGGGACTTTCCAGCAAGATTTCTCAGAGCTGCCTTCCTGCTTGAAGGTAAAATGCTGCAGTTGTATTACTGTACTCCCATCTGTTGCATACCTACCTGGGTCAGACAGGAAAGGGGTGAGGGGGTGGGCAGGTGTGAAAATGTGTGGTAAGACACAGAATCCTGGAATCCTACAGGAAAAGCCCTCTCAGACCATCAAGTCCAGCTGTTCCCCCAGCACCAACCCGTGTCCCCAAGTGCCACATCTCCACTGTCCCTCCAGAATGGTGAGTTCACCACTACTCTGGGCAGCTTGTGCCAGAGCCTGACCACTCTTTTGGGCAAGAAATTTTTCCTAAATATCCTGTCTAAACCTCCCCTGGCACAACTTGAGGCTGTTTCCTCTTGTCCTGTCCCTTGTTCCCTGGGAGCAGAGCCTGACCCCCACCTGGCTCCATCCTCCTGTCAGGAGCTGTAAAGAGGGAGAAGGTCCTGCTCGAGCTCCTTGCAGACTGAGCTCCCATCAGCTCCCTCAGCTGCTCCTCATCAAACTTGTGCTCCAAACCCTCCTCTAGCTCCATTGCCCCTGCTTTGTACATGCTCCTCTCAGGGAAGGTTAGTCTGGAGCCCCATGTAGTGATAAAAGCAAAGAATGCTGGTCAGTAGGCAGTGTCCAGTACCACTGCAGGCTTGCTCTAGCTATTTATGGCCAAAACAAACCATGAGGAAAGGACCTCAAGAGATAGTGCTCTACATCCTACCTGCTCTGGATTGTGAAATCTTCATGGTTGGTTCAAGCACTGATGGATTTTTCTGTATGAATTACTCAAAATACCTGGATTTACATTGTTCTGTCTCTCTCTCGAAACTTTTCCTGGCAGTGCTGTCAGAGAGGCTGTGCAGGTATCCTTGGGAGAGCTGGGCAGAGCAGTGTGGTGTGACCTGGGGCAGCTGATCTGTGTTTGAGATGAGGGCACGAACCTGGTGCTGAGAGCTGGGGCAGCTCAGGCCTTTCCACCCTGTTCCCCCCTTTCTCCCATGTGCGGCAGATCTGGAGGGCCCCCCCAGCGCCCCCGCCGTGCTGACCGTGCTGTCAGGGAGCTCTGATGGTTCTGGCGCAGGTAGGAGCTTTTGGAAGCCAACCTGGTTCGCTCTGTGTTGGTGCCAGCAGGTGGCAACAGCGCTTTGCAGCCCCGGCTCCTTGCAGCGCCCCGCAGCCCCACTGGGTTTCTTGCAACGAGCGGCTGCACTGCTCCTGCCAAATCCCCGGAGCTGCTCTGTTACTGCTCATCCCTTTCCTGCGTGGGTCATGCAGCCCTTCGTGCCGGTGCAGGAAGCGGTGCTCAAAGCCAGGAACTCAAAGCTGTTCTCTCCGCCTTGAAGCAGAGATCTCCCTTCCAAAGGAGGGAGCAGCAGGGTGGGTGGTGGCCTGTGCCTGGATCCCTGTCTTGGGGCTCTGAGCTTTCCTGCTGTGTGAGTGGAGCCATGTCCGGTTCAGTTTCTTCCGACTACCCTTGGTACCACGTTAAAAATCCAGTCACGGTGAGGGTAGACCAACAGAGAGTGCAGCGTATCATGGAGGGTGACAAAAACTGTGCAGGGAGATGGGTACAGCCTCCAGGTGACTGGGGACAGGGTGGCTGGGGGATATTAGGTCTGGTACTGTTGTGGTACATTCCTCAGTTTCCCCTCCTAATCCCCTCATAGATGGTGCAATCCTCAGGGTATTCCTGCCAATTCTCCTGTCTGTCATGTAAACCCTACCCTTAGCTCCAGACCCTTCCCTGTCAATCCTTAGTTAATCCAGCCCAACACCTATCCTTCAGGATATATCCCTTCCTTTTCATCCAGAAAGTTCTATCTTCTTTGATGTTCCATTGGTTCTGTAATCTTGTATCCTCCTCTTTATGTACCCCATTGGTTATGAACTGTTGTACCTCCCCTTTGATCCCACACCCACTAGCTACCCACTGGTAATTATGTGGTACCACCCTCTGTACCACCCGCTGTTTAAAAGTTGCTGTATTCCCCCTGTGTCCTTTGCTCTTTCTCCCTGGAACCTTCACCTTCAGTAAGTGTTCACCTTCAATAAATCTTCTCTGTGGAACCTCATAGAAGGAGCCCTCCTCTACTCCTTTGCTGGGGTCCTTGTTGTCGGCCTCCCTACCTGGCTTGGGATTACATATGCCAAAGGTTCTGCAGCTGGTAGCCCCTGTGCCTCTGCAGTTCCCCACGCCTGTCACTGAGCTCCCACACCAGCTAGCCAGAGCTCAGACAGTGCAACTGGAGCCGTGACATGGTACCTTAGCTTTGGAGTCACTACGGGACGTGACAGGGGGGTTGGAATGAGGTGACTTTTAAGGTCCCTTCCAACCCAAACCATTCTGTGATTCTGCGATTCTTTGCAGCAGCAGCTTAGGCACCTTGAGCCTGGAGAGCCCTGAGAAGTGGTAGCACTTTCCCAGCGTAAACAGAACTGTGGAGCAGAGTGGTTAGCCCCAGAGCTGAGTGTTAAGTGCTCTCCCTAAAGGTAGAATTACTTAGCAGGATAGATGGGGGTCAAACTTTCCTGTGAAATGTGCTGCAAGAACAACTCTCTAGGTGCTGAGGTGCTTGTTTGGAGAGAAGCTATTTCTGTCTCCTTTTGGATACCGAGAGGCTGGAGTGGTATTGTGGAGAGCAGTGATGTGGAAGAACACTGTTGCTGCATTATGCAGTTAAACAGTACCACTGCAGGAACAGAAGGCAAGTTATCCTCTTGACAAGAGGATCCTTTTAAATCTGTCATGTTCCCAGGGCATAAGGTTTTGCCCAGTGCAAAGCAGAGCTTTCAAGCCATAGGAGAAAATGCATTTGTACAGAAAGAAGCAAGAGCTGGACTCATTGGCAGTTTTACTCTTTGCTGTGGTTTATAGTTTTTGTCTGGACTTGGTCCCTGAGCTTCTGTATAGCAGATGCAACTCAAGCTCATGCCAAAACAGTCTCTGCCTGAGCTTGCAAGCTACACTGAGGGTTTTAAAGGGGGATGTTCTTCCTAGTCACCTTACTTTTTGGTGACGATTTTGAAGGGCAGCAGTACCTTATCTTCTCTATTTGGGTGTATGACAGCTATTGATAAGAATAAAGTGATTGTTTTGTTTTGGAAGTAACGTTCTGCTGGCAGGCCTTGAACAGTGCTGATTTTAGGAAAGCCAGGGAGAATTCAAAGATACTCCTACAAGATAGATCAGTCTGAGCTGATACTGTGGAAATCCACTGGCTCCGATGATGGTTCTTCAGATCTAAGCTTGTCTGGAGACTGTAGCAGACTGTTAAAGTATCCACAGTATCTGCATCTGTCTCCATCCTGCTTTCAGACTGTATCACGACAAATCTTGCAATATTGGCTGCACAGGGCTGATTTTCTGCTGATAGTGTTGCTCTTAAGGCTGTCTAAGTGTTGAGCAAAGAAAAGAGCCTTTATCTCTCAATCTTGCTGGCAGAGTGGAACAAGCGAGAGTGATGCTTGCAGCTGTAAAGCTCAGAGTGAAGCTGAGGCTCCTGTTGGCTCAGCAACCCTTTGCTTCCCACAGTGACTAATCCCTAAATTAAACCATGGTTCCTCCAAGCCAAGAGCATGGAATACTTGTTTTTCCAAGCTGTGTTTCTGGGTAGTGGTAGCAGGCAGTTTAAGAGGATTGAGCTCAATTCTGGGTTCTTGCAGGCCTCTGTGCTGTGCAGAGGCAGGAATGGATGTGGCTCGTGTAGTTCTGGAGAGATTTTTGCTTTCCTGCTAGTTTCTTCTGGCTGTCCTGGAGGCTGTATGCAGGTGAGTGGGGAGCCCCCTGTTTAACAGAGCTGTAAGGGATAGCTGCTGGCTTATCCTTTATTTGGACAATGGACCTGGCACTCACTGAGTACTTCAGGGGTGACTCCTGTCTGGTACCACGTAATACCTATGAAAATTGCTGTGAAGGCTCCTTGAAACAGAGGAATAAATGCTCTGCTGGAACTGACAGGGTGGCATTGTGCTTCAGTGGGTCAGACTTGCTTGTAAACTGGAGCTGTTAAATGTGGTTGACTCACCTCTGAGTTATCCACCCAGAAAAATAAGGAGAAAGATAGCACTGTCCAGAACTGCTGGAGAAAATAAGCTTGTTTTGGTTGCATGCCTATTGCCTGTGCAGATTGGCCAAACACCTACTTTTTTCACTCCTGTCCCAGTTAGGAACAAGAACACTCAGCTGTAATTCTGGTAAAACCACAATGTGGTCACACGTGTGTTTACAGAGATCTCTGCAATTCAAAATGATCACCTCACTCATTCTAAGCTGCTTCTGACCCCTCTGTGTTCCAGCTTTCCCCTGTGAAAATTGCACGGTGCCTTCTGAATTTCCACTGCCTTAACTGCTGCTTTGTGAGGCCAGCACCAATATGGGTGAGCCATTTGGAGACTCCTGGAAAAGAAACTCAGGGTTTCTGTTGTGTGCAGGGAACCATGGTGAAGGAAACCCAATGTAGTGTTGATCCCTGGGTCTGAGTTCAGCATGCAAGGTTTCATGGAGAAAAACCTAGAGAAGACTTGACAGTTGATACTCCCCTTTCTGACAGCATTTTTTCTTACCAGAACATGTTTTTCAAGCCATTAAACTAAAATATAACACTAAATAAAACCAATTATTCAGATTCATGTACTTCAGAGGAAAGAACTGAATTAAATTGAAGTGAGTCCATGCTCCCATTAACTCCCAACACACCTTGTGGAAGGGAAAACTAGAAATTAATGGAAGACTCCTCTTTTATTTCATAGAATAGTTTGAATTGGACAGGACCTTTTAGAGGTCATCTAGTTCAACCCTCCTGCAAGAGCAGGGACATCTTCAACTAGATTTGTCCAGAAACATTTTGAAACAGGAAGGTGCAGTTACCTGGTTGAGTTAATAGTTGCTTGAATTAGGATCCTGAAGAGCTTTCTTTCTGTCTTCTTGTACAGCAAGGAGGTGCAAAGCTACCTGCTCTTTTAGGCCTCTTTGTGTTGAGGCACTTAATGCCAGCATCAAACTTCTGTTTATTAATGAACACTTCCTTGGCCTCTGCTGTCTGGGCCAAAGCCACCATTAACAGCTCTATCCCCTCAGGTTTGCAAGGTTCACTCATAATTAATGTCAATTGCTCCAGGCCACTGCAGTGTGAGGCTGATGAACTCACGGCTGCTTCTAGAACTGAAGTCACACAGATTATATTTCTCCTAACAAAATACTGTGTGTATGTTAATATCAGCAAGAAATTGTATCCTGCCTTGGCTTCCATCCAGAGAAACTGGTCTGTGGTTTCCTGGATATGAGACATTGATTCTTAAGTGAAAATTTTGGGAGTTGTGAGAGACACAGGCCCTGTGCAGGTCTGCATGAAGCTGGTTTTGCTCTCATGACTCACAATGTCCAGCATCTACTTCTTTTATATGAAGGCTGTCTATTAAATTACTCATGCTGTACATCTGCCCTCCTTTGAGGCTTCTGCTAGGGGCACCACTGTACCTTAAACAGCAAACATATGGCAGGAAATGTACAAGACAGCTCAGTGGCTGCTTGTCTTCCCCACAGAGAAGGAGATGTGTTTGGCTGCTTCTAGGGTCTTGGTGGCAGTGAAAAGCTACCTGGGAGTGTTTCTGTCATTGTTTGCCCCTATCCAATGCAGCAGTCCTTGAATGTGGGATTTGATTGTGTGTTATTTCTCACTGTTTTTGCCACATGTAATGATGCTGAACAGCACTGACTCCCCCTTAAACCACTAACACTTCACTTGTGAATACTGAATTAACTCCACACTTCAGCTGAGACTGGCCACTGAAATGAGGTGCCTCTCTTCCCCAGAACTATAGTTTTGTGAGTTTCTGCTTCATTCTTTGAAAACACTTCCCTAATTCTGTTTTACTTACTAATCTCCTCCTTGTTGCTGAGAGACATCAGATTTAACCTGGCTAGAGTATTGCTGGTTTCTGCCCAAAATCACCTGTGGGCCACTGCACTTATTGCCAGTTCAGGCAATGAGTTCATTGCTCAAGTGAAATCTGTGGAATGCTAACGGAATCTTTTAGTGCAAATTTTCACTTAGAGTTTATTCATGTAGGTAAGTAAATATTTCATAGAATCATTTAGGTTGGAAAAGACACTTAGGATCATCAAGTCCAATTTAAGCCCTTTCTCTGCTGTAGAAAAATATCTGAGCTGTGAGGATTTGTTGAAATTCTGAAGTGATGGAAATCAGGGCATGAAATTTGAGTGACATTTAAAATATAAACAACCAGCATTGCTTATGTTGAGGTGGTTCTTCAGACTTTTTGTGAAAAGTAATTAATCTTGCCTAATATGTAGTAGATTTTTTTTTTCCCTCTACCTCTCTGGTTCCTCATAGTCAAAGGACAAACTGAATTAGCTCAGTAAGAAAGACTTCTCTGAGCTTGCAACATCTCAGAAGTCTTGAATTTGTCCCCAGAGAAGGCCTTTGGTCTCCAACTGCTTATTCATTTCAAC
Organism: Pycnonotus jocosus; assembly: GCA_013400435.1. Lineage (NCBI taxonomy): Eukaryota > Metazoa > Chordata > Aves > Passeriformes > Pycnonotidae > Pycnonotus > Pycnonotus jocosus. The sequence continues at coordinate 511,472 of VWYP01023129.1, forward strand.
AGTTGACTCAGTTCAGTACCTGCATAAGAACGGTTGTGTTATGGGAGTTTTTTGGTCTTGAGAGCTTTTCCACATTCCAAAACCCTTTTCAACTTCATGCTTGATAGTTTAATTTAGCACTTAAAGACATAATTTTATTTCTATTTTCCTTGCATTTTGAATTGCATCTTTTAAAATGTTCAAGGGTGCATACACTAGCAACAGGAAGTTAAAATAGCATAAGTAGACAACACCCTGGACACGTTCAGATTTCTGATTGGTATCAGTTGTAAAATTGCTTAAATACACATCACTTTTCTCCTTTTTTGCTGAGAGAGAAACCATAGCAATGAGCTGTGTTCAGATACAAAGTAAACAGGCGAGTCTGACTCGTCTTCTCTTAGAAACAGATAAAATTAGTGACTTCAAAACAAGATATCCTGCTTGCTGATTTCCTAAATACGATTAAGATTGATTTGAATCGCTTGGACTAAAGTGAGTTCACCCTGAGCATCTTTGGCAGTATTTTTTTTTTAACATCTGGCCAGATGTTTGCTGTTGTCGTGGCAGTGCAAAGTGACACACTGGGGTTGTGCTGGGCAAGAAGCACAGCAGCAAGAGCCTCCTGGCTCTTGCTGAACTGCTGGTCCAAGACCTGTAGCAGTTCTTTCCCAACCAGAATGCGCTAGGGAGCATGAGAAAGGATTGCTGCTGATGGTGAGGTTTTCCTTCTTCCCTGAGCATGAGTGGGCATGTGGATCACCTGATCCCAAACACTTAGAGCAGCTACTGCACCTGACTGCCTTCCAGTGGCATGGAAACACTCCAGCCCAAAGCAGAGTGAAGTAAGGGAGACAATGAAAGTCATGGTCAACAAATGCAAGTTAACCCTGCTTTGGACACCTATTTAATCAAGCTCATGTGTCAGCCTGAGGGAGGGAATTGCTTTTGTCCCAGCTGTTGTATGTGCCAGATTAGGATACCTTAATGTCAGGTAACAGAATGTTGCCATTTCTTGTTTTAGATTTTTCCTTCCCCCTCCTTGTGGTTAAGGTCTCTTCCATCAGAAGCCACAAAAGCTCTCATCTTATAAATGCAGGAAACCCCAGACATGCTGAGCTCACAAGGCATCTGTTGATTACCATCTCTTAGCATTTCTCTCTCTTCTGCAGTGGACTAGGAAGCTCCAGATCACCACAGCTGCATTTTTATGTGGACAGTCAACACTAGTGCCCTTGCTTCCTGGGCATTTTTCTTGATGGAAAAGCTGAATTTGTTTCCTTTTGCTTGTAACTATCTTGCTTGAACAAATACATCTCTGCAGATGTGCTCTGAATGGAAGGTTTATCACATCCAGATGAAAAATAACCAGCCAGCTCCCTGAACCAGTCCACAGTGCCAGCAATCCCTAAATTATCACAATGCAAATTGGAAGGATGATTCAGGAATTGGTTTGAGCAGCCGGACATGATGGTTGCTGTAGCTGACTCTGCTGCTGAGGAAAACAGCCCTATACTGCTCCACAGAGTAAGAGGGGTCACTCTTGTTAACCAATGGAGCCTTAAAGAAAACTTCTGCCAGTGGGGAGTTCCACAAAGTCTAGAGGTGTATCAAGTGTCTAAAAATGTTTTGCTGCACTCAGAGTGGAACTGCACCCTAATGGAGGTGCTGTAAGATATAATGCTGTGTATGAAGCAACCATGCACTCTGAGTTTGATCTGTGCAGACTTCAGACATCAGCCTTACCTGCTTGTCTCAGACCTGGAAAAGACAGGGTTTTTAAAGCCATAGCTGCTGCCTGCCCAGCAGAAGAGGCTAAGACTGAAGAGCCTGAAGAGGCTTTCCAAAAGTCACCAAGGGTTTAATTACAAGTAGGGTTACATTCTGCATATGCAAAACTTGAGTCTAAATCCCTTGGAGCATGTTTAGGGCATGAAGATGTGTACAGGGTAGAGTCCTGCCCAGTGTTATCAGATCCAGCAATCCCTTTGCCTATGTAGGACACGTCTGTGTGCCAGCACACGTCTTGCAGCTGCAGATAAATGCGTCAGAGCTCATAAATGCTGCTGAACCAGTGCAGAAGTGCCTGTACCCACTTCAGGCTCTTTGATTTCAGGATCACTGCAGGCAGAGGCACCTGCCTTTCTTTACCTGTCCACATGCATGTATCCCATGTGTGAGTGTGAACTGAATCCCAAGCCTTGTTGGTGGTCAATTGCTAGAATGAGACAAAGGTTTACCCTCTGCCTTTATTGGTCAGAGCTTGAAAGGGAAGAGAACTCTGATCTCTTGGGGACAGTGACCTCATTAGGTGTTTTCTGCCTTTTCCCTTTTGCTGGTAAATATTTGTGTTTCAAAACAAAGCTATAGTTGTTGAACAACCTAAAACTTTTTTATTTCTTTGTGGCTGCTGCCTTCTTGGCAATGAGATGATTGACCCATTCAGTAAAATGTGTCACTTTGAAGCAAATTAGGAGACAGGAGACAAACAAAGCAGTTATATTTACTGAAGTAGGTTCTGAAGCAGATGATGCAGCCTTGTCCAAGTCCTATATGTAGCTAAAAGCTGCTGTCTTGCAGTGAGCAGCTGATTAACTGCTACCTGAGTAGCAACAGGTAGTTAAATTATTCTCAGACAACATTACCAGAATACGATTCAGGGATACAGGTAGAGATAGTCTATGATTCAACTCCAAAGCTAACATTAAATTCCTGCTACAGTTTCCCCTTTGCCCTTTGTACATCAGTTCTGGAGTACATCATATCTCTGTTCTGTCTTTGTCAAAATGTAGAGATATCAGAGAAGTTGTGTCTGCAGTGACAGTGGGTTAAGAGATGAAAGCATTGAGTATCAGTGCTAGACTACATCAGAAACCAAAGTAATGGATTAGTCATTAAACTTGATGTGTTTAAGTCACTAGACCTATATCCTCATGAAGGAGAATTGTCTAAAGGCTGTCTAAGCTGACTGGGACACAGCCACTTTGGGCTGGTATGTGACACTTCAAGGTGGTATCATAAAGTAAGGGACTCAACTCACTGCATGGCTTTGAGGAGGCTTTGAATCAAGGCCTTCAGAAACAAGGAAAAGGTCCAAAAATCCTCCATGTTCTACTTGGGTCCCATTAAGCTGCTGCTTCCATGTATTGTTTTCCTATTGCAGCTGGCAAAATATTTCTATGTGAAAAGAAGTGTTTTGTCCAGCCTTCCTGCCCTCCTGTACAGCTTTGCAGCACAAAGCCCGACATTGTAAGTGTGTTTGCAGAGGTGATAACTTTACAAACACAGACTCCAAGTATTGCTGCAAAAGTCACATAGGGTTGTACATTAAAAGTGAGCAAGATAATGCAGAATGTGGTTCAGGCTCGGTTTGGTAGAAGGAGTTGGTCTGGCTGCAGTGCCAGAGTTTTGCCAGATCACCTTGTCTCTGAAGAGACCCTTCTTAGAGCAGGTAGAGGCTGACACTCAGACTCTCTGAACTGGATGTCTTTGGCAACCTTTGGTCTGCTTCTCAAAGTCCTTACTCTGCAGGTGTTTATAACATGGGATCTCTGTGTGCAGTTTCTGCTGGAACTGTAGGCTGTGCGAAGTGTCTGGGATAGGCTCTGCAAGGTGAGACACAACAATAGCTCCAGTCCGAGCCAGGCTGTGGGAACATAATGTTGAATGACCCCCTTGGCCTTTGGGGCTATTCTCATGCTCTTGCAGGCATCTATGTCATACAGACCCTTTGCAATGTGCTCACAATTCACTGGCTGTTTTGCTTCAACTTCAACTGCTGAAAGGCCTTCCCAGAGACTTCCTTCTCTAGCAGTTGAACAGTTTAATATTGAGCAGAATCTGTTCACAATTAAACTATCGCTGTGTTCTTGCTGATGTGGCTTCTCCAGGGTTTGTTCCCACTTGACATGCTTATAAAATATATCTTTGTGGTTCCCTGGTTTTACTAAAGGAGTGCTCTAAGCTGTTTTGGTCACCCCACCTGAGACAGGAGCTGTGATGTGGAGCCTGTTCCAGCCAGAACACTGTCATGCCAGGAACAGCTACACTGGAAACAGTGTTTTGTGGTGATAAAAACTGCTTTTGCACTGTTGCCAGTCATTCCCTTGCCACAGGAGTTTTCCCATTACAGATCAAGTCCCTAAGCATAAACATTCTCTGGAAAAGGGGGCTCTGGTTACACTAACAGCGCCTTGGATTGTAACACCCTCTTCTTTTCTGGTCAGCTGAGCCCTAAATGCCGTGATTTCATCTGTTTTTACTTATGGAGGCACCATTCAGTGTGAAACTGTATTTTAAATTCAATATGTAACTAATATAGGTAGAATACCATGCACTATTGGGTGGAGGTTTTGTAATAGCAGGTTTGTTTTTTTGATTCACAACCCCCTCATGCTTCTAGGTTTTGTGTCTTTGCTGCAGGGTTGAAGTTGAGGGGGTGCTGCATGCTGTGACAGTTGGGCAGGGAACACATGTGGGATGAGATTGGCACTCACAGGGAGCTGGGAGGCACTGTGGCACCTGCATATTTGCCAGATTTCTGGGAAAAATTGTCATTAATTAAGCAATACTGATATTTAAGCATTCCTCTTCATTTCATAGCCCTACTGAATAGGAACAGTTTAGATAGGGCCCCTGTGTGAAGCTGCCAGCTGCTGCAGGGAGCTAAGGCATAATTTTTAATGATTTTTTCAGCCATCAATGTGGCAAAGGCAAAAATACAATTTCCCAAGACATTATCAGGCCCACTCTGCAGGGAATAGGTGAGTTAAGGGTAGGCAGTAGCACAGAAACTCTGGAGTCTTGATTTCAGCTTCTGTGGGACAGGCCTCTGTCTATAGTTGAATTTGAGCGAGGCTAGTGGATAAAAACAAATTTCTGAGAGAATTCTGGAGCTAACAGGTGGTGCTGGAGGTGCACAGTCACTATTGCCACGTTACCTGATCACACTGAGCTGAGCTGGGGTCCCAGCTGGCATCACTGCGTGCATGTACCTCTCCTTAACCCTGCTCCTCTCCCTGAAAAAGCCAGCTCAGAAAGAAGATCTGAAGGGTATGAGGTAGCTCAGCCCCTTTCCAAGACAGCTAAGCAGGCTCCAGCAATCCACTTAGCAGCCGACATGCTTTGTGTTAATCTGTGCTTGAGTTGTGTGCTGGATGCTGGCCAGAATGTTCAATCAGTCACATAATAAGGTTTTTTTCATGCAGATAATTTGTTCCTTTTTATCCCTCGATTTGGAGACCAGCATTGGTGCACGTTGTACTGGAGGGATTTATGTGCTAGACACCTTGGAGAGGCGTGCTTGCTTCTGTCTTTTCTTGAAGGCAACAAAATAACAACAGTTAGGTCTCACTTCTGACCTCCTTTCAGAAAGATTGTGTTTCAAAGATACCAAATACCCTAATATACAAACTATTATTGGGGAGAATTTGTGTTTGGTCTGGTAGAATTTCTTGGCGGCAGGAAACTTCTATTATTAAAACTTCTTTTGTTTCAAGTAGTAACACAGAAAGCCAACGTTTGTATGTGGTTTATTGAGATGAAATGGTGTAACACATGCACATGGAACAAAGCTGAACATTGTGGCATCAATGTGATAGTGTTGCAACAAGAAGTTGACGTAGAAATTAATTTGTAGATGTATTGGAACTCACTGAAATGTTTTTCATAACACATTGAGATAAAGTAGGCAAGTTCCTGCAATACACTTCATTCTGGATAAACTATTTCCTATCAACAAAGCCACTTCATTTTTTAAAAAAATCAGACTACTTGTAGTTCAGGGGGAGTTGTGTGCACTGCTTGCCTTAGCTCTGAGCTGTGGCTCTCTATGTTAATGATAAAATCATCACAGAATTACAGAATGGTTTGGGTTGGAAGGGACCTTACAGATGATCTATTTCGAGCCCCCTGCATGGACAAGGACGTAGTCCAAAATGACGGAGGGGATTGAATCGGTAGGACTGAGCCACTGAATATGACAGTGTATAATTCCCCCACTTGGCTGCCGTGTGAAAACGACTGCCCAACGTCAACTCTGCAAAAAGCTGCTCTGGGAACCCAGCAGGAATTATTCCTGTTCCAGCAGTGCATTCATCACTGTCTGTTACGTGCGGTAACCTGGTCCAGAAATGATGCTCCCACCCTCACCCTGAAGTCGAGCCCTTGAACGAAGCGCAGCGAAAAACAACAGAGAGCCTCCTTAAGAGAGAAGAGAGGGGAGGAGAAAGCGTCTCTCTCTGGGTATAGCAACCCCACCTCCCGGTTATTTCATCTTCCTTACAAGGCTAAAGCCAGAAGCTTTCCTCTGCGCCTGGGTCCCTTAAAAGCAGGAGAGCAAACCCCAAGGATCCCGGTGGAGTGCAGCCGGCATGTGGGACTGACAGGAACGGGGAAGGAGGCGCTGGCATGAGCCCCGTGGAAAGCACAGCAGAGGAGGCTGGTGCTCTCCAGAGGAGTGTGACAGTAACCTGTGAATCCTAAACCAGGTGTCCAGTGATGCAGATCTTCTAGAGAAACACGAAAACAAACCCAAAGAGAAATCACTGAGGGGGGAAAAGTGCAACATGAGAGGTAATTATGTTTTTCCTTGGGCAAACTGAAATAGCTGGCTGTATTTTGTTTGAAAATCGTCATTGTAAGTAGGTGTCTGAAGCTGCAGACTGAAAAATGCATTTATTAACATCTAAGTAAAGACTGGTCTGACTCTGACTTCAAAAGCAGCACTGAGTTAAAAGCTCAGATCAGCAGATGAATTCAGGTGCCTCTGAAGAAATGTTGATGTTTCTCTTTAGACATTCACAGCTTAAACCTTTAAAAAAAATCTACTTTTCTGTTTTGCTTTCTCTGCTGTCACTAGATGTTTTCAAGTATGCACGTTGTTTTGGGGGAAAAGTGTGGCACAACCGAAACCTAAACTGAGAATATGTCTCAGAAAACTGTCTCCATCAAGACATTTCAAATGCTCCCATACCCTTGTTTTTGCAATAGTGCCATATCTTCAGAAAGATTCATGACCTATTGAGCTGGAATGTCTGTTGACATCTGGTTGAGGTTACTGTAACTGGTATCTGGGGTTCTTCTTTTTTCTTTTTCTTTTTTTTTTTTTCCCCCTTCCCAGTTTAATTGAAACAAGCTGAGATTGTCTGCACATTTTATGAAGTGTTTCCATGCTCTTACTGTCTAGTCTCTCTGATGGGTAATTCTAGAACAGCCAAATCTGAACGGGAAAAGAGGAAACACCTTGAGAGTTCAAAACTGCAGCCCTTCTGTGGACCATGCTGCCAGGCATAGTCAGTGGCTGAAAGATGCAAGGCTTTGCCCCCTGTCTGTAAGATGCACCGAGACAAATGTTGTGCAAATGTGACACTTCATCATAACTGTATTCTTGAGCTTCTGATTTACATCTTTGCAATGCTAGAGGACTTACACATGCTTTTATTTACCAGCTAAAACGAAAATCTTTCCTGTGGAGAAGAGCTGCTGGGAGCTCTGACAGACCTTGAGGACAGAGGATTACTGGACAACTCGTGCAGATTCTCATCGAAGGCTTTGGCTCAGCCTGGCAGTCGGTGCATGCAGAGCTGCGGGTTCAGCAGTCGAGGATGGAGGTGCTACGTCGTTCCTCAGTCTTTGCTGCAGAGGTGATGGAGGTTTTTGACAGGTCTCCCACTGACAAAGAGCTTGTGTCCCAAGCCAAAGCTCTCTGCAGAGACTACATAAACTCGAGGCTGATTCAGGCAGGTGTCAGCTGGAGCAAGCCCGAGTACAATGCCCCAGTGCCTGGGGGTAAGCTGGCCGAGGTGTCCACCATACTGCTGCGACTTGGTGAGTCCTGCTGGGGTGGGGGAAACTCACATTGGATGGAGAGATTTGGTCCAGACTAAGGCATCTGGAAGAGGCTTTTTCATGTGATGATACAGAGGTTTTTCTTCTCTGCTTTTGGCATTTATTTTGGTTTGGGTGATCTTTGCTGAACAACTCCTGAGCTTGAATTTCCTCAGTCTCTTGGAGCGCTGCTCAGCACAGGGTTTCTGCAAAGTTGCCTTTTTCTGAGGACTTGCAAGAGCTCAAAATCACAAAGCAGTCTAAGAAAGCCCAGCAGCAAACTGATTCTGTGTGCACATGTCTCCAGCTGTGTAACTGTTCTCACACTACTTAGAGCAGTTTTTCTCAGCTGGGCATTTTAACCAGTCTTGCAGTATTTTCTCCAGGGTGACTTGATTGCCACAATGCATCTGGCATCTTCTAGGGTGCTGCTACTGCTCGACTTGGACTTCAGCAGTAGCTCACCCAGCTTTAATTTGGGGGTGGTTGCTTAGAAAATGTGTTGTTGGAGTTTTTATAAAAGCTGCTTTTTAAAGACAGTCTGTTTAATTTTCCTTTGTCTACCTTAGTTATTCAGCAAGACCTGAGTTTTCCTGCTTTTTGCTGCAGCAAGGAGTTGGTTGATGTTGTCTGGCGTACTCTGCCATTTGGTGCCACCCTCACAGCACAGCAACTGTGGGGACTTCAGGGAGAGCAATTTGAAGGTCATGCTTGGAGGCTGTGACATGAAAATATGCTTTAGAGCTTGTACCAGGAGCACCCTCTTAATGTTAACACTTGCCTGGCCTTTTGTTTTGGGTTGTGTAGCATCCTATGTGCTCAAGTCTAGCTGTTTGTCATTTGGGAACCCAACACTTTTATTCTTGGAAGTTGCTTCCAACATCTCTCTTTGCCTGCAGGCTGGTATATTAGCTCACATCTGGCGTGGAAACTACCACCAGCATTTGCATCTGATTTAATTACATCAGAGTTCAAACAGGTCTGGTGAAGTAAGCATTAGCTGGGCCTAACAAAGTCAGGACCAGGGCTGGTGTCCCCACTTTCTCCCCTTTCTACCAGTTTGATATTACCCCAAGTTTCTTTTTTAAGGCATAGCTGTGTTTTTTTACCTGACTTTTTTTAAAAAATCAATCTTTTTCACTTTGTATCTTCTATGATGATTTTACTTGTTGTTTACAGTGGTTGTTTGGTCTCTGGGGGATTTTTTTTTGTTCTTCTGTCAATCTCACTGTCTGTTTGTACTCCCTTTCTTCCCATCTGCGTTGGGGGTTGAGATTTATGTGCTTTCAACCCAATCTTCTGTGGGTGGCCAGGAACATGTTAAAGGGGAAGCAGGTGGTGCACTGGGTCTGAAGGCGTCTCCTGGATTGTCCAGATGGAAGGATTTGGCTGATAGGAACTTGGTGCCTTCTCTGAGCAAATCTGTTTGGAGAGCACCATGTGGTACCCATGCAACCAGAAAGGTGAGCAGTCCCCCTCTTTAAGGTGAAGAATAGTTTCTGTCCTGTTTCTTTGGAAACTCCACTTGTCACATGGCCCATCCCTTTTTTTCCCCCTTTGTTGCTGTCACCAGCACAAGGCTAGCTGGTATCCAGGCACCTGCCCAGAATGGTAATCCTTAGCCACTTTAAAGCAGTGCAACAAGCAGGACCAGTTTTTTCCTTCATGATAGTGCTGAGCAGCCTGTGGAGATGGGAAGTTGGAGTATTTCTTAGCCCACTTGCACACAGAGACTCTGATGAACTGCCTGATGGGCCAGCACAAGTCCTGGGCACAGACAATGCTGTTGGAGGTCATAGAGAGGGAGACTCCATCAGCTCAGTGAGGCTTAGCAGCTAATTAGAGCAATTAGTGAGTCAGACATGGTAAAACCTAATGGTATGGCCAAATGGGGCACCCCAGACCAAGCTGCTGTGTTTGTCGTAAGCATGGTTTATCTGAACTTGTATTTCTTCTGGCCAAGGCCCAGAGAGGTGCCCTTTGACCACTGCAAGGAGATTCTGCACGTGGAAACTGTCACTGCTGCCATGCTAATTCCTCCATAACTACTGGAGGAAGGAGGAGAAGCCCCCAGATTGCTCTAAATGTTACAAAGTTGGGCATCAGAACAAGGACGCTGGAGACCAGCACCAATGTATCATGCCACAGGAGAGGTCCTGGGGCTGCCGGGGCAGGGAGGCTCTCTGAGCATGGGAATGCTTTCCTGTGCTTTCCTTGCCCAGATGCTCCTGCCTGCCCTGTGCCTTGCTGCAGAACAGGGCATGTGTGCCTCCAACCAAACCCTGATCTCATCTGGGGCCTCCAGGCACTGCTTGTTAGAAGTTGTAGCAGTGGCAGGCTACCAATTGCTGATCCCAGCCTCCTGTGCCTCCCTCTCAGCTAACCAGGGCTATCCCCATTTCCTTACATTTACCAGGAAGCCTGTGTGCTGCCTGTGAGGAGAAAAAGGCTGTTGAGCAGTCCAAGTAAGGTTTCCTCTTATCAGGGCTGACCATGTGTTGGCAGGTTTCCTCTTGCTGTCAAACAGGGACAATCCCATACTCAGAAAGGGCTGGGAGAGCTCAGCTGTGGAATTCTGTAGAGCTGGGTTTTGCCTGTGCTGAGTGCCAGATTAATGAATTAGGGATCAGTAGTTAATGGCTCTGTAATTGCAGTGACGTCTTCCTTTTTACCTCTTATATAAATGAAATTTTGAGGAAGATTGGTTGCCCTCTGGCTGGGCTCAGTAACCTGGATCTTGCAGTGGGGTATAAAGCTGTTGGGATAACTCTTCCTCTTCCCTCCTTGTGCCGTGTATCCTAAGTCTAAGTCAAAAAGGGCCTTGATCCCATGCGGTGTTTACATTGTGTCATGCTCCTACAGCAGCTGTGCTACCTTCATTAAATATCCATGAACGTCTACAGAGAGAGAAATCCCTTGGAAACTGGGCTTTATTAATTCTTCTACTCAAAAAATTGTTTGTTTTGCTATGAAGGAAAAGCTTTAATGTTGTTTCCCAAGCTCCATAGCTCGGTCCTTTGGGAGGAGGTTCTCTGCTTGTCCTTGGTATTTTTGTCTGGGTTTCAAGCTGGCCTAACACCTCCTGCCATTTCCCAGATGGGCAGAAAGCACTCTGGAGGTTAAAGCACACATTTGTGTGTGTCAGGTACCCTGCTGCTGAGCAGTCAGCCATGAAAGTGAACATCTCTTTAACCATGGAGGAGAGAAAGAACTCCAGATTGACTCTCAAGTGCCTATGTGAACATAAAATAGCTGAGAGTCTCTTTGTTTAATTAATGTTGTGCAGCTCTGGGCGGATCCTTGGCTTTCATCAGCCTTCAGCATTCTTGAGCTGCTCTCTTGCACTTGAGGCGTTTTTGTACAAGCCTGATGGGGTGCTGAGGAAGGGCGTATCTCTCAAAAGCTTACATGGATGGATATGCTTCCTCCTCACTTCTGAAATAAAATGACATGGCTTTGCTTATCTGAAGCCTGTCTCCTGTGTTGGAGGAAAGGCAGGAGCCAGCCTGGGAACAGCAATTATATCAGAAATTGCTGCAGCCATGCCACTGGTACAGGGCCACTGCCTGTCGCAATAGGACACAAAATAAAGATGCTTGACTCCAGTCAGCAGGAAGAAGAGAATCAGAAGGCTTTGTTTACAATTCATTCAGCTTTTTTATAACATGCTGTGCTAAAAAGGCACATTATTAGTTCATAAAATTGACACCTCTCTCCATCGGTCAAATAACAGAAATAGTAAACAAGACCTAGGAGAGAAGTTGTTATAGAAAAAAAATTGTTTACTTAAAAATGTGATTTTAAAAAATAGCTATCTATACAAACTTGTTTTGAGAAAAAAGAAAACTATTGAAAAGTTTCTCAGCAATTCTCAAGCTCAAAAACATCAGACCCACAACTGCCTGCCTCTGCTGCCTTTACAAGTCCCAGGGTGCCTGTGGCAGGGAATTGCATCTGAACAACTGTAAGCACTCTGCTGCCTGCCTAAACTCAGGTGGAGCTGGGGCTCAGACTCTTTGGCTGGAGGCATCCCTGGAGTGCCCCCAGCTGTAATTCCTCCATGGTGAGAGCATGGTGTGTGCTGACCCCTGGCTGTTTGTCTGTCTGCAGGGGATGAGCTGGAGTACATCCGCCCCAACGTGTACCGGAACATCGCGCGGCAGCTGAACATCTCCCTGCACTCCGAGACCGTGGTGTCCGACGCCTTCCTGGCAGTGGCTGCGCAGATCTTCACCGCAGGTACGGTGCCCAGACAGACACCCACACACACACGGGGCTGGCTGGAAAGGAACAGGATGGAGCCACCTCTCTTGGAGAAGCCATCTCTCTGGGATAGCCTGCAAGGTGGGGCCTCGATTTCTGTGGGCAGTTTGGCGGTGTGCCCTGCTTTAATGATTTAATGACAGCTCCTCTCTGCTGCCTTCTGGCAGGGAAATGTCCTGGGTTGTAATATCCTCCCAGTAGGTTGTCTCATTCTAGAAGGCACCTCCTGCCCTTTCTCATTAGGAGGTGGTTGTTACCTCATTGCACAGGGAGGTCACTCATTCCAGGCTTATTTGCTCACCATTGGCAACTGCAGAGGATTCATTGCTTGGGAGTCTCCCTTGTTCCAGCTCATGCTGCTGATGCTGGGAGCCAGAATCAACTCATCACAAGACAGCTCCTCTCCTCCTGGCTTCCTTTCCCACAGCAACACCCAGAATTGCAATGGGACCTCCTGTTTCTCCTTTCTCATGTTGGGGAAGTCTTGGTCCTTAAGGCTGTTCCAGATGAGCAGGTACTTTGAGCTTTCTCCCTGCTTAGATGTGAGTGTTCTGCTGCTGCTGTTAGACTGGTTCCAGAGATGATGGTCAAAAGCAAAAATATGCCCTATGCTGTGTTCAGCTTTTCCTGGAAACAATCCCTGCCCACAACTGGAAAAGCAGCTTGTGGGAATTGAGGGAAGAGAAACCTTTTAGAGGAATTTGTGTCAGGCAGGTTCTGACACGGTTATGGGTTTTCTGCAATGTTGTGTTGTCTGTGGAAAGGACAGTAGATGTTAAAGATTGGAAACAAAACAATGAAAAGGGGAAAAAACCAAACAAAGAAAGCAACTTGCTAGCAGCATAGCAGTATGAAACCACTGGAACCAGTGACAATAGCATGGGAAGTGTCCCAGGATGCAGAGACTCCTGTCACTTTGGCAATAGTTGCTACAGGATAGAAGTCCAGGTTTCAGTTGTCAAATAGGCTACCTCACTCAAAACCTTTTAATCATCACAATCAGTTTTATCTGTGCTGCTTTATCTGGAATCACTGACATTCTGGAGAAGCCCTGACATGCAGAAGGTCTGAAGAGCTGTGGTGGAGAGCACAGATCCTCCCTAGAATCATAACAGATGGCAAAATAAATCTCTGAGAGGGACTGCCCAAGCAGGGCTTCTGGCAGTTTGAGCAGGGCAGATTTTACTCCCTGAGTTAGGGAAATTGATGCTGTGTCATTGGAAGTGGATGGATTTGGGCTGTGTGGCTGGTGCTGCAGCCCTCAACAGCCTTTCAGAGCATGCCTGGGTTGCAGCTTGCCTTTGCACTGGGCTGGCTTGGGGGGGCCTGTGAGCTCAGAAAGCAGGAGCTGGGAAAGTATGGCAGGAATGTCTCAGTGTGCCTGTGTACAAAGCGCAGGTGGCCCGTCTTGTCACTTAGGACTGAGCTTTGCTGGTGTCAAGGCAAACAGAAAAACAACAGTCAGGCTGGCAGGCTCAGGTGCAATTTGCATTGGAGGTGAGTGGGTGATCTTAGATGACTACAGCTGATTGCACTGGGACTGGCCCACCTCCAGAGCTGAAGTGACACAGAGAGCTAAGCCAGGAATGCTGCAGGTGGAGCAGACTGTGTGTGCTGTGATGCTGCATAACAATGATGCTGGGGAGAAAGCCTGCTGCCTCCTGGGAATTCTGCTCTCAGTGTATGTTGACAAATTCATGGAGAGCTGCAATTTTATTTTTTTTTTTTTTGTATTCTTCAACTTCTCAGCTCAGGAGCCAAGTGTGTGGGTAGTTTAAAATTAAAGTAGAAGTCATATCTCATAGTTCTAAACCTGGGTTTTCAGGGTATTAAGAATAGAATCTGGACTCAGCCTTCTGAGGTTGACAATGCTGGAGACTTTGGACTCAAGCTCTGCTGGCAGTGCTGCCCCTCCTCCTGAGGGAGGCATTCTGCTGCAGAAATGGCTGGTGGTGTGCTGGTTGCACAGGGGCTGATTCAAACCTTCCCAGAGCTCTCCATGCTCTGTTCTTAATTCTTTCTCAGCTCTGCTGGGAGTTGTGTATTTAATTGCTTTTATCAACTTGTTATTGTAATTTCTCCTAGGCAAAAGATTGCTGAGTGGCAGAGGGATAGGAGCTTGCTGTTTTTTAACATTCCTGGATCTGACTGCAGTCTCAAAACTCAGCATTTAACAATAAATCCAGCAAATTGGAGATGGCTGTAGCAGCCAGACATTCATTCCTTTTTTTTTTTTT
>VWYP01023129.1:525809-563588 GCA_013400435.1 Pycnonotus jocosus
TTTTTTTTAAATAGTTCAGAGGAAAGAGGCTCTTATTGAGCAAAGGAAACCAGACACTCAAGTTCAGTCTGAGTTTTCATGCCAATTACCAAGTTTATTAAGAAAACAGCTACAGTCTGACACTACCGTGCTTAGAGAGCTTGGGGAGTTCCACTAGTCACTTAAAATGCCTTTCCAGCAAGGAAGCAGGGGATTTTGACCCTTTTTTGCTGGAGAGGTTTTCTCCTTAATCTTTTATGTGTCTATCTTCCACATTCTGGTCTGGTTTTGAGTCTTCACACTGTAGCTCTGTCTGTGCTCACTTCCTGTCCACACTGTCTGCAAGTTTTGACTAAGCCCAAAACTGCCCTTAGGAGCCTGTTTCAATGCCTCTTCTTTCAGTGAAGAAATTTTTGTTAATACCCAATCTAAACATCACTTGGTGCAATTTGGGGCCATTTCCTCTCATCTCAGGGCTTGTCATCTGGGAGAAGAGTCTTTAGGCTCAAGCTGTATTCTATTCCCCTGTTTCCAAACAACTCACTAGTTATTCAGGGTGAGGAGAGCCCATCTGTGTGGAGACAAGCACTGCAGAGCCCTGATCTGCTTTTGATGGTGAAGGATCTGCAACAGCATCATCTCTATGATGTTACCACTAAGTTCTCATATGTGGTCCAAAGCATCTCTGCAGGTAGCAGGAGACTTTCCCCTGACTTGAACAAGCTTTGGTTTGGGGCCTGGCTGAGCTGACATTTACCTCAGATTTTAAAACAAATGCCAGAAGGAAGAGATCACTTGGTGGAAAAACAGAAGCAGAAAAGGGAGAGGCATTTTGCTTTCCTTCCGGAAGCAGTTCTGTCCTGTTGGTGAGCTGCTAGGCATGAGAGCTTTTTAAAAGATTTCAGCCTGGGTTTTACTGGATTTGGCTTTTAATCAAGAGTGCCTGGGCTGAAGTGTAACAGGAATGTAGGGTTAATGCTTTCTGAGGAGAAAGCATTTTCCTTGCAGGAGCAACTGGATGCAGATGACACCAAGCTGATTGGTGCTATTGACACACTTGAAGGATGCTCCACCCAGCATCAAAGTCCTGCTCACAAATCAGACCTTAAAGAAACACAATCCACTGCTACACTTCAACAGCTGGGACAATACAGCCAGACACAACAGGCTTTGGTGGAGAGAAAAGCTCAGAGGGGTGTGCACAAGGCAGGAAGCTCAAGTCATAAGGCCTAAGCAATGAGGGAGCAGCAGGATGCATTTCTAACAGCATTTCAAAGAAAGCCAGAAGCTTTAAGAACCCTGACCATGAGGCAAGCACATTGTCCTTTAACCCCACCTTCATTTTGGAGTTTTACTGGAACCCAGGAGCTGGTAGCTATATGTCTGTTTTCCTACATCTTTCCTGTCCTTCTGTTTTTCTCCCTTTTTTCTTCTCTCTTCTCATGGAATGTGACATTGAATGGGTTTAAAGGTTTTTTATGTTCAATAGAAACATTGGGCTAAGTCTATGCAATGGTAAGTGATGTTATATTGTATTTACTCTTTTGCCATTGCTCCTTAATTTTCTGTAGTTTACCAGCAAACTTTCATGTGTTTTCTACCTCTTGAGAATGTCTGGTTGGGATTTTCTCCTTTGCATCTACTCAGAGCAAAAGAACCTTTGTTTTAACCCTGGAATTAAGTGACTGGGGTGTAACACTGCCCATGACAGGGGATTGGAATGAGATGAGCTTTGAGTTCCCTTCCAACTCAGACGATTCTGGATTTCTCTGAAATGCTGTTAGAAATGCATCCTGCTGCTCCCTCATCGCTTAGGCCTTATGACTTGAGCTTCCTGCCTTGTGCACACCCCTCTGAGCTTTTCTCTCCACCAAAGCCTGTTGTGTCTGGCTGTATTGTCCCAGCTGTTGAAGTGTAGATGTAGTGGATCGTGTTTCTTCAAGGTCTGATTTGTGAGCAGGACTTTGATGCTGAGTGGAGCAGAGGGAAGTTTATTTGAATAACCTCAGATAGTGTGGTTCCCTGAGACTGCACAGTCATGTCTCATGGCTTCTTCATCTCTCCTCTGGGGCAGAAAAGTTCATATGAGCAGGAACACTTTCAAGAACATTCCTCTCCTGCTAATTCATTTTACCCTGGGCTCAGCAGTGTTTACATACCTTCAGCTCCATGGCTGGCCTAAAGAGTGCAACTTGTATTTCTTATTTTTTTATAATGCCTTCTAAGCAGCCTTTCGCTTTTTCCATATCCTTTTGTTCCACGTCAGTGAGCAGAGCTTTCTCTCTTTTGACCATTCCTTTTTGGACCAGCTTTCCATTCCCTGTTGTCGTTAGCTCCTGTGCATGTTAATCCAAGCAGTGGGAAGCTGTGAATGGATTGTCTTGCTTGGTGGTGAGTGCCTGATTTACCCAGTGTGGATGACAGCCAGGCCTTTTGAGGAATTTGGAGCAAGCCAATGTGTTTTCACTTCTCGTGTGCACTGGCCAGATGCAATTCCAGCTTATGCTGAGATGCATCACACTAGTGTCACTTTGAACCTGGCCTGGATATCATGGGGGTCAGAGGCACTGCCCTCTCAGTCACTGTACTCCTCTGCCTCTGCCAAGGGAGTCCTTGAGAGAGACAAGTTAATGGAGCTGCTGTCCTGGGAAAGTGCAAGGAGGGCTGCTGGGGCATGTTCCCCTGCCCTCTCCTGCCTGGGGCTGGATGATTGCTGGAGCCCTCCTGGGCAGGGGGCCCAGCCACAGGCATGGCCCAGGTGTTGGAGGTGCCTGCTCTTCCCTTGTTACCTACAAGAGCTACTGAGAAGAAAAGCATCAGCTGTGCCCTGCTGTTGTGAGGGAGAAGCCCAGCCTGCTGTCTCCATCTTCTGCCTCCAGCAGTGGCAAGAGGACTTCAGACAAATGGAAATCAGGAAGGGATTTCCTCCTCTCCTGCCCCCATGGGTTGACTCTGCTAGTAACAGGAAAGGCAGACTGAAGGATTGGTTTGACCCTTGTGGGCATGCTCTGGAAGGAGGATGTGACCCCTGAGCCCTCCACATCCATCACCATTATAAAAGTTAACCAAGAACTCATTCTCCTTCTGCTGTGAAAGGGAGAGGGGTTCTCTCCATGTGCCAGGGAAGCACTCACCTCGTGCAAATCCTGCAGCAGGTACCACTATAGAACGATTTTGGCAGGGAAGCTGGAGTTGAAGGGCTTCCTCTCCATCCTCTCTGGGCTGACATGCCTTATAACAAACTGTGTGCTGGGGAGGTCATGGATCTCTTGAGCCTTTGTCTTTCACAGGTTGTGGATACACTTTTCTTCTATTGGAAAGTAAAACTTGGGTTCAAAACAAAGGGAACCAAGACAGGAGCTGTCTTTCTGTACCAAAGTGACTTCAATCCTGTCATTCTTTGTTGCTGCCATGTAAATATCTCAGAGCTAATGGACTTGCTTCAGATATTTAAAGAGTGCTGTCAGCAAAAGCTTGGGAATAAGCCAGTGAACTATTCCTTGGAATTTTGGGTAACTTCTGTTATGTAACTCAAGATGCAAGGAACCACATTTCTGCAGGGATGGAGAACTGTAAAACTGATTTATACTAAAGCTGAATATAAGCCAGCTGAGGCTCTGGTCCTGGACGTATCATCAGCAAGGAGTGTAACCCCTTAAAGCCTCTTTCATTAGGTAGAATTGCATTGACCTGCACTTGGACAGCCTCTTCCTTGCAGGGAGAACCCCTCTGTCTAGCCTTCTGTGGTTTCATAGCCTCTTCCTGGCTCATTCTGCTGGCTGTCATGGTGACACACAATGTGAGAAAGGCAGATAAATAGTGTGAATGCCAAACAGGCAGTGAACTTCCTGAGTGACAGCGCTGGTGTCAGGGACACCGCAGGGTCTGCTCAGCAAATAAAACCAAAAGAACAGCACTCACTTTAGCTATGTTAATAACTTCCTCAGATCTTGGGGATAGTTTTGGAGAAGGACAGAGTATCACAGAGGATTTGAGCTATTGGTGTTACTGTTGCTGCAGAACCTCACAAAAGGTTCATCTGTAGATTTTTATCTTACATTAGTCATGAAGAATGGGTTTGGTTTTTTTTTTTTTGTAACACTGAATAGATTTTCTTCAGTTTAACAAGGTATTCCTGTGGCTGACATTTGAAGAGTTCCTCTAAAGTTCAGTTCTTTTTTTATTTAAGGAAAAGAAAAACAAGCAATTCCTAAAAGTGTTAGTGTGAATGTCCCTTTTGAAGCATCAAGTGTAAGGATTGTGGAAATGCTCTGAAATATGCATGTTTTCTAAAGAAATATAGGGCATTCTGCTGCAATGAGAACTGCTATGACAAGGCTGGAGCTCCATCCCAGAGCTGTTTCAGGCTACCTGGGGGCCTGAGAGTGCGATGAAGGAAAGAGGGAGACTCTTTAGCCCATTTAAATTGTATTTTTGCTTGCTGAGCACATCCAGTTTTCTAATGGTGTGTTTAACCCCTCCTGATCCACAGATCTGATCTAGTCATTGCACACATCTTTCCATCCTCTCGCCTGTTTTCTTTCTCCCTGCAACCCTGCGAGAATGGTTCTGTGTGGTTTTTAAATACTAAAACTTCACCAGGCTTCTGACTACGTTTGGGAGAGACTTGGGACAGATTCCATAGAGACCCAACACTGTAAAATACTTCACAGTATGCTTGATAAATGTAGCTATTACAGATAATAAACTACGGGGGGAATATGCCATTATGCTGCAGTAGTTCTGCGTGAGAGCGAAGGGGTTGTGTTTCCAGGTCACTGGTCCCGAGAAAAGCCTGATGAGAGGCAGCTGACTGCAATGTTTGAGCATGAAGGATTTATGGCTGCAATATTTGAGCATGAAGGATTTATGACTGCAATATTTGAGCATGAAGGATTTATGCCCAGTGGTGTTGGCAAGGCACAGGGGAGCCCCTGGGACGTTGACTGGTACCTAGAGCTGAGCTCCTGTGTTTATCTCTAACACCAACAGGAAGGTGACTACTGCTGGGACAACCTCCATGCAGCACTTGCTGCAGGCAGGTCAGCCTGGCAGGAAGGCTGTCTTCTGGGAGATTAGATAAGTGACTGACTCTCCACCCCTGCACTGTCTTCAGTGGGGTAGCACAGGCAATGTGAAGTGGACAGTGGCCAAATCCTTGGAGCTACCTGTTTTTCAGGTGGAGACTGAGGCCTTGCATTAAGGAGGACACCAGCCCTCAGGAGTGCAAGTGGAGGGGTAGGCACTCTGCTCGCTCGTGAGCAGTGACAGGACCCAAGGGAATGGCATGAAGCTGTGTCATGGGGGTTAGACTGGATATTGGGAAAAGATTCTTCCCCAGAGGGTGGTCAGGAACTGAACAGGCACACCAGGGAATGTCACAGCCCCAGGGCTGCCAGAGCTCCAGGAGCTTTTGGACAATGCTGTCAGGCACAGGGTGGGATTATTGGGGTGTCCTGTGCAGGGCCAGGAGCTGGTCTCAATGATCCTTGTGGGTCCATTCAGCTCAGGATTCCATATGACTCCTCTGTTCCAACAATGATTCTGTGAACCATCTTGGCCCTGTAACTTTGCCTCCCTTTGTTGCTTTTGTGCCATTATAGAACTGAAGATGTTTATCTTGTATGCTTTGAGTGTCCCATTGGAACAATGATTAGGAAAAAACCAGGAATGCTTTGTCTAATGATGTTTAAGCTCTGTGTTGAAGACAAAAACCCCAGGTTGTTCAAGCTATTTGAATTCTATCACCTTCTATGCAGCATATGCATGGCTGAGAGCCAGTGGCAATACAAAACATAGTAGTGCACATCTCCCCCCATCCCGATGGTGCCTTTGGGCTGCTTTTTTCCCAAAGCTGTGCAGCCAGAGCTGAGAGGCAATCAAACCATACCAAGGTCAGATTATTTAATTCTGCTTCTCCATGTGGAGAGTTTTCCCTAATTCTGGTCCCCTACTATTTCTTTTCCCCCATGTAGAGAGCGCACAGAGCGGTGCCTGCCTGCCGGCAGCATGGGCACATGTAATGAAGCAGAGTCCTTTCCTTTGATTATTCAAGACTGAGCTGAGTGTGTGTGTGCAGATATGAGCGGCCTTTTTCCTTTCCACAGGCATAACGTGGGGCAAGGTGGTGTCCCTGTACGCCGTGGCAGCGGGGCTGGCAGTGGACTGCGTGCGGCACGCGCAGCCGGCCATGGTTCACACCATCGTCGACTGCCTGGGAGAGTTTGTCCGCAAGACCTTGGTGACGTGGCTGAAGAGGAGAGGAGGCTGGGTAAGAAATGCTGTCTCAATGAACTTGTTGCTGTGTGTCCACACCAGAAAATATCCCAGTTCATGAAAGCTTTATGCTCTCATCTCTGCAGCTTTATGCAGAAAAAGGCTGTGTGAAGTTCTCTTTCACCTCTGTCCTACCTACACCTGTGCTAGGCTTATATAACTGTTACTGCCTTGTGGTCCCATCCTCAAAAACATCAATTATTGTCCTCAGCTTTCTGCATAGCTGAGACATAATAATTCAGTCCTGACCCACCAGCATCTGTTGTGTTCCTGATCTTCTGCAGAGCTAACAGCCAGTCACAGTGGGACACTGTAGGGGTCATAGCTGTGAGGCCCTGGCACAGACTGCCCAGAGAAGCTGTGGTTGCCCCATCCCTGAAGTGTTCCGGGCCAAGTTGAGGCCTGGAGCAAGCTGATTTTAACGGAAGGTATCCCTGCCCAAGGCAGGGAGTGGGACTGGATGATCTTTAAGATCTCTTCCAACCCAAACCATTCTTTGATTCTGTGATACTCTTGGCCAGCTGTTTTCTAGAAACTGGCAAAAAATGAGGCCTGCCAGCTTAGTTCTCCTTTCACCTCTAAGCACCGGATTTCTTTGGTCTGTCTATACCCAATATGAACATTGGTTGCTGTGGAGGATCATTCATAGTAAGAACTTTATTTTCGTGCTGTGGCGTAGGTAGATACCTTTCCAGTGACCTCCCCAGCTGAGGAGAGACTGGCTGGCTGTGTTAGAGGATGGCAGCTGGGTGATGTCTGCATGTACCAGATTCCATGTGCCTGTCTAGCAGGGGCACTGACAGTCCTTGGATCCTCTGCTGTGCTGCTGGGCAGATGCTACTTGGGGCAAAACGTTGCGCTATGACACCACTCAGTTCATCTTGTTCCCAAGGCATGCAGTCTTTCAGACTGAGCAAATTCCCTCTTTTCCAAGAGGTGAAATTCATTCCTAAGAGGAAATGGTCAGGCTCCTCACCCATAGAGATCTGGAGAGAGGAGGGTGTGTTTTTTCCAAACTGAGTATTGCTCTTTTGTGCTGAGACTTCTCAACTGTGTCAGTAGCTGGTTCAGTTACCTGATTTCTTCAGGAGTGAGAAGAAGAACTGGAAAAGCATCATTGTTCTGATTTTGGATCCTGTGCACTTACTAAATACCACTCCAACCTTAAATCATCCCTGCCCTCTCTAAAACTGTGTCACCCTGAGGCCAGCTGACTCAGGGAGCTGTTTGCTTGGGCTAAAAGGAACCTTTGATTTGAATGCCCTGATCTGTTTCATTTTGCGTTCCAAAAATTAATTGTGCCGAGGCAGGTGAAGAGGATCTCCTGGGATTAAGTAACACTGTTCCTGCCTGTGAATACCAGTCCCTGCCTCAGTATCATTTGAGGCTGACTGCATGTCTGTAGAGCTGCTTGAAATGTATTCTCTGAAACAAATTCTCTTTTTTTCTAAGATCTAGTTTCATTAAAACAGAAATGTTGCGTAGGAACACATTTCTTTCTAGTTCCCAACGATTTTTTTCCTTATTTTGCATGCTCTGATAAGTTAGCATCTTGTTTTAATTTTTGTGTTGCTTCATTAGAGTTCAAAACAGAGTGTTAGTTCCAAAAGGATATTTTTGGAAAATTTGTTGCATAGCAAACAAGCTGCAAATCCCATCTCCAGACCAGCACTGGTTCTGTGCAGCTGAGGAGATAAGTCCACCGCTGGCTCCTTCTGCCAGCCATCCCTCTTTAGATGGGCAGCACATTCCTTTTGCAGTTGCTGAATCCATGCTGAATGCTCTTGGGATCTGGCCCTAAGGAGGAGAAGCCAACTTCACTGCCCCCACATCAAACACAAGACTGTGAAGGCTGCTGGGTTGTTCTGATACAGCCCATTTCCAACACCCTTATCAGCAACTCTGGGCTGTGAAAAGGAAATACTTTCCTTCCTGAAACGACCCCTTCAGTCTGGGGAAAGGCTGCTAATCCCATTTTGTACTGTGCCTCCCTGAATGTTCTTCCTCTTTATCTAGGCATTGCAGCAAGGAATTTCCCAGCCTTGTTCACTCACAGGCCCGACCAAACAGCTCTTTGGTGGAATCCTCTCACCCACTGCCAGGCCTAGCTTGTGTTGGTTTATCCTGCCATGCCATCCTTGTTCACATGACCCCCATCTCTTATGCATCAGCCTAGGCTGAGGCTGCCAAGAGTCACCCCCATGCCCTGAGCTGGGCCAGGAAAGACGCCATGGAGACTCTGGAGAGGCGTTTGAAATTCTCCTTTCAGCAGCAGGTTCCCATGCTGCTTCCACAGGGTGGAGAAGACTGCAGAACCCAACACAAACCTCACAGAAAGAGCAAGAAAGAACCTTGGAGACATCATTTCTCTCTGGGAAGAGTTTGCAGCCTCAGTAGTGGCTTTACAGTAGAACAGAAAGATTTAAAATTTTAGCAGCATTTTAGCCGCACAGCAGTGTGTGTGACTTGAGTTTGTTTGAATAATTAGTATAGAACATCAAACTCCCATTGCAACAGTTTATCAGTGCCTGACAAGGCAAAAAGCCCTAAGTAGCTTTGAAGTTTTCAATTCCACTCTCTTATCAGGTAGGTTTGATTTGGATAACAGCAGCTAAGGCAATTGTTAAACAGCTGAGCAATTTTGCTTATCTAAGCAAGCCCATACAAATTTGTAAGTGCTTCTGAGTGCAGTTCCTCTTGGTTAGAGCAGTGAGGTCATTGCCTTTGGGAGAACATAGCAGGGCTTTAAGGAGTTCATGTTTTTCTCATCTGGCAGTTCACCATCTACAGCTGTAATCAACCCAGAGTGTATGGGCCTTGTACTGGCTCACATGAGGCACTAAAGCCCATTAGAGGATCAGGTACCCTAACGTGTGTTCAGACCTGCATGTCATGGCTTCTCTCAGCTAAAGGGACAGTTTGACACAACTGTGTTTTAAACATGACCCCCATGCAGGTTGCTGGAATCTGACAGGTTGAATCAGTTCAGACTGTTTTCAAATGTAAATAGGGTGAGTATGCTAAGCTATCACAGGAAATATTCAGGGAGACCCACCTTTCCTCCACAGCACAGATCAAGTACTTATAACCACTTGTACCACATTGCAGCATCTTCTGGTAGCACTCTTGGCTCTGCTTGCTGTGTTTGTTTGTTTTTAGCTGTAGGCAGCAGTATTTCCACACCTTGGTGCTGACTCAGCTCTCTCCTGTCATCCTGTTCCTTCCCATCACTGCATGCTCTGTATTCCTTCCTTCTGCAGTCTCTGCTTGTCAATTATTCATGGGCTCAGCTTCTCCTGATGCTCCCAGCAGATCAGCAATGTGGTGAGGTGCACTGTGCCAGCCTTCCAGACACGGTGAACAAGGAACTGCTGGAACATGTGGGAGGCTGCTGGCAGCAGAGCTTTGGTCTGTAGGTGATGATGGGGTTGTTTAGTGTGGCTGTACTCACTAACCAGACTCTGGGATTTGTCCTTCAGCCCCCTTTTTCTTTCTTCTAATGATGACCAAGGTTGGTCAGGCAAAGCTCATGCATGTCTTGAGCACAGGCAGAAGGAATAGAGAAGGTTATTGGAGCATTCATCGTCTCTTGTGTCCTGTTTTGGGGAGAAACACCTCAGGGTTGAAAGTCTCACTTGTCTATGCTTGGTCAATGAGAGACTTAGGTCAGAAGGTAAATTTGGAAGACTGCTAAGCTTGTAAAGAAAAAACTTTTGGGGTTGTGAACATTTGCCATCCTTGTGATGTGATTATTGTTCCCATTTGCCACCCAAAAGCTGTTTCTGAAAACCACATGGGGTTGATGTGCTAACAGTGCACCCTGTTACACAACCACAGTCCACATCTTGTGCTAGGCTGGAGTTTAGCCAGAGCTCAGTTATGTCATGGGCAAAGCTTTTAATTTTGATTCCTGCACCAGAAAATGCGTTTTTCTCTTTACCTTTGTCCTGTTCACTTCACCTTCTCAATATTTTCCATTTTCTGCTTCCCATGTCAGCTGAGAGCCTATTTCTGTCAATTTGACTGGGGTTTTTTGTTTGTTGATTTTTTTTTAATCACTGCAGGCCAGCTTCTCTTCTTGTTAATACTTGAAACTGGCTGCCCAAGCAATCTTTAAATCTGGCCCACACATCTGGGAGGCATCTCTACTGGCATATATAATTCCACAAACAAAGCTACAGAGCTTGCATTGCTTTAGATTTAAATTAGGGGATGGCTTGCTTGAATGTCTTCCAAAGAAAGCATTAAGGCAAGAGAAAATGTACAAGCAACTTGAGCTGATATTAAACAGGACAACCTCTGGGAAGCATCTGGCTTTGCAGAAAAGGATGGGAATGCTGATACTGCTAAGGCATCCTAGACCTTTTGAACAGGGAAAGAAAGTTGTGTTTAGCTATCCAAAATGGAAAGTGCTGGATAATCTTCCTGGAGCATTTCCTTCCCCCAGGGGTGGCTGAAGAGGGGAACACTTTGCCTCATTGGTGGGGAATTAAGAAAGTGTATTTTGCAGGGCCCTTGAGCCTGATTTAATAACTTTTGAGTCTGATTTAATAACTTTCAGTGTGTGGAGGTGTCAGAGCCAACACCTAGTGCTGCAGCAGCAATGATGTGGTGCTGTGGGTTGTGGGGCTGGGACAGCCTGCAGGAGTGGCTGATCTGGGCATCTCTTCTTGACCATCTCTCTTCCCTCCTCATTAGGCAGACATCACAAAATGTGTGGTGAACACTGACCCCAGCCTTCGCTCCCACTGGCTTGTGGCTGCTGTTTGCAGTTTTGGTCACTTCCTCAAGGCCATCTTCTTCGTCCTGCTGCCTGAGAGATGAGTCTGAGTTCCCAAGCACAACCCCTTGCCCCATCTTCTCTCCCACTCCAGAAGCAACAAGAAGTAACTGGAGAAGTAATTCTATACTGGTAATGGCAATCTCTGAAAAGGAGGAAGAGAAGAACTGGGACAAAAGAAAAAAAGGCTTGTTCTCCTCTCCCATCAAGTGGGAGCAGATGATCAACCACAGTCTCCTATTTGCAGCCACGAGCCTCTCTCACCATTAATCCTTCCAAGAATCTTGTTTCCCTGGGTAACTTGCATGTGTGGCCTGGGTGTAGCTGGTCCCTGGTGCAGTGTGGGACTGTCAGATGGCTGCTCCTTACAGCTGTGTTGCATGCTTATGCTAGCACCAGGCAGAGGGGAGGAGGAAGGGAATATTATTTGAAATGGGATAAGAAAATACGAGAGGGAGAGAGTCCCTCCTTCACTCCATGTGATTTCCCTTTCAGTCCTCGGACTTGCCTTGTGTTGATTTTTGTTGTTACGTTTGTGCTTAAACTTCATCTCCTCCTTTATCCCTAACTCACTTGCTGGGCTCTGCCCCAGCACAGCATGGTGGATTTTTAACAAGATAAAACCAAATAACCTGTCAACAGATGCTTCTCCCTGGCATGTCTTGGAGACTGATCTGAGTAGCTGTGTGAGGGGCAGGACGAGAGGGCAATGTGTGTTTTGTTGACCCCTCAGCACTCACCCCAGTCAAACAGGAGAGCAAGGGGCAACGCCTTCGAGCAGTTCAGGATGGAATTTCATCATGAAGAAAAATGTGTTCTCCACTGAGATTCTGTCAGAGCTAAGTGTGTAAGTAGGAAAGGCTGGGGGGCATGGGCAGAAATAGGGAAGCAGCAAGTGAACTGACTGGCATTGTAAAAGCAGTGAGCTGTGCTGAAAGTAGCTGATGTATGTTTCTCCTTTAATCCCTTTGAAGTACGACTGGTAGTCTTCTTTGTGGCAGACAATAAAAGAAAATAAGTGGTATTTCACTACTGCAAAGGCTATTGTATTTGTTTCCAGACCAAAGTTAACAATTCCAAAAAAGGCCAGAACAGTGCAGACACAAACACTCCAGCCATGCTAAAAATACTTCAGCTTTTCCCCTGGTAGAGCATGTTAACATGTTAAAACTGCAACTTGCCTGGTTCATGGCTGGAATTTAACCCATGTTGTTGCCATGTCAGAAACATGCTGTTTCCACCAACAGATGCAGGGCCTCCCTGACGTCAGCAGGGAAAGGCTGTGGAGCCTCTTCTCTGCCAAAGCCTTCTGGAGACTCCTGCTCAGTGCCCTCCTCCCAGAAATGTGGCACAAGGCACAGAAAAATAAATTTAGATTAAGGACATGTGGCACTACAGGGGCTTTTGCTGTTTTTTTACCCTGATTTCCCTCCCAAACATTCAGAAGGGCTTTACTCTTCCTCCAGGAGTAACAAAAGGGTCTGAGATTAAAGCAAAACCTTTACTTTTGGGTCCTGTCTGTGGGCCAGGTCTGTACTCACAGTTAGCAGTGCTGTGCTCTGACCAGAAGAAACCCTAGCAGAGGATGTGTAGGGGTTAGATCTTTGCACATTCCTGCTTTTTCCGCTCTAGCCCTTTGCTTGGCATGTACATGCTGGGCCCAGCTTTACCCCAGTGTTACATCCCCAGTGAAGAATGCTGTGCCAGCTTGGTCTACGCGCACATTTTCAGTAGTAAAACGATTTTTGTGGATCAAAGCCCTTTGAGAGCAACCTCCCCCATTCCCAATCTTTACACAGAAACACTCACTGAGAAGGAGAGAGCCTTCCATTCCACATCAGATCTGTGTGCTGCCTTGGAGACTTTGGGGTGGGTTCTACTGATGAAATGTAGATGCAGCTGATGGTGCCATGAAGTTGGGGCATTTTTATGTGTGTAAAGCTTGCAGCAGTTCCCCAGATAAAATTGCCAAAAGAACATTTAATCTTCTTAAAATCTCCTGACATAGTGGCATTGGGGGTTTTGCTGGCATCACTTACAGTTAGGATTTTCTTTCTTGGATTCTTGGTAGATCTGACTATGGAAATTTAGAGCAGGTACAGAGCACATGGGGAATTACACTAATCACCTTTGAGCAGCAGAGGGAGGATCCCTTCCAGTCTGCAACAGAGGCACTACAAGCTTTACAGTCCATGGCAGGGGGATGCAGATTTGTTATCCTAAAGGAGCTTGCGGAAAAGGAGACTTTGGATTTCTGGAAATACCCTGTCTGTGTGTGGACTTTGACTTGGACAGCCTCACAGTTCATCAAGTCCAGCTTGGCTTGTGTCTCATGGAGTGAATGGGAGTTCCTGGAGCAGCACAGTTCAACACTGGGACTGGCAAGACCTCTCTCAATTTAGATGCTGTTTTGAAATCTAATACTTA
Source organism: Pycnonotus jocosus (assembly GCA_013400435.1). NCBI lineage: Eukaryota > Metazoa > Chordata > Aves > Passeriformes > Pycnonotidae > Pycnonotus > Pycnonotus jocosus. The sequence goes on from VWYP01023129.1 coordinate 539,272, forward strand.
AGGCTATGGGGTTTGGGGTTTTTTTTCAGTAAACAAATGATATCAGAGGATCTATTAAGGAGCACAAAGAGTTAAATGAACCAATTAAGTGAATTTAACAAGAAGATAATGACAAGCCAAATAAAGCAGCATTGCTGGAAAGGAATGTGTGTGGGTGGGAAGGGGGTTACAAGAGGCAGACAAAGGCTCAGCCTGGAAACTGCTGATAACGAATAGATGGTGGAGTTCCCCTCAAATAGGTTTCAGACTTCTCTGGCTTCTGTCTGTGTTCTTGCATTTGCTAGTCCCTGCAAAATACATACCAGAGCTGAACAGTGTGCTGCTCACCTTGCACTTGGTGTTAAGGGAGGGTCCTTCAACCCTTCTCACTCCTGTAATAACCACATCACCACCAGCCTGGTCACCCAAATAAACAAAGCAAAAAGAATTGCACACACCACGGTGCATTTAGGAACTAACAGTATTGAGCATGATACAGACAAGTGTTTATGTTGTGTTCAGTCCTATCTGTAATGTTTAGTCATTTTGGAGTACTTCCAGAGGTCCTTTACAATCTCAACTCTTCTGGGGCTCTGTGATTTTTCTGTTCTCTCTTCTCTTTTTGCTAGTCCTACCTGATGGGAGACATCAGGGTTGGTTGTTTATCACCCTAATAAACATTTTCCTTTTAAATGATTGGTGAATGTCCTAGGAATAGATCTTATTCATTTAGTTGTTAAAGAAAACCAAGAAAAAAACAAGTACCAGGGTTAGTACTATTGTGCTCCTCTATACCAAAAGTCTGTCTGTTGTTCCTCTTCCAGTATCAAAAACTGAAAACCCCCAAACTAACCACCTCATTCTTTTCCCTCAATGTTCCCAACTATCTGCTTGAGAAATCTGCTTGTAGTAAAAGCTGCCTTCATTTTTTTTTAAGCTGTTTTCCACACATTCAATGTTCTAAGTGAGACTTACAAGCTGTCTTGGGGGGCTGTTCCCTGTGACCTTTCAGTCACTGCCCAGTTTCATCCCCTTTTGCGGAAGGGCAGCAGTTGTGGTGGCAGGGGACAAACCTCCTCTCAGCACAGGGACACATGGTTACTGCTCACCCCATTAGGCACTTGCAGAATCCAGCCAAGCTTCAGCTGTCTCCTGCCTTTCTGTCCCACCAGAAAAACTGGGGGCTCAGGGAAAAGGTGAGGAAAGGTCAGGTGGTGGCATGGGAGGTGCTTAGGGAGAAGCAGGAGGAGGAAGAAAGGGTTGGATGGAGGTGGGAGAACAGCACCTTAAGTGTTTTTGTGGCCGTGGAATGTTTAGCTAAGGAGAGTTTTGCCTGTGGTAACAGCAGAGTCGAGCCTGGAGAAACCAGAGCCTCACCCTGCCTTTGTTCACAGAAGAACTTGCTCCATTGAGGATTATCTCACCATCCTCCTCCTCCAACACCAACCTCATTCTCTGTTTCTTTGTAGTGAACCTACATTCTGTCAACAGAAATATCTTTATCACAAAGGGGGGAAGCAGAAAAACCCTCTTGGCTTGAGAGTTTCAGTGATAAGCATTTGAGAAGTGCTTATCATGTCCTAGACATGACTTTGACCCCACCACAGCCTGACATGGATGTCTCCCACATCAAACACCTGCAGCAGGTTCACCTTCTTCAAAGCAACTAGAGAAAGTGATCTCAGTCTCACAGCAGATGTCACCTTTGTTCCTGCACTGCTTTTTCTCCTGCAAATGGAAAGAAAACAGTCTGTGAAGCCCATAATTTATCAGACTTGCATCTGTGTTATAGACCAAAGTACAGAACAATAGTGGCAGGGAGTGAGATTGAGCTTTCTCAGGAAATTGCAGCACCAAACTTCCTCATTTTCAGAGTCGTTTTATAGACCTTGAGATAAAGCTCTATTTTTTTTTAAATTGTCCTTTTAATGTACAAGGTCTGCAAGTGGATTTGATTTGTTTTGTTTTTTTTTAATGCACAATTAAACTGAATATGAAACAGATTGCAAGTCCCTTAGATGGGTTTCTGAAAAGATCAGACCCTGAAGGGATTCCAAGGGCTTGCCCAAGAGCCTTCTTGATGAGGCTCTCATCAGTGTGGGCCCCCTTGAATTTCTTCACTGTCTTTTTTTTTTCTTTTAGGCCTACTATTTATAATTTTATAGGCATAAATTTGCCACTGATTAATTATTCTCTTATGGCAATGGGAAAACAATGTATGCTACTAGATTAATGATAAGAAAACAGCAATTTAATGTACTGCTGGCTGAGTCTACAAATTTTTTTCTATGCAAATGGTTTGACAGCTGGAGTTTAAATACTCCCTCAGAAAAGCCTGTAACCTCTTTAACTCTAAACATTTTGACCCACTGGGATTATGAGCCCCCAGCACAACTAAACAGAGCAATCCTCAATTGAACTTTACACTGTCACCAGGACCCGGAAAATGCATTGCATGTTCAAGCAGAATCTGTGGGAAATGGAATGCCCCTGGGTCAATCACATGACATGAAGATCATGTCCAGGCAAGGTCAGATGAAAAAAAAGCTTCCCCTCTCACAGAAGGAAGAAAACAAGGAGTTGGGAAGGGAATTTTGAGCTTCCTTACAAACATATTTGTTTCAGAGCTTGAAGTGAGGAGAAATGTCCTCTCTTTGCCCATTGACCAGCAGACAGCATTGGAGTCTTCTCCATCACCGCAGGAAGACTTGCTTGTACTTCTCTACTGGTGGCAAATACAGAAGTTTCCACTTCTGTCCCTATCTCATGACCTTCTCTCTTGCTTTTGTTGAGCTGTGTGTTTAAGCAAGATAAACTTTCATTCCTCATTCCCTGCTGGAGTGTGACTTGCACTGGGCTTGCTCTTGAGTCCCTTTCAGCCACCTCAAGGGCAACTGGTTTGGACTTTGGGACTATGGGCAGCACCAAGGACCTTCAGCAGCACTGCTCTGATGGGAACTGAGAGGATGGGCTGCTTGGTAGGACCAGCCCTCACAGTGTCCCACCTAACTCTCCTTAGGCAGAAGGTGGAGATCCTACACTGCTCCTTGCTGTGCACATCCATCCTCCCAACGCTCTGTGACACTGTCCAAGGAACATAAAACCACCTGGAAGTTGATCTTGAAGCCCTCTCAACGTTGTGGTGTTGCTGTTTTACTCCTGTTGTGGAGGTGTGAGCTGGGGGCTGTGCAGTGGAGACTGGGTACAGTTTGTACCTGTTTCCCACCAGAGCTGAGCCAGGATTTTCTGGTAATCTAAGAGGGGGATTTTTAAAAACCTCCAAAATAGCCTTTTATTTTGATCTCCTTGTCACTTCAAAAGAACGATTCAATCACCGCTAAGCTGCTAGAGCATACTTTGCTCTCAGTTCCTCAGCCAGAAGTGGCCAGACTGCCCTTTTTAAGCCTGGCATGTTTCTGCCAGCCAACTCCCTTGCCTTACGCTGTCAGCTTTCCCTCTCAGCTCACTGGCATTGCTCCTGGGTAAAGGTGCTTGATCCCCACAGACACTTGACCCAGCAGGTTGTTTCCTCTCCCAGACAAGGCAACCCTGTCCAAACCATCTGGGGGCCGCAGCAGAGCTGGGTGCTCCCCTCAGTGGCACTGTGCCCCATTGCCTGGCATCTTCTCCATTTTGTTAGGACTGGCACATGGTGTTTCTACAGGAAAAAGAGCGAGCACAACTGGCTTTTGAAAAGGAGCAAACTCCAAGGATTGTGTTCAAAGCCTCTCCTGCTGCCTTCAAGGTTTGGGTACACACCACTGGCACTCAGTGGCTGGTGCGTGCCCTGAGCCTGTAATCTGTGGCTAGTGGTAGATTACTTGAAGCTTGGAAAAGGTGCTTGGGATATCTGTGCCCTTGGGTTTTATGGCTTAACTGGAGGAGGAGAACAGCACAACTAAAAATACTTATGTGTTCAAGCTAGCATTGTGTCTCTGAGGGGGAGTGATGAATTTACAGAGTCAAGCCCAGGCTGTGGATTGTTACAAGCAATAAACCTGCTGGAGGTTGGAACTAGCTTCAGCTAAATTATGAGGCACCCTTCCCAAACCCTGCAGCGCATCTGGGGGAAGATTGGAAAAATTGCACAGCAGCTTTGCTTAATAAAAATAAAAAGTTAGTAGAATGGCTTGTGTTGACAATGGATTCACAGCCTTGGGAGGGTTTCTATGGGGAAGAAGACTGGATGGAGCAAGAATGTGTGGGGCAGCTGAGTGGGATGTTGTGCCATCAGAGCTGGCAGAAAGGTTTCCCTGTCAGTTTTAGGCTTCAGCTCTGGTTTCAGAACTGGAGCTGGAGGAGAAGGAGCACACAGACATCCAGGGATGGGTGAGAGGACAGCAGCTGGGAAAAGGCAGCCTGGCCCCCACACCAGGGCTCTGGCCCTTCAGATCACTGCTGCATCTCATGACAAAGGGCTGTTTCTATTTGCTGTCTCCCACGGCAAACACAGCTCCAGGGATGAGCAGAAACAAAGTCTTGAGGACACCAGGAGCCTGAACTGTCTGCATGCCAGGATTAATGTGCAGTGGCTTAAATCAGCTCATTTAGGAGTTCATAAAATGTAAAGCACTTAAGGAAAGGAGAAAGGAAAGCTGCAAAGAGAGCAGTGTGGTCCAGGAGTATCCCATGGATTCTCAGTGTACTTTCCAAAACCCAGTTATCTTGTGGAGACAGCTTCCTAGCAAGAAGCATTTGTTGACTGCATACATTTCTGTCTGCAGACATAAAAATTTCACTCAGCCCTGTGTTTGAAGGGAAGAAGAGCAGCTGAGAAAACATTTGCCCTTTTTCAAAGAGCTTTATTTACTTTGGGATCAGAGCGATTCAGCATGGAGGCACCAGCCAGGGCTGGAGGCAAAGCTGCACTTCCCTTGAAGAGAGAGTTAAGGATTATATCAAAAGTGGAATTTAATCCTGCTATCTTTTACTTGAAAGATTTAGCACAGTGCCTCCAAATTACTCCAGAAACTTCTCAAAGTGATTTCCTCAGGCTATGAGGGATGAAATACTGGGTGACTTGTCTGAAGGAAGCAAGACATGGGCATGGCCCTCCTTGCCCTGTTACCATGCAGAGCTGAACATTCCCATCCCATGACCAGAAACCAAGTGAGGAGGGAAGAATGGAGCAACCAGGGGTGATTTAACATCCCAGCCCCAGCCTCTTGGGATAACACAGGACAGCACAGTTGGCCTCTGCCTTTGCAGGGGGTGTCACTCTCAGGCTGGCTCTGTAGAGGGAGGCTCTTCCTTCCCCAGCTGCTCATGGTGGTGGCTTTGGGGCAGGCTGGCGTTGGGACAGGGGCTCCTGACAGTGCCAGCTCTCAGTGCCAGGAAGGCAGGCAGGATCCGGAGCTGCTGCAGTGGCATTGCCAGTGCCAAAGTGGGACAACAAGACCCTAAGCACAAACCAGTTGCTGTCTGTCTCCCCCACCTTAGCAGACTTAAAGTTCAACTTATGGAACACAATTCTGGTTTTCAATGCTTGGGAAAAAATAGTGAATATCCAGCCTAGGCTCTGAGTGCCAGTCTGCATGTGTCCATCTGAGTTTGTATGTCCCTATGGTGGCCAGGAGCATCAGACCTGGGGGTTGGACCAGGCTTGTGTTGAAGCTGTTCAGAGGAGAATGAGAAGATGGGGTGAGACCAAACAGCCTCTTGCTTGATGGGAGGGAGATGTTTAGGTGGATATTAGGAAGAGTTTCTTTGCTGGTGGTGTTGAATCAGGCTGCCCAGGGCAGTGGGGGAGTCACCATTCCTGGTGGGATCTGGAAGAGGAGTAGATACAGCACTTGCAAACATGGGTGAGTGGTGGCCTTGGTAGTGCTGGGCTGTCAGTTGGACTCAATCATCTCAGAGGGCTTTTCCAACCTTAATCATTCCAGGATTCTATGATTAATCCCATTTTGCATGGCTGACAGCTCCTGAGAGTGGCCATTGCCAGATCATGAGAGGCAGAGAGAGCAGAGCAGGGTTAACCTGGCCCCTTAAAATGTGTAGGTTAAGGGGGCAGGCCTTTGGCTGCTCTAAGAGCCTGGTGATGGAGAGCAATAGCCTCTCCTGGGGAGGCTGTGGGCTGCCTCCAGTGCTGATTCCCACAGTCTGAAGCTTGAGGAGGTGGGGAAAATCCCAGAGCTGTGTCCCTGCAGACCTCTCATGCACACTGCCATCTCAAGGGGCCCCTGGGTGTATGTACACAGCACAGACAAATGGGATTTACAGGCACCAGCTTCCTGGCCTTGCTTTCCAGGAGCAGGAGTGTCAAGAGTGCGCAGAAGACTAAGAAAAACCTCTCTAAAAGGGGAAAAACATTTGCAAATGTGCCTGCTCTCCAGGCACTCCTGGGAGAACATAAGGAGTAGGAAAGGAACATAAGGAACAAAACCTGACACCTTCATCTCCTCCTTTAGTAACAGTTCAAACTGCTGAAAATACATTATTTGACTCAAAAACAGTGTAGGAACTTAAACATTACCTTCATGCCTGTAGTTCCAGGCTCTCCCAGCCAGCTCTAATGCCCACAGGCAGGAATGCCTCCAAGGCAGCAGCATGATGCTGAGGAGACCCAGGTACATTTTCTGCTGAAATGTTTGTAATTAAGAGCTCTGGCTCCCTGATGATGTGTGGCCTATGAAGTACTAAAAATAAAGCCAATAAATAAAGGAGGCACTGTTGCAACTCCTGAAAAACTAAACAAACCAGAAAAAAGGCACTTTAGAAGGAAGTAGAGTTGGGATATTGGGGTGCTGGGATGATGGGATATTGAGGTGTTAGGGTGTTGGGATGTTGGGATATTGGGATGTTGGGGTGTTGGGGTGTTGGGATGTTGGGATGTTGGGATGTTGGGATGTTGGGATATTGGGATATTGGGATGTTGGGATTCTGGGATGCTGGCAGTGGTGTTGCAATGGTAGCAGCCACTGTTTCAGGGTGTTCCAAGCCCCATCCAACCTGGCCTTGAACAATTCCAGGGGTGAGGCAGCCACAGCTTCTCTGGACAACCTGTGCCAGAGCCTCACCACCCTCCTGATATCAAATCTAAATCTGCCCTCTAAATGATCCTTTTCCATCCTGTAATGCATGAAATATCTTCTGAAGATTGTTACAGAGATGATAAGCAAGGATGCTATGCAATATTTCCTCATGAAGGCAACATAATTAGACCCAAACCTTGGTGTCAGCTGGATTTTAAAGTTCTTTCACTTGCAGTAATATTAAATCCTTACCCTCATTTAAGGTGCTACTTCCAGAACAAGGGAGATTCTCCTAGTTTAGGAGACAAAATAATATTCCAGCCTGTATTTATTTTTAATTCCTGCCACACTTTGAGTAATTTTTTGGTTTCTACATTACTTCTGGAAATACCAGCCAGGAGTGCAGACTTTCCTTGTTTCTCTCAGGAGTGGAATTATGATTTATTGTGGCCAGAGATCTACTGAGCCAAATTGCTCTGAGCAAAAGTCCTGGAGATCTGGGGCTTTGGATATGATGCTGTTATTGCCAGGAGGTGTGTTTATCCCACAGCTGAGACAGAGGGATGGGCATTTTAGAGAAATCCAGTAATTTTCCAGCACTACAGGACTCTGCTGCTCCTATGGCACTGCTTTCACCACTGCACCCACATGTCAGGAGGGCTCTGGCTGCTCTGTGGTCACTGCTGGTGGCTGCATTCCTGGTGGCAGGTAGGAAGTGGATGAATCTGCACTTCAGGTGCATTTCTTTGCTGGTGTCTGGCTGAATGCATGGAATCAGGCAATAAAAACCACTGTGGGGCTGCAAAAGTCCCACGGGGCTTGGCCTGGTCCTGTCTCAGGGGAAGTGTTCTTTTATTCAAACATATGATCGTTCACAATGCTTAGATAATGAATTTAGGATTAAAAGAAGTTTATCTCCATGTCTGGATACTGCAGTGTTTTAGACAGCAGAAGAATAATATTTCAAGGCTGGGAGACATAAAATGCATAGAAGAAAGTCCCCTTATGGGCACAGCTGGTGCTTGCAGCCAGGTGTGGTTATTATGTCCGTGCTTGAAATGCTCCACAACATCAAGGCTGGCCTTCTTCTTCTTCTTCTGTTGCTTGCTGGAGGCAAGGGATTTCTTCCTTTCCCCTCAAAACTAAAGGCTTTTGGGTCAAATACACCACTCCCTACCCACCAAGCCCTTACAGCTGTGTGTTTGGCTGCCCAGATCATGGCTGGGAAATGTTGCATGTAAGTAAAATTGGCATCATAGTGCTACAGTACTGCTGAGTCTGCACAGGAATTGTGTAAAGAGGGTGAAGTTTGGATGTGCTGATGGGGCTGGATGCACTGGTGGGGGTCGGATACCCCCATATCCTCCTGGCCTGGCCTTACCCTACCACTGCATCCTTATTATTATTGGCTAATTCAAGAATATTTTTGCTTATTATCTCATTCCTCTTAATGTTTTCATCATACCCCAGTGCAACAGACCCAAGAGCTGCACTAAGGGTCTTTTCCAGGCGCTGCCACATGGCAAACTGGGGGAAATTATTAATTACTGAAATATTCTGAGCTGAAAAGGGGAAAGAATTTTGTTTCTTATGTGAAGTAAGGTAAAATAATCTGCAAAAACAGTGTCTCCCAAAGGCTGAGAGCTCAGGTCTGGCACAGAATGCCTCAGCAAGCAGTTTGTGGAGCAGGGTGAGTAAAAGTACAGAGAAGACAATCTTTTAAGAAGGAAGTCAGGTTCCTGAAGCTGCTGCAGGCTCCCAGGCTGCCTGGGGGGGTAAATTCCTCCTCCTGTCTATAATTGCCTGTACACAAAGGATGACTCCTGCTAACCATGGCCACACAGTTGTATGAGGAGAAGGAAGGAGAAGTGCCAGAAGTGTAGGATCCCTGTGCTGGAGCCTACCTCCCCCCAATGAGCTCTGGTACTGGTGTCCCAAGCCCAGCATGGGGTTAAACATCCATGAGGATTTTTCACCACGTGGTGCTTGAAGGTGGTAGTGCCAGCTGGTCAGATGGCAGCATCTCCATGACTTTGGGAGGAGATGGATTTCCACCTGTACCCAGCTGCCTGTTTCCCTGATGCTTAGAAGTGTTTATATTATTTTGGAGCTTTATCTTCCCCATGAGAGAAAAGGTCTTTCAAAACAGCCACTGTTCAAAAGCTGCAGGGGTGGGGTTTGACACACCAGTCAGGGTTGGTGGAGTTTTGTTTCCTGTGGGAACCAGGCTAAAGATAAACCCACTGCAGACTCAAAGCTCTGTCACAGGGAGCAGCATGCAGTGGGAATGCTGGACACCTCCTCCATGGCCTGATCCATGCAACAGCCCCATGGGATTCCAGTTCAGTGACCACTGCTCTTCTGGAGGCTGGCATGGACTGTATTTGCTGAAGCAATAGCCAAGGCCAACCCTGGGCTCCTGGTTTTGGCACTAAGAAAGTCCAGGTGACATCTTCAGTGGTGACAGTGCAATTCCTGGTGCTGGTGTCACTGCTGGTGGAGATGCTTGGTGGTGGTGATGCCATTCTGGCAGCTTTGGAGCTGGAAAATACCTGTGGTGCCCACAGAGCTCTGCTGCTCAGCTGCCTTCCCACACCTCTGCTGCTTTTCCCAGACTATTTTCACCCGCAATATTTTTCACCATACCATGCCCCAGGCTTCAAATCATGATCACTGTGCTGATCCTGTTGACTGATGTCTCTTCCATGACAAAGCTCTGAGTTAATTTTGACAAGCCCAGCTCCATGGGCACTGCTTTCAGGCTGCCTGCAGGTGTGCTGCCTCGGGCATGTTTCAACAGGGCTGCAAACAAGCAGCAGTTTTAAAGAAAAATTTAATAATCAGGCCAGGTCTTGTCAAATCATCTCACCTGATGGATGGAATCTGTTTGCTTTTTTGCTAAAGAAAAAAAAAAAAAAAAAAGAGAGAGAGAGAGAAAAGCCAACAAATCTCATTGGAGGCATACCTGCTTCATCCAACAGCTGCTGCCAACTCATCTCTGGATGAGATGGACTTGGGAGAAGTTCAGCATGGGCTGCCCCACGTGAGAGATGTGCATTTCTTGTAGGCTTCATTGTAGGGAGAGTTGAGTGCCAGGTGCACAAAATCCAGGCCAGGGGCTGCATCCCAAGATTTGTCTGGGAAGTCTTTGCAGAGGACAAACAAGAATGAAGAAAGAAAATCCAGGGATCAGTGCTCTGCAGCTTCCTTTGAGCTGCCTACAATTGGCTGGAGGAGAACAAGAGGCTCCTTAGCAATTCTTTTTGGGTTATGTCAGCCCCAGACCACAGAAGGAGCTAAGAGCAGTCATGGAAAGTAGCTCTGGCTTAACAGGTACTCTTGGTCCCTCACTAGACACATGGGACATTTCCAATAAACCCATGTTTACCTCCTTTCTCTGGCAGTGATTTCAAAAGAATGCCACCTTTCATACTGGGGAGGAGAAGTTCAGAACCTCAGAGTAAGGGACTAAATTCCAAATTACATTAAGGTAACTGATCTTGCAGGCTGGCTTTTCTCAGGCACCAAAAATACAGCATTCTGTTTGGTTTAGGGCATGAAACATCATCTGAGGGAGGAAAAGGAAGGCAGGCTCTATGTTGTGCATAAATCTGGTGGCTCTTGTAGGTTCAAATGTTGGCTTTGAATTTTTTATGTCTCTCAGTAGCTGGTATGGACACAGCATTGGATGTGGAGATGGTGTTGCTGCTCCTTCCTTCCACAGCCACCAGGGAGGGAAGGATGGATGGATGGATGGATGGATGGATGGATGGACGGATGGAGTGATGGATGGAAAAGGCTACACTGACTAGCTGAATGGTTTTCTGAATAAGAGATCTATTTTGCAGGAGTTGTAGCTCCCCAAACAAGCTGCTACCTTGGTACAAAGCATGACATCACCAAAATGTCGCCACACCATGCAGAGCTTCACCCAAAAATGGGGTACAAAGGGCTGGTGGTCTGAAGAGGTGGGAACAATGCAGGAGAATAATGCAGGTGGGAGTAATTCTCCCTGCAGGCTCTGGATGGAGGCTGGTAACACCGGGTGCAGGTGGGTTGAAGCCCACAGGGAGGAGCAAGCTGTTCTCTGGTGCCATTCAATTCAGAGAAGCAGCCAGGCTGTGTCTGGCAGAGTGACAAAGCTCCTTGTTTCATGACTCATTTCAGGAGAACAGCTTTGGTAAGCAATAATTTTTACACTACTGTGATTTCAGAGGGTGTGAACTAAGAAAAAAGAAAACAACACCACCAAAAAAACCCCGTGAGTTGAGCCCTACTGAGAACAGAGGCCACAGGGCTGAGGGTTTAGCTGTGTGCTCTGAGCCAGGAGTGGGGCACACTGCCTCAGGGCAGGCCAAGGCAGGCAGAAATGGAACTGCCTCAGCACACCCCAGGCTGGCTGTTGTCAAAGCAGGTGGCCAGGAATGCACTGCAGGAATTCGGTGTAAGGATGTCCTCCTCCCACTCACCTGCTCCTGACTCATCCCGGTGAGCTCATCCAGGAAAGGCAGGAGGATGCTGCCAGCCTGAGGGGGGTGCAAATGCCACAGCTGCCCCCGGAGGTGCTGGCCTACACCTGTGATGCTGCTTGTGGAAATGGGGAGCCTGAGTTTCACAGTGTTCAGCAGAGCACCGAGCTGGGGAGGGAGCCCTTGTGTGGGTAGAAAATTTCCCTATTTCCAGCCTTCCTTTTCCTGTTCCTTCAGGCACAACAAAATCAGCGAGGGCAAGGCAGCCAGCCTGCCTGTGCAGCACTGGTGATCTTGTTTTATCCCCCTGGAGTGCTCTGAGTGAAGCCATAAGAGCCCCACAGTGGGAATCTCGTGGGCTCTGAGCATCTCTGCAGCAGCATGATGAGCACACACTGCGTGTACCTTCCTCCCACCTCCGCTGGGAACATTCCCAGTAGCACCACCTCACTTTTTGGTGCCATGACAAGCATCCATAGGGATCAACGATACCAAAAGAATGAAAAACAGCCTCTGAATGCCCTGGCGCTCCAGTATGTTTTCAAAGAAAGATCGGGTTTTTTCCACTTCCATCTTGAAAGCAAATGATTTTGAAGCCCAGGAGAGAAGCCCACTCACTGGGTTTTTGCTCTTCACTGCTCCCTCCATTCACTGCTTTTCTTTCTCAGCTGTCTCTGAGCAGCCTAGGAGATCGACAGGAGCTTTGGAAAGGGTAGCTGAGGCTGCAGCCTGGGCTGCTGCTGCCCTCTCCTGGGTCCAAGATGGCCAAGAAATCAAGGGATGATTTTTTAAAAAGAGATTCCTGTAAGCCTGAGTTCGTGTCACCCTTGGCAGATCCTCATTCATCCTTGCAGGGAACAGCACTCAGAGGGTGCCAGGCCCAGGGGTGCTGCCCAGGCTGGTACAGGGCTGGCCTGGCTGTGCCATTTGAAGTCTTGTTATCAGGTCCCTTCAAGAATCCCAGCAAAATTTATGGCAGGACAATGGATGATCAGCTTGGAGTGCAGGGGTACAGCTGTGCTGACCCAGTATTGTGAGAGCTCAGGGTTTCTCATTTGCTGCCTGTTCTGTCCAGGATGGTTTTATTTCTATTAAACTAAAAAGCCTCCTAAACAAGACACTAGGGCTGATTCCTTGTGCTGCAGACAAGTTCCCAGCTCTGCCCCTCACCTTGGCTCTGCTGTCAGCTGAAACAAAACCTCATATTGCACCTTTTGCCCTGTCTTTCCCATGCATTGGCTGATCCCTGCCCAGGACCCCCTCCTGGCCGCAGGGCTGGGCACCAGCCAGGTGAGCACCCAGCCCTTCAGTGCAGGAGGGATCTCCTGCTTCTGCAACCAAGTGGGGGCACCCTCCTTCCAAAATCTGAGCCTCTGCAGTCCTACTGCTTGCCTCTCTAAAAAGTGGCCAAGAAATCATAGAATGCGGGAATGATTTGGGTTGGAAGAGACCTTAAAGACCATCCAGTTCCACCCTCCTGCCATGGGCAGGGACACCTTCCTCTAGGCAGGATTCCTGCCTCAGGATTGCAGGTTCCATGGGTTCTCCAGACAGAAGAACCTGTGTGGGTGACCCATGGTTGAGAATAGTCCATGGGCACCTACAGAACGCAGGAATAACACAGACAGTTCCTGCCATAGTTAATGATAAGAGGATGACAGAGCATCCCCTGTAGCTCTGAGAGCCTTTAATTCAGCAATTGGCTCATGGCTTCAGAAGCTACTTAGAGGCTTATTCCAGTGTTAGTGCCTTGTGAGAGGCTGGGAGCTCAGTGTTGGAGGGCTCAGAGGCTCTGGGGTGTTAGTGGAGCCCTGGCTGTCTTCTCAATGGAGCACAGGACAAGGTGGGGGCAGTGGTCTCCTTCTTCCTGCCCAGGAGTAGGAGGCTTGGAGTACAGACCCACATCTCCCAGGAAAGCCAGCACAAAGCAGAGAGAAGCCCTGGGAAACAAGCTGTGGCTGAAGTCCTCCCTGCCACAGGGTGTCCAGCCTGCAGGTACGAGCCACGTTTGGACACCAAAGACCTCTGCAGATGTGCTACCACAGAACCCCGAGGTGGCCAGAAGCAGCAGATGGACGCCCACGAGGTGGTGCCAGACCTGTGTGAAGGGAGCTAGGTGTCCTGCACACCCCCGGGAGGAAGTTCCTCATTTTCCTTACTCACCAGCCCAGATCTTTGCTTGCTTGATTTTTTTGGTTGTTGTTTTGTTTTGGTGTGGTTGTTTTTGTTTGGTTTTTTTCTGGAGTTGACTCATTGAAGTTGGCTCTGCACATGGAGCCACTCATGTTGCTCCAGGTGTTTAGGAGCCAAATCAACCCACTTATTGAAAACATGGAGTGTTTGAAGAGCTGGGGAAGAGAGGAGCTGCTGTGATGTGACCTCCCTCTCTGGGGGAACAGCTGCCAAGCACAGGCACCATGGTGGGCAGTGGGAGGTGGGCCAGGTGGGAGCTGTGTCTCACTGCCCTTGGTGGGCCATGCAGCACCTCTGATCTCAGGGTCTGGGCCTGTTAGGCCTGCCAGAAGAACAAACTGCGTGGGCAGTAATTCTTCCCCAAAATGCTCTTCCAGGCAGCAATGGAAAACTCCGTCATGGGCTATTAAATATGAAGCCCCTGAGCCACAAATCCTGCCCCAGTCGGAAGTGCCAGGCTATTTATACACTCCCATGTAAGAGCCATAGCAGACCCTTGGCTGTCTCTGTTGCTTTTTGAACATTTTCCAGTCCTGCTATATGCTTCTGAGACAGGGAAAGCAGAAATGCACTCCATGAATTATGGATGTGTAAAGAGTTGTAATGATGCTCTCCCTTTTACGGGCTCCTCTTTTCCAAATGATTTTTAACCTGTGCCTCTTGGACCATCTGGTAACTCCAAACTCTCATTCCAGGGAGGGAGTAACTTGGGGCACATTATAAAGACTATGAAAAGAAGAAAACAGGCAAAACCACATTTGTCCCCATTCAATACCAGCTGCCATTTTATTGTCTGCTTACCCAGTGTCACAGATTATTGTTCACCCTAACTGCTGATGGGCTCTTTTCCACAATGACTACACAGCGGTGGAAGCTGTGAGCTGGAGGATTTGAGACAGGGCTGGACACCCGTACTGGGGTTTTTCCCAGTCCCCAAAATGGTGCTTCATCATCCACCATTCTCTCTGCTTGCTCCTCTTCATCCTCCCCAGTAGCTGGGAGGAGTGGGAGGAAGGCAGGAGGCAAATGGTGCTGGAATATGGGACGAGGGGACCAAGGTGGGGATGGGGCAGTGGCAGCCTGAGCCATTCCTGGTCCTGGGGGCAGTGGTGGCACTTGCAGCAGTGCTCCCCAGCTAGGCTCCCATGGCTCCCCATCCCATGGCATGCTGGAGCGTGTCCTAAGAGGGCACATCCCTGTGCCTGGAAGCAGCATCTGATGGGGCAGGAGGTGAGCAGGAAGCATGCATGATTCCCCACCTGCTTCCCCTCCATCTCCCCAGCTCCTGACAAATGCTAGTCCAGCCCCTGCTCTGCCTGGGAGCTCTTGCCCCCATCCCTGGGAGGCTGCAGGCAGGACACTGAACAGCTGTGGCTTGTCCCTCACCCTGCAGGTGGGGACAAGTGAGACCAGGTACCCAAGGCATGGAGCATGAGGAGAGGGAGGGGTGATGCACAGCAGGATCACATGAGGAGCAAATTCTTGGTGTCCTACGTAATACGAGCCAGTGTGGTATCAAACCCTTTGGGGCCTGAGCCCTTTTGTCCCACACTGACAAACTGGAGTAGAAAAACACCTCTTCCTAACCTCTCCCTTTGGTAAGAGCAGTGTGAGAGAGGCCCACAGTAAGATTTGCAGGGCCAGGGTCAGGGCTGTGGTGTGACAAGGTGCTTGATGAAGGCTTTGAAAGGCTTTGCCTTATCTGCTCATCCTCATCCTCGCCCTCCATAATTGGTCCCACATCTTTGCATCCCACCACCCTGGGCCATCTGCCCGCCGGCCGCGCTGCCGGTGGCCCCGTTTACCCCTTGCTCCATCCTGAGCACCAGGACTCAGCCTGCTGAAATCTCCAGTGAGGTGGGATTACCAGGCACTGTCTGGAGCTCAGATCACCTGGGGGTTGCAGTCTTGGGCGGAGGACAGAGCTTTGTGGAAAATAAAAACGGGATGAAGTTGGGAGTGCAAGATGTCTCCTGAGGCTGAACAGCTGATTTAGCTCCTTGAAGGCTTCATGCCAGATGAATTGTTTTTGCTGGATGTTTTAGAGCCTGCTTTGCCCTGCCTGGGCTGGGAGACAGCCACATTTCTCCATGCAGCTTAATACTTCAGGCATGATGGAGGAGCAGCTTAAGGACCCATTAGCAATGTGGCTGGCAGCCAGGGGTGGATCCAGGCGAGGTGGGGGGGGATGTGTAAAAAGCATCATGGCACATAAGGACCTTTCATCTCTCCACTGCCACATCTAGGGATGGGGTTTGGCTAGGCAGTGAAAATAAACTGGAAGAGCAGAGGTGTAAGAGTATCTCCAGCAGCATCACACCATCCCCTGCATGGGAGCCCATGGACACTCTGGCACAGCTCAGCTAAAGTTGAGGCCAATGGGAATGGGAAGTCCTGGGGTGTTTGAGATTTTCTCCAGATTATCAGGAGAAACAGACCCTTCAGCTGAATCAAGTGCCCACAGAACAGCCCTTGCCCTCCACCCACCTTCTTCACCTTTTTGCAAATCCTGACTTTTTCCCAGCCTAGAAATGGAGACAGTGGGGGACCATGGCCAGTAGTTTATGAAGGGCTCTTTCCTGAGAGGTCCCCACCAGCTTTAGCCCTGCTTGATGGCAGGTGTTTGGGCTGCCCAAGGAGTGGGGGACTCACTGAGAAACCCTGGGAAGAAGCAATATTAAATTGCATCTACTGGGCAGAAGCCACCCCCATTCCAGATGGATCCTCTCATGGGATTTGGCTTGAGACTGGACTGGAGAGAGAGCAGCCCTGGTAACTTGGTCCCAGCTCCATTCTGCAGGCCCCAAATGACCACTGGACCACTACAGTCCCCACAAGCACCTCCAGGGGCTCCTCCCAGCCCCGGCAGCATCTCACGGCGCAGGCAAAGCAGGAGCCCAGGCAGTCAGGGAGGAACAGGAAGCAAGATCCTTTATTGTACACAGTACAGAATGTAATGCAGCTTTGCAGGAGATACATAGCCCTGCTTGAATAAAGATATTTCAAATAGTCCTCAGATTAACTCCTTCTGCACTGCAGACCTGCCACACCAAGCGAATGGCTAAAAACCTGTCCCCCAAGGTGGGGTTCCCAAAACCAAATGCTCCCCATGGGTACAGGCCACTGCAGCCACCATGGGAAGAGCAACCAAGTTGTTGTAGAGTTAATCTTCATACTTCCAAAAAAAAAAAAAAAAAAATAAAAAAAAAAAAAAAAAAAAAAGCAAAACCAAAAAACCCAAACAAAAATTCCAACCGAAGCTAACTAAGGAAGAGAAAAAATTCCTATACAGCATTTACAACAAAACATGTAGCCTGGTGCAGGGGAGGCAGGTATGGATATATGAGTGGTGGAGGAGTGTTAGGAGGTGCAGCAAGGGGTGGGAGGAGCTGGAGGGAAGTGGGGTGTTGAGGAAGAGACCCCCATCCCTGCCCACCTCAGCCTTACAGCCCAGCTCCGAGGCCATGCCAAGCAGGGGGAGCACAGCTGAGCCAGTGTCAGCATCCAGCCCTGGCTCCCCTGGGAAAGAGGACTGGAGCAGTGAAATGGAGTGGACCAGATCCTTCGGCAGCCATCCCAGGAAGCCACGGGCATCCAGGGCTCCCCCTGCTACCAGGAAAGCCATGGGGGTGTCCCCAGGGGGCTCCAGGGACAGCAGCCGAGCTGCAAAAAATAGCTTTGCCTTAAAATACAAAAAATCTACAAAAATCAGTTTAGAAACCTTTAGTATTTTCCTAAAACATCCCGGGGGAAAAAAAAAAACAACCTAAAAACAAACCAACCCAAGAGGGAGTTAGTGTCAGGGTCTCCTCCCCTAAAATGCAACCCATGGCCCATAGCCAGAGCTGGGGAGGATTGAGGGCACGGAGAGGATGCAGGAGGAGGTTCTGTGGGAACAACAGGTTATATGGGGAGGGGGCTGGGGAAGAAGGCAGAAGGCTCCTCGGGGGTGGGGTAGGATGCTGCGCACATCAGCCCCGGGGTGCTGGCCCAGGCGGCCCCCCCGCATCCCTCCTCTCTGTGCAAATCAAAGCCCTTTCCACCACACAAGGCAGCTACGCGGATTGTGCTCGATGCAAAGCAGATTGTCGTGACAATTGGCTCGGTAGCCACGCAGCCCAGCCCCGGGGCACTGCCTGGGGAAGAGCCTGCTGCAGCTCCAGGCTCCCCAAGACATCGCGCTGATGCATGGCAGGAGGTGCCAGCCACGGGCAGTCCTGTGCACTAGCCCTTGGAAAGGAAAGGTGGGAATTCGGCGGCAACACACACGTGGGGCGTTTTAAATTCCTCGAATTTGTGTGTGCACCCATGCTGTTTGTCGTTGGGGCTTGCTTTGTTGTATTGTTTGTTTTTTTTTTTTTTCTTCTCCTTACGGACAGCCAAAAATAATTCATTTTAGAAAACCGTGTTTGCCCCGGGTGGATGCGCTAGTGCCAGTGGCTCTGCCGGCCGGCCGAGTCAGTAGGCGAAGCCCTCGGCATAGGGAAGGCCGCAGGGATCCCTGTCCAGGAGGAACGCTGGGCTGTCCTCAAAGTGTGTCAGTGGCACCGTCTCCTCCTCCGGCACCGGGCAGTCCGGCTCCGTCTTCAGGAAGGGGCGCTGGTTGTCGGGATAGGCCATGGAAAAGAGGGCGTCGGGGTCACAGACGAATTTGTAGACGTACCGCTCGCCGGCGACCTGCGGGGAGGAGGGAGGGTGTGAGAGAACATTACCCCTGCCCTGGGGGAGCACCACACACCTCACACCCCTCTCCTGCTGAGCCCTGGGATCTGTGACCCTGATATTTCTGGGTCTGAGAGATTTTAGTTTGCTAGCAGCTGCTAACTTTTTCCCCCAAGGAAAAATTTCTCAAGAAAGCTGCTTCTCAAAACAATCTTGGCAAACAACTATCCTTTCTCAGAACAATCTCTTTCTCCAGGTAGTGTTTGGCTGTTTTTCCAGTTTAACCAATGGGATTAGAGAAGTGTTGTTCCTATCCCCCAATCATGTTAAGTCTGTATCAGAACACCTTATAAAAGGCAGTAAGAATTAGACAATAAAGCCTTTTTTCTATGCTCTTTGCCTTCTGAAATATTTGGAGTCTCTCATCTTTCGTGTCCAACGACACTGGGACAGCAGGGGACTGTCACCAGCCCCCTCTCTCACCTTCTGCATGATGCCCTTCTCGTAGTAGTAGCGCAGGGAGCGGCTGAGCTTGTCGTAGTTCATGGCTGGCCGGTTCTTCTGGATGCCCCAGCGCCGTGCTACCTATGAGGGGAGAGAGGTGGCAGCCATCAGGGCTTCAGCCAGGGCTGGAACGGGGATCCTCAAGGGAAATCACAGCTGAAATGCAAGCTAGAGGCTTGTTTGAGGGGGCTGGGGCAGTGGAGTGAAGGTGTCACCGTGGTCTGGGAGCGGTTCCCCGCCTGCCATGATAAACGCTCCGGCTGCGACCACAGAGCCACCGCCAGACCAGAGGCAGAGTCAAAAGTCATTTCATTAGGGAGAGCCTGCCAAAAGAGCCGCTCCAAAATACCACAATTTCCATGCACAAGAGATATTATGGGTAATTACCCACAATGCGCAGCTCGGTGCTGGCTGCAGCTGCTCTCAATTACTCCCCACACAGCTCCTTCCTCTGTGTCACCCTCCCCTGGAGCTGCATGGCTCCAGCACGGCAGCGTGCCAGCACGGAGCTGCCGCTGGAAACCCGGGATGGGAGCAGCTTGGGAAGGAGGCAGCCATGGCAGAGCAGCAGAACTCGGCAAGGCACAGCACAGAGGCAACACCACCATGGCTGGTGACCACTGCCAGCTTCAGGAGCTGGCACATGCCACACCAAGAGGCGGTGGAAGATGCTAAAGGCAAAGCTCTACAGCTGACCAGAGAGTAGAGATATGTATCTCATCTCAAGCATGAGTGGGAAGTTTCTGTGATTCAGCCCAGTCCTGCATCCCCACAGGCAGCCCCAGCTGCAGGGCAGGAGCTCTCGTACCTCCTCAGGCTCGATCAGCTTGAACTCCATGCCCCGGCCGGTCCACGCGATGAAGTGGGCATTGGCAGGGTCATCCAGGAGGGTGACCAGGAACTGCCAGAGCTGCAGGGACCCACGCCGCTGGTAGGGAGGGCCCTCACGGTACAGGGTGGGCTCCTGCTTCACTTTACCTGCTCACACAGAGACACCTGGTTAAACACCCTGGCTCTGCCACCGGCAGCAGACATGTACAACAGCATGGGTTGACACCTGAGCAGGATCAGGCCATGGGGTGGGAGAGAGGAGAGGTGCTGGGGATGGTGCTGCAGGCAGACAGAGATGGAGCACGACAGTGATGCCAAGTTGCCACATGGGATGATGCTCAGCAGCTCTCAAGAGCACCGTGCCAGCACTGCTTGGCTTTATAAGCCGGGCACTGCAGATCCCAGTATCCCCATATTTTCCTCCATGAGCCCCAGTTCCCCTGCAGGCCTCCTCTGGGGCCAGATTCTTACCCTCCAGCCTCTCAGGTACCACGCATGTGTCATCAAAATACAATCGTGTGTCCTTTTCATATGAAAATCCTGTGGGGAAGAGACCCTTTGTGAGCACAAGACCCCTCCACTACCCTGCCTGGACCCCAAAACACCCTGGCTTGGCTGAATCCAGCACAAGACCTCATCCACAGCCCTGGGAGCAGACCAATCCACAGTTATTTCAGTGGCTGAGCCCCCCCTCTGCTCCCAAACCCTGTTAGCAGCTCTGTCAGGTGCGTTATCCCACATTACACAGTGTTCCTGCGCCCTCACAGCCCACTCATAGGGGCTTGCTGGCTGCTTTTGGGGCTGGTCATGGGGCTGCATGAGGCTCTCATGGGCCCCATGGTGAGTGTTTTTCTCGTGGGTGTTTTCTGTGAGCCCAGGCAGTGCTGCCTGCCACAAGTGAGGGGTGGGATGGGGCCAGGACAGGGGGAGAGCGGGAGAGTCACTCACCGTCATGGCTGTTGGGGAAGACATTCCCCTGTAGGTACGAGGACTGGCAGTTAGGCACTTCTGAGGGGGAAAGGAAATTATATTAATGTCATAAACCCTGTTGGTGCTACCATGGAGTTGGTAGCATAATCTTTACCCTGAGCACATCCTGCAGTGAAGTCTGGGAACCTTCCTCCCTCCCCCACACTCCCATGTCCACTATATCCACCCTCAACATTGGGGAGGAAAAAAAAAATCCAGTATGATTTGGGGTGGCACTGGAATTTAGACTGGAGCATGGGCTAAGGCAGCTCAAGTTTTCACAGGCCCCACATGAAAGGAGGCACTGCTGCGCCTCCCCTACCATCTGCTCGGCTGTGCCATCCTCCATCCCGAGGTTGGGGTATTTTTAGGTCCTAAGGCGATTAGAGGATTTTTCCGTGATGCTGGTAGGGTCCAGCAGCCAGCAATCACAGCTGGCCAGAGGCCAGAGCAAACGGGGGACCCACCAGGGGTTGTGGGGCACTGACCACACCACTGGCATCACCACGCCTGCTCTATCCCCCGGCTTTGGAAAAGGGAGGGAAAAAAACGGCAAAGCAGCATCCCAGCACCATGGGAGCTTCAGGGTGAGACAGCCTGAGGCTCAACCCTGCCCTGCCACGCTGATGGCAGAGATGCTCTGCCCCTTGGAGTGTCCCTGGAGTGACCCCACCCAGGGCCTGGCTGTCCCCTGGCTCACACCCACCTGAGTCAATGCAGTAGTCCCGGGGCTCCTGCTTGATGCCCATGGGGGGCTGGAAGCTGTGGCCGGGGGGGCCGGGCAGGCCAGGGCCGCCGTGCTCGTAGAGAGGGTCGTGGTACTCCTGCTTGAATCCCTGAGGGGGGTGGGGGGCAGTGGGGCCCAGGGGCTCTGACAGCTGCCGGTGGTAGAGGGGGCGGCCGTCCCCTGGCACCCCGGCCTGCGGCGGGAAGGGGTGGCAGGGCTCAGACAGCTGCCTCTGAAACCTGGGGGAGAAGGACAGGGCATTACTGAGGAGTGGGGGTCAGCCCTGCCACTGTGGGTGCACGCACAGCAGGCTGGCAGGGTTCCTCAGAAGCACAGCCACCACAGGGGCTCATCCTATGGGGCTCAGAAGCCCTGTGCCCCTCTAAACGCTGAGGACCCCAAGATGGGACAGCAGGATAGCACATGGGCTGTCACAGTAAAGCACTCTGGCCTTCAGGTATCTGGAGAGGAATGAGAAAAGGAACAAAAAAACGCTCCCCAACACTCGTATCTCTGTAAAGCAGTAAAATCTGTCCCAGCATGGGGGGCAGGGGCCAGGGATGCTGTGCATGGGTGGGCGCTTACGCAAAGCCAAATCCACTCCGCAGCTCCAGCCGGCTGCTAATCCGCCCGCGCAGCCGGGATTAAACCTTGAACTCGACAGCAGCGAGCACTATTTTGGGCTCCGTGGTGCTGCCACCACCGCTCTGAGAGTGCGGCTTCTGCTGGTGCCGATGGGTGAGGCACCATCTCGAGGGGGTGCTGCCACATCCCCTCGTCCTCCGGCACCTTGAAAGGTGATCTTGGATCTCCGTGCCGGCTCCTCTCAGCCGGCCTTGCACCATTTGGCTTTGTAACCCGAGCTCTCCCAGCTGCCGGGCTGGGATTACTCCATTTCCGAGCCATGTCCCTCTGCCCTTCCTGAATGAAACCCAAGCCCCGTGTTGGCACAGTGCATCCCCAGGGGTCGCAGCCAGCCCCCTGCACAGCCTGAAGGTCACACGGAGCCCCGCTTTGCTGGGGAGGGATGCTTGCCTTCTGTGGGCACATTCCAAGGGCTTCCTTGGCCCCACTGCATGGCCTTTGCCAGGCTGCCGCATCTTGTCCCATGCCCACAAAGGGTGACACGGTGGCTGTCACAGCAAAGGACATCCAGAGACCACAAGCAGAGCACCCACAGGAGCAAATCCAAGGTGAGAGAAGGGACTGGCAGAGCCTCCAGGGATGTGGAAGTGATGGGGAATGAAGCCACAGCTTGGAGAGGAAGGAGGGAACAGGGGTCTCCCACCACACCATGGTGATGCCATGCAGTGCTTGGGGCAGCTCTGGACCACCCCCAGCCGGGGGGCACATGGGCAGGACAGAGATGGTCACAGCTCCACAGACCAGCGGGGCTGGGCTTGGGAGGCAGAGCTACAGTGGGTGGGAATGAGGAGAGCAGAGCCCTGACCGAGGACCATCACCTGTTGGAACAGGGGCAACCTGTTGGATGCAGGAGTCAGCCTTTCCCAAGAGGGAGGCAAAGGCTCTGCCCAGTGTTTAGGGACTGGAAGTAACAGGACAAGATCCCAGTAGGAAGTGGCAAATTTTGCCACGTGGAACCACAGGCAACAACATTTGGCCCACCAACTGCAACGGCAGCATGGAGACAAAGGCACGAGTGCTTCTCCTCCTCCCTCACCCTTTGAGACCACCGACCCAGCCCAAGAGCGCCCATGACGCCCCGCAGTGCTCCTGTGGTCCCTGGGCAGGCCTTACCTGTGCTCTGCGGGGTATTGGTTCTCAGACATCATCTTTGGCATGTGAATGGGCGGGCGCGGCACGGCGAAGGGCGGCTGCTGCTGCTGCTGCCGNCACTGCCAAAGGGAGAGGGGGTGACGGTGACACCGACGGGGATGGCACCGCGTGGCGCAGAGCCCCCCGAGGGTCTCCGCAGGCAGCGGTGTGCCCGCGCTACCTTACCAGCAGTTGTAGAGGCACTTGTCCCCATAGCCGGCACAGAGAGCCTGCTCGTGGCTGCAGGATGACAGCTCCGAGGACGGGCTGGGCAGCTCCCGCTTGATCTTGGCCGGAGGTGGGGCGTGCAGGACCACTGCAAGGACAGCCAGGAGGACACAGGCTCACCCACGGGGGAGAGGGCGATGGGAACATCACCCTGCAAGCATCGCCTCTTTGCTTGGGAATAAGGTGCTGAATTATGCCTTGGGAGCACTCAGCAACTGAGCCAGGGCAATACGGTGCCCTGACAGACCCCAAGGCTGGTGGAGAAGTGAGCTAGGGTGGCAGGGGAGGGCAGAGTTGGGACAGTCACAGCAGCCCAGGACATTGCTCTCAGAAGGGGAATCGCTCCCAACTGGCCTGTGAGAGGGGCACAGGCAGCTCCACAACAGCCTTAGATGAGACACGTGCTGTTCACCAGCCCCTCAGAGAGTGGAGCAGAGCTCAGGCACCACATGGAGCAAGGGGTGAGGAGCTCCAAGAACTCATAAACAGCAACCCAGAGGCCCTCACAGGGCCATACACACTTGCAGACTTTTAAAGTGGAATCCACCTTCCTGCAGCTGAGGTGGTCCAATGGGATCTAGTCCTAGGGTCCTACAATTGTACGGGCTCGAGTGACAAACATCCCATTAAACCCGAATCCTCTCCACCCACTCCCGAGCTCACTTGCTATATATAATTATAAACGGAGTAATATATGCTTAAGCTAATTAATTTCTAAAAGCAGGCGCCCTAGGAAAGGGAAAGCGCCTCAGAGATCTGTACCTAAATAGTGCCTCAGAGGAGAGCCAAGACTAATCGGAAGTGGAGTATTAGCTTCATGTGAAGCCTAAACACAGCCCAGCTACACTGGAGAGGAGCAAATAGCTCCAGGACAACTGTTCACAGCTTGCCAGGTAATTAGCTGCTCCCCTAATTTGTCAAAACCTTTAAAGAGCTGCTGACTCCCCTTCCTACCCATCCCCCCCCTCGAGAAAGGCCTCCGTACCACTCGTACCAAGGGCACCA